>CM031241.1:461522478-461637478 GCA_018340775.1 Taxus wallichiana var. yunnanensis
AATATTCAAGAATAATGATCTCAATATGCAATTAGAATAGCTTCGCCACTTCGAGGGGGCAACCTCCAAACCATACAATAATACTCAAATGATCCAATGATGATGAATTACTACCTACAATCCCATATATATACTATTCATATGTTATGGCCATCACCAAGGCCGACCTACTAAGCATGAGAAAGTATAAATGATATAATAAAATGATATGGTAAGCCACAAGTCGGCTACTCATATCCTAATACAAGAAATATGCTAACAATGTAGCATGCCCTTCCCCTTCAAAGAAACATTATCCCCAATGTTGAGAAGCTCTGCGTGCTACTGCAGGAATGTCATATCTTCCCATGTTGCATCTTCATTGTCCATATTCTTCCACTTGATCAGGTACTCAGTAATAACTCGTGTCCTCAATATTTTAGTGCGTGTTTGAAGGATGCATTCAGGTTCTAAGATGACCCTCCCCTCCTCATCGAGCTCAGGTAACACTATTTGGGCTGATACTCTCTATCCAATTACTTTCTTCTAGGCAAGAAACATGAAAGACTGGATGTATTCTGGTGGATTGTGGAAGTTCTAATTTGTATGCTACAGTACCAATCTTCTGCAATACTTGATAGGGGCCATAATACTTTGGTGAAAGTTTGTTATCCTTTTGTTGTTGTTTCAAATACATTTGCTTATATGGCTATAACCACACAAAAACCCAATCACCGACTTCAAAATTCCTTTCCGTGCGATGTTGATAAGCCTGTTGCTTCATGCGGTTTTGTGCCATGACCAAGTTCTCCTTGAGACTAGAGAGGACCTCTTGTTGATACTGAATGTATTCTTCTACTGCTCTAAACCGCAGTTTTCCTCTCAATGATGATGTGATGGATGGTGGATGGTACCCATAGAGTGCCAAAAAAGGAGACATTTTGGATGAAGTATAGAAGGAAGTGTTATACCACCATTCTACAAGTGGTAACCATTGGACCCATCTTTCTTGTTTATCTGACGTAAAGCAATGAAGATATCCCTCCAAACAGTTATTTACAACTCCTATTTTCCCATCAGACTGGGGATGATAAGAAGAGCTATGAGCTAACTGAGTACTCAAACATGAGAATAAATCAGTCCAAAAAAGTACTAGTAAATATAGGGTCTCGATCACTTACTATAATCTTCAAAGTGTCCCATGAAGCTTCTAAAATGTGTCCATGAAGGTCATTGCTACCTGCAAGCATAAAGAAATGGGTGTGTTAAGGCACAAAAATGAGCATATTTGGTGAGTTTATCCACCACAACCATGATGAAATTTTTTCCTTCAGATTTAGGCAATCCTGTGATAAATTCCATGGAAACCTCTTCCCACCATTGGCTAGGAATAGATAGAGGTTATAGAAGACCATGGGACTGAACTGTTTCACCCTTATTTTGCTGACAAACCATGCATTCTCGCCACAAATTTTGGACATCCCCTTTGAGCCCTTCCTAAGAAATCTTGTTCGACTCGATGATAAGTTTTCAAGAATCCAGAGTTCCCCCCTACTGGAGAAGAGTGAAGCTTAGATAGAATCCTATTTTTAAGAGTGGAGTTCTTACATAGGTATAATCTATCTTTATACCATAAAGCATCCCCTTTCAATACAAATTTTTAGACATGCTTGGATCATTTTGGAGATGATGAATGAGGTTTTGTGTGGTTGGGTCATTTCTCCATTCAGACCTTGCCTCATCTATCCAATCTTCTTGTAATATGGATATGGCACATAACAAGGCTGCAGTTGAGTCATCTTTCTACGATAGAGCATCCACAACTACATTCTCCTTCCCTTTCTTATAGATAATCTCAAAATCATATCCCAACATCTTGGAGACCCATTTTTTTTGTTCTTCAAATGATAAACGCTGCTCTAAGAAGTATTTCAGACTATCATGATCTATCTTCACTTTAAAGTGTCTTCCCTCGAGCTATGGTCTCCATTGCTTTACGCATGAAGTATGGATAGCATTTCCTTCTCATAAGTCAGCTTGGAAAGATTCTTACCTTTGAATTGACGGATAAAAAAGGAAATAGGATGGCTTTTTGCATGAGAAATGCCCCCATAACTAACCACCCGATGCATCACATTCAACAATGAATGTTTTGGAAAAATCTGGAGTAGCCAAGACTGGAGTGGTGCACATGGCCTCCTTTAGTTTCTTGAATGCTTTGGTTGCATCCTCACTCCAATGGAAGGAATCCTTCTTTAATAAAGATGTGAGAGGTGCAGCTATGCTTCCATAATGCCTTACAAATCTTCGGTAATAACCTGTAAGCCCCAAAAATCCTTGTAGATTCTTTAGGGTTTTTGGAACCTTCCACTCCATCATGGCTTTGATCTTATTAGGATCCACTTTAACCCCTTCATGAGAGACAATGTGACCCAAATATTCAACCTCCTTGAGTCCAAAAGAACACTTAGAGGGATTTGCATACAGTTGATGTTGCTCAAGGGTTTCCAAAACATTATTTACATGATGCAAATGTTCCTCCCATGTTTTGCTATAAATTAATATATCATCGAAAAACACTAAGACAAACTTCCGTAGGAATGACTTAAAAATAGAATTCATCAAACTTTGAAATGTAGAAGGTGCATTTGTGAGTCCAAAAGGCATTACTAGGAATTCATAATGGCCTTCATGTGTTTGAAAGGCGGTTTTATGAACATCCTCATCCTTGATTCTGATTTGGTGGTATCCCGAATGAAGATCAAGCTTTGTAAAATAAACACACCATGCAACTCATCAAGTAAATCATCAATAACAGGAATAGGAAACTTATCTTTGATTGTGTACTTATTAAGTTCCCTATAATCAGGACACATGTGCCACATGTCATCTTTCTTCCGTACCATCACTACTAGAGAAGAATAAGCACTTTGACTATGGCAAATGATTCCTACTTCAACATCTCTTGTACAATCTTCTCGATTTCACTCTTTTGCACATATGGGTACCTATAAGGTCTGATGTTAGGCAGTTGACTTCCTGGTAATAATTGAATAGCATGATCATGATCTCTCTTTGGAGGTAAGCCCTTTGGTATATTTTCAAATACAATAGAGTGTGCATCCAACACTACTTGCATATCTGATGGTATAATGTCCTTAGAATGATGAGCCTCCAATGAAAAGAGTTGTGCCACAAATCCCTCTGCACCCTTTTTTATCATTTTTTGCATCTGATGAGAACTTACTATTTGTGGAGATTTTGCTCTTAAGCCTCTTAGCTCAAAAGTCCTTCCTTCAGAGTGAAATTGCATGAACAAGTCTTGGAAGTTCATCTCAATGGTTCCCAAAGTGGTAAGCCATTGAACCCCTAACACAATGTTTTCTCCTCCCATAGAAATGGCATACATGGGACTATTTAGTATGTAATCTCCCATGGAAATCTTAATGCTATGGCATTTTCTAGAACAAGTAACAATACCTCCATCAACAATCATTACTTGACATTCAGGAGCTGGATAAATGAAACAGTTTAGGCGCACTATAAAGTAAAGTGAGTACTTCGAATCAATCAACACCTTTGTGAACCTCTATTTTTTAGGAATCCAACCACCTTTAGGGTTTGGGGGGTGCTAATACCTGAAATTACATGGCATGAGATCGTTGGCTGAGGATCTCCTGACTCCTCCTCTGGCTCAACCAAGACCTCTGACTCTACATCTTCATTATTCTCTTCATCTTCACTAGGCCCATCAATGTAGAACAACTTATTTTCAGCACATTTATGTCTGGGTCCAAATTTACTGTCACAATTAAAACATAACCCTTTTTCTCTTTTTCTTCAATTTTTTGAGGTGTCAATCTAACTAGCCGAGGGAGTGTTGGGGCCAAGGTGTTGCGATCTCTAGTAAAAGTGAAATGTTGTCTCCTACTTGAAATTTTTTTCTCCTCTACCCTTCCTACCATAATCATCGAATCGAAACCTTATGAGGATTAAAAATATGCACCTCATGCTTAATGTGATCCTTAAGAACCCCAAGAAATAGGTCATTTGATTCTCTTCAATAATATTTTCCACCTACAAAGAAAGGTTTTGAAAGTGATGAATGTAATCCTTAATAGATCCTGTCTGCCTCAACTTTACTAATTGGCTGAAGTAATTATCTGACACACTAGAACTGTAGTGTAATTGCAACTCTTTAGTGAAGACTATCCATGTAACATTAAGACCACTCTTCTGCCTTTGAGCACATAACCATTGATACCATATGAATTGGTTAGGTTCGAGATACAAAGATGCCATGGTCACCTTTTTTCCTGATGGAATTTGATGTAGTTCAAAGAAATTCTCCATTTGGTTGATCCAATTGAGTGGATCCTTTCCATCAAACTTGTGCATCTCCACTTTTGGAAACATAGTATGGGCCTGCAGAGTGCTCGTATTTGGATTATGCACACTCGAAGATCCACTCTGGCTCATGTGTCTATTATGTTGACCTGAGGATCCACCTTGATTGACATAAGTATGATTACCCATCATATGTGTACTGAATTTTTGCATGAAATCCTCCAATCTATGTCCAATCCTATCCACATCTTCTTTGTTGGCCACCCTAGATTCGAGGTCTCTCAGGTTAAACTCAAGTTGGCTTACTTTATGGTCTGTCGAAGTAAACCCTAACCCTAAGGAATTTGTAGTTATATCTTCTGTCTCCAACTCCTCAACTACTATCTCATCCTTTTCTGGTGTTTTACCTAAAGTGATGGGATTCTTTTTTCCTCTTGTGGAAGGCCCCGCCATGATGCCCCAAAATAGTAGGATGTAGGGATCACGGTCAAATTTTAGGTTTTATATTTTGATATGAATTCGGATAAATATAAAAAAACTTAAAGAACAAACCCCAAATAAATTTTGTTTTTCTTTCCGAAAATGTAACTAATTTGAAAAATTCCACAATTTGCACCCTAGGGAGCAATTTTATGAAAAACCCTAAATTTGTAATACCTTTTTCAAAATAAATAAAAAAGTTTGAAATTTTAAGGGAAGCTTACTTGAAATGTTTCGCAACTATAGTCAAAAATATCGCCTACCAATTTGCTTTGGTTTGCAATATATTGTTGAAAAAAACAAAATTAGGGTTTTTTGCCCTAATTTTGGCCCGATCGATCGTAGCTCTAATACCACTTATAATGAAATTACTTGTATAATTCATATCATTAGCAGAAATATAACACCAAATAACACAATATTAAAGAATAATGATCTCAATATGCAATTAGAATAGCTTCGTCACTTCGAGGGGCAACCTCCAAACCATACAATAATACTCAAATGCTCCAATGATGATTAACTTCTACCTACAATCCCCTATATATACTATTCATATGTTATGGCCATCACCAAGGCCGACTGCTAAGCATGAGAAAGTATAAATGATATGGTAAGCCACAATTAAGCCACAAGCTACTCATATCCTAATACAAGCAATAGGTTAAGGGTATAGCACTTTGATGGATTAATGACCCTCCGGGTCTCGAATCACGCACACATACGGCATTTGCAGATTTTCTATATGTTAAAGGGATTACAACTTGTTCCTCTTTGTTTTAAAAGTTGATGTATCCCTTTTTGAACCTTAAATCAACGTTATTTGTGTAACACCAACAAACAAAGCTAGAAAACATGCCTTTTGCGATCGCTAATACCTCAAAATACCCAGTGAATTTGGCCCTTGTATAGTAATAGATGCATCCTTCAAAACTCCTATGGGAGTGGCCTTAGTCCGATTAGACATAAAAACACATTAGAAGACAAATGCAATAGAGGTCTCCCCTAAAGCATCTAAAGTAATAACATTGACTTTCGTACTTGTATCAATCAAGATATTATTCAAAAGCCATCCATCCACGATAGAATTCAAAGTGATCTCCTTGTCATAGTCAATGCTATCGGTGGTGAAGATTTGCATGCGAGGATCTGATATCCATTCTCGCACTTCATGAGCGGAGTGTTTCCTTCACCAATTCCCCTAAGAATGGAATAATATTATCCTCACACAACATTTTGTACACCCATTTCACATCATCAATATCGATGAGACCTTCCTCGCTTCTTTCTTTTGTTATTTCTTCCATGACTAATCTTTCAAACACTTTATTTCACCTTGAATATTTCTGAGGACTTTCATGTTCTCTTGATAAACCTCCTTTGATGAGTAGGATATTGGTACCTCACATGTAGAACCTCCTCCTTAGTAATTGTAGGCTTCTACTGCAATGCTTCTTCGGGGCACGTGCTGCTTTAGCTCATGTGGTAATATTTACGGTTAATGCCTCAGGTTTTGGTGTTAATTTAGGCATCCATTGATTTTCCACTATGCGCTGGATTCTAACCATCCATGCACCTTTGTTCTCTTGATTATGATGTTTACTAAGGTGTTCATACAAGTCTGGGAACTCCTCATAGCTATGATTATTTCCACAAAAAGAACATGTAATATTATGGGGACATTCGCACTGTAGTGGTAAGGAGATCCACATTTGTGCCCCTGCTCTACGAGGAAAATCATGTTTTCCACCACCACAACCTCATCCTCCGTATCCACCATGGTATCTCGCGCCTCTTCCATGACATCCTTCAAAACACCCCTCATTCCGATCATAGCACATTTTATTGTGATACCAATCCTGGTGCTCATTCTCGCCTTTAGAATTATCTGATATGCTTATCTGTCTCACACCAATGTCTATAACATCATGGATCTAACAAATCAATCTGCAATCTTCAATATCATGAGTCGTGGACCAAAAAATATTACAATAGTATGATACATTCTTTCTTATCTCACGTTTTAGTAATGGACATTAGCTATCATCATGGTTCAAATGATAGATCTCGCATCCAACAAAGAACGAATGTACAGATCCGTAGGGCCAACTATCCTTGGTGTGACATTCCTCTTCACAATCTGTACACCAAATCCTTGAGCACGTCTCATGTGTTGAATTTGTTGATAGTTTCTCTAACTTATTTTCCATAGCTACAATCTGTGCCTCCAAGAATGGGCTAACGCCAGTGTTAATACTCACAAGTGCTTCAGCATGTAAAGATTCTCTTGCAAAGGTGCTTTACGTGGATCAATGTATGTCTTATGTGAAAACCCTTCTAAATGGTGTAATCAATCCTCCAATGAACCATTGTGCATGATGGATCGCGTGAATATCATAAGAAAGCTTCGATAGAAGTGTTTTAAAATGAGAATCATACTCAAAGACACTCTAAGTAGTTCCTTGTTTGATATCCATAAGTGCGCTTATACTCTTCGTTAAAATTCTAGGATATATAGCTCTTATAAGAAAACATCCTTCAATACCATATTTAACCAATCTTGCATAATCCACACAAGTTTGGGTTTGGTCAAACTTATTGTACTACAACTATGTGCACATACCTATAATGTAGTCACAAATTATATTTCCTTGCGCTCGAAGTTGTGATCCATTTGCACACCACAATATTTCACACATGTGCACATGCTGAAGCATATTTTATGACCCTATACTCTGGAAGACGAAGAGACATTTCCATGTAAATATTTTGGGGTTGATGTGGACCTTTCCTACCTAATCTAGAACCTCTTGTGTTTCCTCTACCTCCAGATCCACCGGAGCTAGAACCACCTATGCCTCTTGACCCTCCACATGTAGCTATAATAGGAAGAAGATGTACTCCCTATGCTCCAACAATTGTACTATACCAAAGCCCCACGATCCGTGAAGCGGTTCCACTCTAGAAGTGAACCCAACATCCATGCGTGCTCATGTTTTGTGTGGACGATGCACCAAAATGTATCCCAAAGCACAATGAAGACGCCTCACCCTACAATCGATGTACTTGTTATCTAACTTACTAGCTCCCCTACTATCTAAATTAGCTTGTCTTGGTTAGTTGTCATACTAAATAATTGAAAACCAAGCTTAAGGGCTCAGGTTGTCGTGTAGGTTCAGATGCGCGCCCACGGCCTAGGTCATCTTTGTGAGAATGCTTATTTGTGAGGCCGAGGAGGGTTCCTGTCATGCTTTCCCATGATGGGGAGTTCTCGATGCTCTAGCTCCATGTCTTCTACATGAGCTCCAAATATTCATGAGCCATCTCTCTCCTCAACACCATACACTCTATAATGTCATGCTTCTTCTCTATCTCCTCTCGCGCGCCTCATTATAACTAAATAACCTTTCTTCCCTCTGCCATTACCGGTATAAGTCTGCCATATTTCACCAATCTTGTTTCTTCCATGCACGTGGTGGGGTTTATCTAGCCATAGGTTTGTCTACAAATTTTAGTGGTTACCATCAAAATCTTGATTTCCAAAGTGGAATTCCTTGTAAATAGGTTGGGGATAACGCAAAAATTAAAACTAAGATACCTCGGAAAAGAATATGTGGAAATGAATACTCCATAATATAACTATTCAAAAACCACGGAAACACATATCCACAATGCGAGTCTATTTAATCAAATCAACATCATTGAGGGCTTGAAATTATTCCTACGTCCATACAGTGTGTGATACCTCCAATTCCGTTTAGATGCATACGCGTAATCTTCACTCGTACATCTCTACCAGAAAAATGGCAAAGAAGCTCTCATACAAATGGATCATACAAATTACGTTCCACCCATGTGCGTTAAAATCAGATCCATCGCTGAACCTCCATGCATATTCTTCTTCTAGATCATGTATCCACTCCTCAACACTTTCTAGAGTCAATCGGTACGTCTTCATTGTAAACCATCCTAGAAACAACTAAAAAATAGGTCTCGGAAACGGAACTAATAATGCAACCTAGAATTTACTAGTATATCCTAGAGAGTGCTAGCACATCACTCACCTATATCCGAGCACTCACCTGAAGTGCAAAAGGTACCAAGCCCCTTATTAGGGGTTGCTGATGTAGGATGTTAACATGATGAAGAATTAATGTATATAGATCCATAATTGATACATCATTCTACAATGCATGTTCAGATCTATATCTAAAGAATAACATACTTAAATGATAACCATGATGAAATCAAAACATGCAAGAACCAATTATACTTAGGATTAATACTCTAATTCAGTCAATACAATCCATTATATAAACATGATAAATACACAAAATCTCATTACAATAGACAACACCATAGCTTATGCGTGTATTTGATTAGGCAACATAACCTCACAATACTTTTAGTTATCATACACTCTTACATACTCTCCATATACTACGCTGATTCATTACATATTTAAAAGGGTGGGGAATTTCCCTTCACCATGAATAACTCCAAAAATAGGTCGATCACGGAAATAGATATACGCCTTTATAATTACATCTAGACACATGTAAGTTTGCATACCAATAGATCTCTTATTTAACAATATAGTAACAATTCTATCTTTATCCCACATCTATGCAAATCACTTTGTAGTCGTTCCACCAAAAATAGATCATGCATGTCACACAAGTCTTCATCTAGTTTGTGTGCTCTGCACGTCATCTCCAAAAATAGCCCGCAACCGTGAAAATGGCTAAGTCCTGAATCTGTCTCTCGTCCTTCATGCGTGATTATTTCCGATCCTTCGCGCCTTTGAACACGCTCACTTTTCGATGCAAATATTTTTATGCCTTTGCTAAGTGTTATACATTGTCTTCTTCAAAAGCAAGAGCATTGTATATCATGGTTCCCTGTAATATTATTTTTATTTAATTATGAGATTACATATTTCTTCTCTTTTCACCACTAATAGCCAATCATATAACTCAAAACGTTAATTGGGATTCTTGCTTTTCATCACTAGGATCCAAAATAAAGTGCTTGGAATATTACGCAAGGAAAATGATTTTCTTAGGTCACCTCCATGACTATAGAAACGTGAAAAAGTTGGCTCTCCCATGCCCGGGACCAATGTGTTTTAGATTCAAATGCAGATTTATTTTATTATTATTATTTTTGTTTTATGTTGTGCACTATAAAAACAAATTTTTACATGAAAAAATGTAACATAAATAAATAGTGTTTTACTTTTTCAATATATATGAAATCATGCATAAGTTCTTAGAAAATTTAACTAAATTACAAACTACAATGACATAAACTAGCATACCTATTGAACCCCTAAAATGGATACTAAGTATAGCGGGCGCGAGGGATTTTGACACATGGGAGTTAGGCATGAGGGCTCACGCAAAATTAAGATAGAAAACATGTGAAGGATCACGTCCTGACAAGTTGTATTCCATACTTAGCTACATTTTGAGCCACGAGAAAGATCAGAAGATAAAATGTTGGAGTAGTGGCTATGCAAGGTTTTGAAGATAAGAATAGAACATGAAAACTTGCAGTTCAAACAAAGTCTATTTTGAGATAGATCTCATGCAAAGGAAGTTGAAACATCATGTAGAGGTTAGGATATTAATAGGATTAGATCTATAGTTCATAGTTGAAAATAATATATTATTAGTGAGCTTGCAAGCTCTTGTAGTTGTCTTATAACACACGCATGGCTATTTCAAGCATGTGGGCTATTTTTGGAAAGTGCATGAGTAGTGAAGGGAAAGTCCCCACCCCTAGATATGTATTGATTTGCATGGTTTACGGATGTTAAGTTTGTTATGTAGTAGAGTTACGTTGTTGGTTTAATTGAGTGCATGAATTTTGATGATACTCTTATGTATGTATTAAAAATTTGAATTTTACATTTATTAATACGATGGATCTTTGTGGTTGGATATTGGTTATTGACATATATATTTCTAGATATTACATGGTAAATTTAATCTTGATTCTCATATAAGTTATTCTCACATATGGTTATGATCTACATCAAGTTTACGCTATGCACTATACTTGATTACTTGTTATGGATCTAAAAACTTGCATGATTATGCCAACTTCTTAACAATGCTTCCATAAAAGAGGGACCTAGTACCCTTGTGCACTTTGGGTGAGTGTTCGTGTCTCTGTCCTGGGTGATTTTCCAACACGCCTAGGGCTGTTTGGTAAAATAAAAGACTACATTTTGGTTCTGTTGTTGGGACCTCTTTTCAAGTTGTTTCAAGGATGTTGCATGATGAAAATGTATCTATTGACTTTGGCCGGTATTAAATATTAGCTAGATAATTTATAGGAAGAGTTTTCTCACATATTTAACACTTTGGAATTATGTGGGTTGAAGAACATATGTATCCCGAGCTCTATGAGATGTTTTATTTTGTTTTCCCATATATTTGTACAAGTGGATGATAGCTTATGCATCAAAGAAAAATTGGAGGTTTAGAACAATTGTATGGACACAAGAAGATTATCAAAGCTCTGCATGATGCTGATTTGACTTGGACATGCATTATAGATCATTGGTGGAGTGGTATTTTGCATAGTTACACTTTGGAGTACATTGTTTCTACTTATTCTTGTCCAGAAGTTGTTGAGTTTAAGTTCTATTTGTGTGTTATCCCTTTAGCAATTAAGATCTTGATTATAACTATGGAATTGGAAGAGAATCCTATGGCTAGCTAAATCCCACCATGTGTGAGGGCAGGAATAGGTGTGGTGAAAGATGGCAGACCTGGTGAGAGAAAGACATAAAGAAGAAATACGAATTAAGTATAATGAAGCACGCGAGAGAGAATTGATGAAGAGATGTAAAATTAAGGAGTATTTTGAGTTGAGTAGAAAGATGGCTCAGAAGGATTTGAAGCTCACATGGAAGGTATGGAGCTAGAGCATCGGTTCACCCATCCTTAAGAAATCATAGTAGATGGGTACCATTCGATGAGAGTGTTTCGAGGAAGATATATTAAGGGCCATGGGCATGCATCGATCCCACATGGTGACATCAACCTTGCACTTGGTGCTATAGTTCCTGAAATAGTTGTTGAGAATCAGGCTAGTGTTGGTGGTAGAACAACAACAAGTAATTTGTTTATCTATTGAATACTAGAGTTTATGGATGGCTATGTATTCTTCTTTTTTTGGTGGTTTTATTAGTGGTATATTGTCTAGCGTGTCTTGAGGATAAAACGTGGGAATGCAGAAAATTAGTAACATGTCCGAAAGTAGAAATACATCAGAGATCTTAGGATTTAAATTTAGTAAAATTGTTGGAGCACAAGGAAACACACCCTCTGGTCTAGTTCCCACTAAAGGAGGGGGATCTGGGAGGATTTGGTGGTTCAATATCTTGTGGATTTGGTGTCTCTAGAGTTGGAGGGAATACTAGAGGTAATATAAGTTACGAATCTAGTGGGCACGGTCCACACTAACCCCTAACAATTTTATTATGAGATGTATGTTTTGTTGAGCCTTGGGTAAGACTAAGTACCCAAGGTGTGAAGGGTTTTATGCGCACACAATATCGAGTGCTAAGGCTCACACGAAGTAACTTTAGGAAGAGCGCGGCCAAAGGAAGAACAGGCAGAGACGTAGCCATATTTTGGACCACGATTAAAGTTGCAATAAAGGACACGTTGAGATGTAGTTAGGATTGGTTATGGATATGGATAACTATGAGGAATTACACTTGCCCAAGGAAATCATGTTTTAGGATATGATTATCATGGTAAGGTTAAAAGTGATGTAAAGCGGAGTTAGTTATGGTTTAGCTGGAATTTGCATGTTAAGGGTGATTGAGTATGATAGGACATGATGACATTTGGCATGCAGTTTTCTATATAATTATGGATAAATGGTAGAGGGAATATATACACAACTATCTTGATATGTATTGATTGACACGATAGAAAAGTGTGGAGAAGAGAGAATAATGAGAAAGATCGATGCATGAGAATGCTTCTTGAGTAGAGAGATTGTAGGGTTAGAATAGTGATATGTTGATGTATCTAGTCCATTTAGGGATGTTATGATGTATTTGGCTACTGTAACAATGGTGGATTAATACAATGGCATTTTTTAGTATTAATGCTATAGATATGAGTTTTTGTGTTCTTTATTGTGTTCTTGGTTTAGATCTGAATCCCACATGTTGTTCTTGATGTTCATAGTCATAATATTGTTCATTTATACTTGGATCTAGTTTCTTTATTCTAGTTATGAGATGTATACAACTACTATTGTACATTACTTTGTAGTTATCGGGGTAAGAATTCTTGAAAAATATCACATAGAAGAGGGTCGATGACTTCATGCGCCTTGGGTGAGCACTTAGTCTAGGCTGGGTGATATGCCAACGCACACTGGGAATTAAATAGTTAGGAAAAGTGATTACATCATGGTTCCATTGCCGGGACCTCTTTTGAAACTATTACAAGAAAGATGTGTGATGGCAGAACACTTGACCTTGGATAACATGGAGACTTGGCTTAATAACATAGAGGATGAGTTTGTACAAAGATTCAACACTGGACTTGATTTGGATGCATGTACATGGGTAGAGGAGCATATATATCATGAGCTCTATGAGACATTATTTTATTATTTTCCAATAGAACTGTATGAATGGTTTTAGCGTATGCATTGAGGAATAGTTGGTAATATAGATCTTGTTTTTGGACCCAAGAATACTATTAGTGGATATATGATGTTGATATGATCTGCACTCGTGTTGTTGATCATTGGTGGAGTGGTGTCTTATCTAGCTACATGTTGGAGTACAGCTTCCACTTATTATTTCCTAGAGGTTATTGAGTTCGAGTTATTGCGAGAAATGAGAGGATATTTCTTGCATGATTTACCGTTAGTCATTAAAACCTTGGTCATCACTCTAAGTTTAGAAGCATTTCCCATGTCTAAATAAACTCCCACTAGGTGAGGGTGCGGAAGCGAGGTGTGGCAAGAGATGGTGGGTCCTACGATAGAAGTGGAGAGAGAAGAGATGTGGATCATGTATATGAAGTGTGGGAGAAGGAATTTGAGAGACAACATGGGATTTTGCAGGAGTGATGGATATATGGAGACAGACATTGTGGGAAGGATTTGAGGTTCACACGGAGGATGTAGAACCTAATCGGTTTGTGTTACCCCATCTTGGAAAACACAGGAGAAGAAACCCCTTAGCTTCTGATGAGAGCTCATAGATAAAGAAATAAGACATACTATAGGCGCGCATCTAAACCCACTTGACGACCTAACCCTTGCACTTAGTTTTCCAACTTCGAGATAACTATGCTAGTCAATTAGTGTTGGTGTTAGTAAGAATAAAGCATCCGGTAGATATTTTTTTAATTGAATTAATTTATTTTCACGTAGACATTTCCTCCGTTTTGTGGAATCCTATCGTGCACATCATTTTGACAAGGTGTGGGCACACAAAGCGCGGGTATCACATATGGGAGTAGTTCAAATTCACAATTTGTTAGAGCTCGGTTTAGCACAATGGTGGGAACGTAGAGTAGTACTACTTAGGCCTATACGTGCTACTACAAGAGGAGGATCGGTGGATATGGAGGGTAGGAGTTAGTGGAACTAGTGGATTTGGTGGTGGAGGAAACAAAGGAGCAAATCAAGGTTTTGGATTTGGTGGGCAAGGAGTACAACCACATAAGTAGGTATTTTGTGATATGTATCTTAATTTACCTAATTATAAAGATGTTGAGGATATGCAGAGCATGTGCAAAAGTGTGAATTTCTATGGAACACTAAGAGGATCACTACCTCGGAGTGGAAGGCAAGCAAGTTTTCAACTATGTTATAAAGGTGCGTGCATATCTGGTACAAAAGTATGAACCACATCGGAAGGTGGTGGATTATAATGTACCATGTGATGCCTTCTTGATGGAGTTTCATATTCCTAAATTTGAGAAAAAGAACATCAAATGCTCAAGGAGATTCAAAATGGTATGACAAAGAGTGTAAAGTAGAGTATGACGCATGTTTTTAAAATCTCTTGTCGAAGTTATCTTATAAGATCCATCCCTTTTATCATGCTTAGTGGTTTATTAGAGGCTTGATAACACCTTTTAGATGAGCACTTTGACATAACATTCTCATGGATCTATGCAAGTCCTTTGAGGCTACTCGCATAATGAGGCCATAAGAAGTGTTGATCTCTGGGTAAGTCCCTTTTTGGCGGCACAAATTAATTCCATGGCAAAGAAAATTGAAAATTGTCTACAAATTTAGCACATGAGACTTGCGGTGACTTTAGTGTATAGATTGCAAAGTGGAAGGACACACCAAGGATAGTTTACCTTGAAATTCGGTGTGCGCCATGTTATTAGATTGTGAAATATGTCACGGGGATCATGATCCAAGTAGATTCCCATTGTTACAACACATGCTCCATAAGAATGTGTCTTTCTATTGTAAGATTTGTACCTCTACTACTCATGATATGAAGGATTTTCGGTTGATAGACCAAATTCATGATGTAATCGATACTGGAGTGCCTATGACCAACATTGTAAATAGTTCTAAAAATGAAGTTTGTCAGCATGAAGGGCATGAATATGGAAGAGGAAGGGGAAGAATTTTTTTGTAGAGTATTAAGAGGCCATGGTATTTATGGAGGAGGAAGGAGTGACTTTCCCGTGGAACTTGTTTTAATCATGGATGTACGGATCATTACAAGTGTGAGTGCCTAGATTTTCTGCAATTTCCATAGTACGAAAGAAACATAAGTACGAGGATTTCCATGATTTATATTATCACATGAGCTAGAATCATAATAAGGACAAGGGCGTAGACATGATTAGTTTAAAGTGCGTTGAGCCCCTATTCATGCCTATGGTAACATCTAATCTAGATTTGGAGCCTGTATTAGTAACTACACACATTGAAGCTACACGCGCTAGAGAAATACTAAAGCAAAGACCTCTCATTACAAAAGAAGAGGTGTTGTAAGGAAAGTAACCTGATCCAAATTATAAGGAGGTTTACTAGGAGACTATGGAGGTGATTAGGAGTTTGCAATGAGATATCCGGTGCTTGAAAGAGATGTCGAGGAAGTTGGAGCAGGGAAATAATGCTTGCCGAGATCACTCGGAAGGATTTTTATGATGTCAAAGAGGAACGTAATATGTTGTGCAATAAAAATCATTACCCTATTAGGAGAGTGGTTGAGAGGAAAGATATCGTGTGCCTTGGAAGTGGGTGCGAGAGGTAGATCTTACATGCTAATTTACCCCCTCATAGTCTTGATTATGATAAGAAAATCATTTTGAATGTGGTGGTTTATGGATGGATTCTAAGAAACATATTAATTGACATAGGTGTAGAGGTTAATGTTCTTAATTTAGATGTGTGGAATCATATGGGGAGACCACCATTATAGCCATCTTCAAATGTGTTGTACATGGTGAACAAAACTAAGGCTATTCCCATTTAGTCTTGAAGGATTATTCCATATCCAATCAAGGGGCCAAGTTCACTGGGGATTTTGAATTCTTAGCACTTGCCAAGGAATATAGTTTCCTAAATTACTTGGTTCCTTTAGTGTTATGTGAATAATGCTGATTTTCATTTCAAAAAATGGTACATCATTTTTGAGAAAAAGAAGGAACGCGTGATTATTCCACTAACGGATGGGATATATGCACTTATATAGAACCTTTGGGTGAAGAGGACGTAAATAAGATTTATGTTTGCACCATTAGAGACCCAAAGGTTATTGAGCCATCAAGAAAAGGAATCATTCAGTGGGATGATGCTCAGTCCATGAGTGATACGACTAGCATTGCATGTGATAATTGGGTGCATGGGAGTTATGAGTTGGTTAGGAGAGAATGGAAGGGAAATGTGACTCAATTATCAATGCATGTTTGGTTAGGCATATTGGAGGAAGATAGTTTCCAAGTTACACTGGAGAAGGTAAGTTCTGGTGTTTTTTGTGCACTATGGAAGTCTAGTGGACCTGTGAGGTGGAATGAAGGAATATGATTGTTTATACCTTACATGGGACAACAACGCATTGGTGGATGAATTATCAAGATAATATTATAGAGTGGCATGAGGTAAAAATAATTTTCTGTTAGATTTCTGGAACAATGCACCTTCAAAGATATGTGACTATCATGGGAATGAATCCTCCTTGTACCACGTTCAGGAATGTGAGAAATCTTGGATGGAAGGCTCGAAAGCTTTACCTCCTTCACTATGGGTGCATAAGTTCTATTCCACTTTGCAGGCTTATACACACATATGGTATGTCTATTTCGAGTTACGCTCATCATAATTTTTTTGGAAGAGTTGATGGAAGGTATTATTCATACCTTTGAGTATCATCTTCTAAACCACCAGTGAATGAAGATTTTAGGTATTCAAGCACCTTACTTTGGGAGATGGTGCCAAATATGGGACCTCATCCTATATTTTCTAGGGAACTTGATTTGGAGACACTTTTGAAGGAGAAGAAACAGATGAAGTACAGTTTGAGTGCGTCCGCCTACTTACGTGAAAAGTATTGGATAGTGCATATGAGATGGCAAGCACTTACCATAAGCATTTGAATATAAATAATGTCAATATTGGTACAAAATAAGATTTGAAAGAAGAAATCATTTGTGATTAATAGAAAGATCAAGAGGCTTCACAGATAATTGATCTATTACGTCACTTTTAGTATTTGTTCCATGAAGATACCATAAATTTAAAGGAGTTCATACCTCATTGGGAGAGATGAAAATTAAGTGAAAGGGAGGTGCACACCTGATTAGGAAGATGCCTTATATGATGAATCCTAATCTGCACATGAAGGTGAAAGAAGAGATTGATAAGATGTTGCAATCTCGGATCATTTATGCCATTGAATAATATGAATGGGTTAGCCCAATGGTGATTAGTATAAAAAAGGATGGGAGGATAAGTATTTGTGTGAACAATAGAGATTTGAATTACACATGTGTTATAGATCCTATTGGTTCTCAATTTGATCATGCCCTAATTTGTTCGAAGAAATCCCCAATTTTCCCTAATTTTCCCTAAAAATGCTCAAGTCTATGTGGTTCATGGTTTTTTCTATCTCCCAAACGAAGGTGTGAAAATTAGTCTTCTGCATTTGTATGTATTTATAAATCCTTTCCCATGGTCATAAATTTCTTGGAGCCATGAATTACCTGCAATTTCTCCATCCTTGGTGAAAATTTCAATCCTGGGCGCGAATGGTGAAGTTCTATGTATTTTACGGTTTGACGGGCATCTTTTCCCCATCAAATTCTATCTCAGCATTAGCAAAATATGTGGTCCCTTTTAATTGGTTGAGGCATGGTGGATCTATTTGGTGAACAAGTCACTTTTGGCTACTTTGGCAAAAGGATTGATTTGGTCCCATGGCCCCGTCAAGCTCTGATTGGCTAAGCAAAATTTAAGTGGTGGAGAAAATTTCCTATTTTTTCCCGAAGGTGTACACGTGTCACAAGTTGAGAAATTATGGGAAAGCGGGTCTTTTTTGTGCATTAAGGAATTATGGTGAAAAAGGTAAAAATGTGAAAAAATTGCCTAAGGTCCACAAGAGGACATGTGGCAATTTCTAGGTCAAAAATGGAATGGTGGGTTGTCGGGTTCCTTTGAAGTTTTTTGGTTTTATTTTGTAAAAGGAGTAAAGTCACAAAGTGAACCGCAACTTAGTTAGAGACTAGATAAGGACACATGGTAGTTTGAAAAGTCAAAGGCAAAAGGGATGCGGATCAGCGAAGAACTTTGAAGTTTTTTGGCTTTGTCTTGAAAAGAATAAAGTTATAAAAAAGGGCCGCATTTCCGTAGGGAAGAAATGATGTCATGTTTAGATCAGCTTTGAAAATTCAAAAGATGGAGAAGTGGGGAGTCGAGAGCATTTTGAAGATTTTTGCCTTTTTGTGAAAAGGAGTTAAAGTTTTGAAATGGGCCGTGACTCTGCTAAGGATCAATTAATGCCTTGTTTGAATTATGTTGAAAAGTTAAATGTGGATCGGTGGGTCGCTGAAGGTTTTTGAATTTTTTTGCTTTATTATGAAAAAGGGATAAAGTATAAAAGTTAAGCACGGCCCCGCCAGAGAATAATTAAAGCCTTCATTGAAAATTCAGCGCGGGAAGGTGGATCTCCAAAGAATTTTGAAGAAATTTTCCATTTTTGTGAAAATGAAGTAAAGTTATGAAATGGAACATGGCCCCACAGAGTTAGTTTGAATCTCCATTGAAAAGTCAAAGGTAGAGGTGCGGGCCATCAGAGAAAATTTGGAAATTTTGGTTTTTGAGAAATGATGTATAAAGTAAAAATGAAGTGCGGTTCCACTGGGACCCACATCAAAAGGTAAAAGTGGAGTGCGGAGCTCTGGGGAAATTTGGAAAGATTTTCTTTTGAAAAAGAGGTAAAAGTTGGAGAATTGATCCGCGACTCCGTTGGGACCCACATTGAGCCACGTGTCAGGCCCATTTTCCAAGGGTGGAGGGGCGGGGCAAAATGTAAAATTTTGCATTTTCCCCAAAAGTTATAAAATGTTCAAAAGTGATCCCAGACCATTTCGAATCAAAATTTCCACGTGGATGGCTCAAATTTAAAGTTGGAAAAGGCAGAATCAACGATAGCTGTGCATTACATTTGATTTTTCCACCATTAACGCTCCAAGGTTCCGGAGATACGATTTCGCATCATTTTTCATTGAATTTTGGATTGATTCCTTGTCATTTTTATGAATGAAGGGTAATAAAATGGTTTTAAAGCCCAATTTATGGATTTGGAGGGTGCAAAGATTGATATTTTGAATCGAAATTTCTTGGGTTCCTGCAAAAAATGAAAAAATGCTATATCTAGAGTTGCAGAACAAAATTGCAGAGGGAAAAGGGTGAAATGATGAAGGGAAAAGATGTTCTGCAGGTGCTAAGGATGAAAAAACGTGCCCCCAATTAGAAAAAATATGCAAATATTTGTAATTATTTGCCTTTTTGAACACTTGGCAAATTTTGGGAATATTTATGTTAAACGTCCCTTTTTGAAAATCATGATGAAATATGTAACAAACAAGATGCTTCGCATATTATTTTCTTTGGGGAAATCTTGGATGTAATTTTGGTGTTATAAAGAGCATGATTTAGGCATGCAAATGGTCGAGGGCTAAAATTCATGAGAAAATTAGAGAAAATCCCATCTTTTCGAGAGACCATCTCGGGAAACCTGTTAATGTCTTATTTTCTTTATATTTCTATCATGTCAAGTTGGTTGTGGGGTCTACAACCATTTACAAACTCGATATTGTTTTAGAAACTTTCCCCTTGATGAATCTAATCAACTATGAATTAACTGTGTTAATCTTGGGAGAATTATGTCTACTTACATTCCAAAATGTCTTCAAATAGTTTTTATTGTTTATGTTGAAATATTATATTAAAATCTCTCGAATCACACAGATCTCATCCTTGTGATGGTCTAGTGGAATTTTCAATTTCATTATGGGAAGTCTTTCATCTTGTAATGAAAAAAATAATTTAAAATCACTTTACCTTCATTTGTTGATAGATATTGTTTATAAGTCTTTGGGTGTACCTTAGGCATGATGAACCAGAGGTCTATAATGTTTAATTTAGTATTTTAACTCGATCCTTTATGTTAAATTCTAGAAGATTTTGTTAAAATGTGTAGATCTGGGCTTCCATTGATGCAAACCTTCTAGTTGAAGGAACATTTTAGCTATTCTGAATCTCTCTGTTATTGAGTTTTCCAATTGTTGTAAAGGTCCTTAAAGATCCTGGAAAGGACAAGTTTATCTTGCTTAATCTCCCACCAAAACATTATTCAAAAACAATGAATCCTGCCTAAACTACCCCTTTTGTCTTGTATATCCACAAATGCAAAATTCCATTATAAAAAAATATGCAAAAGCAATCAAGTTTCAATGTCTTTAAGTAACCTTAGCTTTGTTTTAGAAAATATCTCCATATTCTCGGAAGTGATAACTTATGAGAGTCGATTTAGTGCATTGATCATAATTTCTCAAGGTTTCCTTTAAAATTGTGCAAAGAAGGATAAATTCCATCTCCTTCATCAAACAAAGGTTATAAAACATGTCCTCTCACCCTTGTTAAAAGGCACAACATAAAGTAGTGAGGATAGATCAAATCCTCTTCAAGGTGCTATCCATTTCTCCAACCTCTAAGTGATAAAGAGCCAAACTGAATCACCTCCCAAGCTACAAAATGACATACATGATGATTTATCTTTATCTAGGCTTCTTGTAAAATCTATGATGTTGCTCAGCTTGCAGGGGAGAATCAATTTGGGTACCAACACACTTCTAGCGCCATTGTCGGGAAGAATTTGATTCTAGTTTACAAGATCAGACCTCAGTAATGCTTATTACACGTTCTAAGTGTAAATATGGTTTTGAAACATCATTCCATGTTTAGATATGTAAGAATTGATCAAAGTTATAAGTAATGTATGTAATATTTCTAGTTTCTAGTAATTTTTGCACTAAGTTTGTGTTGTAATTGATAAATACGGGTAAAAAAGATTAGATCACGTAAAGCCTTGCAAGATTTATGTGTTGATAGACATTTGACAAACCATTTTTAGTGCATTTGCACAACTAAGGTGAAAATACTTAGTGGTGATTCTATGTTGATTTGATTTTTGATAAATGCCAGTGTCTTAACCTCTGTTAATTGAAATTTATCACTAATCTTTGCAAATATGGAAGGAAGAAGATATTTATTCGCTAAGGAACCCTGCTAGAAGGTTGTTTCAAGAATTGGGAAAGTCAAATTCTAAAGGAAGAAGAATTTGGAAAGTTGTTGGAAATCTAGAATCAAGAAAAGAGTTATCAACTTTGAAGTCCGATCACCTGTCATTCAAGATTGCAATTCTTCCTCAAGTGCTTTTTAATTAGGTAGTATTTTTGTGGAATTTAATTCTCCATCCGGAGAGGGACCTTCATTTGTGTTTGAAATTTTTTCTTCTCATGATGTCCCTATATTTTCCAAATATGACAGTTTTTCCAAGAAAAGGAGCTATTAGGGGATATTTTTTTTGAAAATTTCATTGTTGTGCCTCACAAACCCCTCGGTCCTCATCATTTTGTATCTCCTTCAAGATCATCACCTTAAAACAATATGGCCCACCCCACCTGGACCTCCATTTGTTGTTAATACCTTTGTTCCTATCAATTTTAGAGGTATGGCTGGATATCCAAATGCATTACCATAAGATGTAAGAAATAGATTGCCCAAATTTAAAGGAAATAATGTTATTACTGGTGATCAACACTTAAAGCTTTTTTCAATATGATGGAAGACTTTGAAATAGAGTTTGAGGATGTGTATATTAAATTGTTTATTCATACTTTAGAAGAAGATGCACGGGACTGGTATAAATATTTTCTAGATAACTCTATTGATTCATGGATAGAAATGAAGAATGATTTTAGATTGCAGTATGGAGATAAAACAAATCCTTGGTTTCTTTCATTAGAATTTGAAAATATTAAGAAAAACACTAATGAATCTATCCATGAATTCAACACTAGATTAAACAAAACTTTGAGAACATTGCCTATAATTTTAAGGCCTAGTGATGAAGCATGTCCGATAAAGTACTACGATGTATTTGACAAAAAGGATGCATACTATTTGAGGGACAAAACCCTATAACTTTAAGGAGGCATTTACCATGGCTCTACAAATTGAGAATAACATTAAAACAATTAGTAAACCTCCTATGAGGGAAGGCATCAAACCGATCAACCCTAGAAAATCCTTAATCAAGTAAGGTTGTGGATTTGGAGGAAGTTGTAAAAACTTTAAGGGGTTGTTAAAGAAATATCATATAAAGCAAGCTAGAGAGAGAAGGAATTGGAAAAAGCTCCCAAGGTCAGCATAAAGCACAAGGTCAAGAAAGATTTCCAAATCATCCTAGAGGTGATAACATAACTGATGACAGAGGTAAAGGACCCATGGGATCTGCAAATAGACAGGCCCAATCCTCGTGAACATAGAATGATGCATGATCCTCGACCGCGAGTTCTTTGTTGTTGAAGAAGATCATGAAATTGATTGGTGTGAAAAATGTTTCTGCCCCATCCACCATGTGAAGTAGATCAGAAAGTTGAAGAAGCTGATGAAGATGACACTAATGATGATGTGTTCATGATGGGTTACTCTACAAGCTCACAACAAGGAGCAAATTCAACTGAATGAATTAGTGCTTTAACTACCGCAGATTTTTTGGATTGCATTTATATGTATTTCCTCTTACTCTCTCTCATACTTTTGAAATAGATATGGTGTAAGATTTTGAACTACCTAATAATGATTTTGAGTACTTAAGATAATTAATGATTAAGAAGTATGATGGAGGAATCCCTTATGAAGAGGATAGACAGCGGTTGTTAAGGAATGTTGTAGTTGCCCAAGAAAAAGAATACAATACTAGGAGTAAGGTTGTTAAAGGAGCAGGGCCTCAAGCCAAATCAAAAACTCTAGTTCTCATCAATATTCCTAAGAAGGATGCATCCTGGAAAAGGCCTTGTTATCCCATGTAGAACTTGTGTTCCTCCCCATGCTCAGAATATGAAAAATTCCATGCCATCGATGAATTTTTCAATATTCCTCCAAATGCTTCTTTTCCCAAATACGTTCCTTATGACATTGCCCAAGTCTTGAGTCGATCAAGATTTATGTTATAATTGTTGAGCTACTTAGGATTCCCTGAGCAAAAGAAAAGGGCCTTTAAGTATTTGGGATTAAAAGAAGAAAATATTACCCAAGGCATAAATGTAAACAATGTTGAGATTCCTCCTACCATTATAGAGTTAGAAAAACCCCAATTATTGGAAGAAATAGGCAAACCACTTGAATTTTATTTGGTAACATATTGGTTGAGTCTCGGTTGAATCTAGATCCATTCTTCACTACTCGATTATTAAAGATAGATGTTGAGTATGGAGCTGAATTGCTTTACAAAGAACTTGTTTTTTACAATGTTATTGTTTTGACAAGAACTGGTTTCGGTTAAGGTGTAATAAGTGTAGTCAGTGGACATAACCGGCAGATCCAAGAGGTAATCGATGATGGTTACTGTGGTGACGACAATTTTATTTTTGGCCAAAAAAATAGAATAAATCAATTATTTTAAATATGATTTATTGTTTGTAAAAGAAAATTTAAGTTTCTAAAATAGACACACATGCATGTATGCATAGTTGGAGTGTAAGTCAAGTAAAGTAAGTTGTAGAGAAGAAGATATTGCAATTAGTTTACATGTAATCTTTCTTGGTGAGAAAGATTGTGGAGTTGAGTGAGGGAAGAACATTGAACATCGGAGAGGTGTTGTAAGACAACAGATCTTCATTATATTTCCTCTAAAAAGCACGAATAATAATATTGGCCATTTCTTGGTGGATGTATCCACACTGGGTGAACCACGTTAAATCTGGTGTAATATTTCTCTTGTTTATTTCATCTTTGGTTATTTCCGCATTCATTATTTGTATGCTTTATCTGATTATAGATCTGTGCAACACTGTTATATGGTTTAACCCCAACAATTGGTATCAAATATTTGTTTGGAGGTTTTGTGTGTTGATAGGATTTACTCATAGAGGGTTTTTTGATTGAGTGGGAGCATAGCAATGGAAGAAGATAGTAAATACCGAGTAGAGAAATTTGATGGTCGTAATTATCAACTATGGAGGATGTAGGTGGAGGATTATTTGTATTAGAAATATCTATACTTACCATTGGATGAGAAAGGAAATTTGAGCATGATGACAGATGAAGAATGGAAGGTTCTTGACAGAAAGGCTCTAGGATCTATAATATTGATCTTGGTAGCATCAATGGCTTCGAATTTCATAGTTCCTAAAACCACGATAGAGTTGATGAAATATTTAACAAATTTGTATGAAACTCCTAGTGCTTCGAATAAGGTATATTTGATGAAAAAATTGTTTAATTCTAAGATGCAAGAAGGTGGATCTATGTCTAATCATTTGAATGATTTCTAGTCTATTGTTAATCAATTAAAATTGGTAGAAATTTCATTTGATGATGAAGTGAAAGCACTTTTATTCTTATGCTCTTTGCCAAATAGTTGGGATAACTTGGTAATGGTTGTTAGTAATACAACAATCGCTTTCTAAAGGTTTGAAATTTGATGATGTGGTTAGTGTAATCCTTAATGAGGAAATACACAGGAAAATATCAGGAGAATCATCATCTGGAAACACTTTAACCGTAGAAAGCAGGGGAAGATCTAAGGAGAGATCATCCAAGAGAAATAATAATTGGAGATCAAAGTCAAGACATGGCAGATCTAGATCCAAGTTCAGATATTTAATTTCTGGAATTTTGGAAAGAGAGGACACGTAAAGAAGGAGTGTTGGTCCAAGGAAAACAAAGAGAATGCATCAAACAAAGGTAAAGATGAAAACATTGTAAGTGAGGTAAAAAAGATGACCTTATTCTCTCTTTGGATAATAGATTAGAATCTTAGGTGTTAGATTCTGGAGCTTCTTTCCATGCTATCCCTAATAAGGGTTATTTTAGAAATCATGTTTAGGTGATTTTGGATAAGTTTATTTAGGTGATGATGAGCCATGTAATATTATTGGTAGAGGTGAAGTCTATCTAAAGTTCTGAGAATGGAAATCCATGGGTATTGAAAGATGTGAGGCATGCACCAAGCCTTAAAAGAAATCTAATATCCGTAGGGAAACTTGGTGAATATGGACGCGTGGTTACATTCATAACCGATTCTTGGAAGGTTACAAGGGATCTCTTGTTGTAGCAAGAGGAAAGAAGGTAGGAACTTTATATATGTCTACACCTGTATTCGATTTCTTTTCTATGCTATCTACTATAGATTCAGATGCAAACATGTGGCATAATCGTCTAGGCCATATGAGTGAAAAAGGAATGTAGATCTTAAAGGAAAAGGGTAAGTTATTATATTTGAAACAATTAGATCTTGAATTTTGTGTGCACTTTGCTTATTTGGAAAGCAAAAGAGAGTGAGATTTCTCAAAGTTTGGGTCAATAAAGAAGGAAAAGAAATTGGAGCTTGTATAATCGGATGTGTGGGGACCAGCTCACGTAGCTTTTATTGGAGGATCCCAATATTATGTGACTTTCATTGATGATGCCACAAGGAAGGTATGGATCTATTATATAAGTGTAAATATGATGTTTTTGAAACTTTTAAAAATGGAAAGCCCTTGTAGAAAATGAGACAAACTTAAAATTGAAATGCCTTAGATTCGACAATGGTGGTGAGTACTACAACAAGGATTTTAATGATTATTTTTCAGAGAATGGAATATGAAGAGAAAGAATGGTTCCTAGAACTCCACATGAGAATGGAGTTGCAGAAAGAATGAACAAAATAATCATGGAATGTGCTAGAAGCATGAGGATACATGTTGGTTTGCCTTTGAATTTTTGGGTAGAAGCAAGTGGATACAACGGTGTACTTGATAAACCATGGGCCTTCAAAAACACTATATGGTGGAATACCAGAAGAAGCTTGGTCTGGAAAAGAGGTAAAGTTTTCTTTTCTTAGAGTTTTTGGCTCAGAAGATTTTTGCATGTTGATAGAGAAAATAGAAGGAAGTTGGATGCTAATTCTAAGAGATGTACTTTCATTGGTTATGGCTCTAGTGATTTCGGATATCGATTTTGGGATTTAGAAGATTCTAAGATTGTTAGGAGTCATGACGTTAATTATATTGGAAAGAGAATATACAGGGATCAGGTTTTGGTGCCTAAACATGAACAAGTTGAGGATATTTTGAAGGAAAATCAACTTTTAGACCTAAATCATACTTACATAGACATCGATGTCGGTTCTACAAAGACCGGTGTCGATCAAGCCAAACAAGATCAGTTGATAAGACCAAGATATGAGAAGACAACTACGAAACCAGTGTCGGTACTCCTGAAAACCGATGTCGGTCGGAGGAACCATGGTTGGTTATAGGTGATGACATCGGTCACTTGATGCAGAAATAGAGATGAATGTGTAATAGGCACAAAATGAACCTCGACACCCCAAATATCGGTGAGAAGGTCACAAGAGGGTAAAGAGACCTCCATAGAGATTTTCACATTCCCTTTCTTATTTATTATTGAATAATAGTGGTGAACTAGAAAGCTTTGAAGAAGAAATGTAGGTAGATACCCACAAGAAGTGGGAGCATGGCATGGATGAGGAAATGGACTCCTTGGAAAAAAATCAAACATGGGATTTGGTCAAGTTGTCAGTAGGTAAGAAAAAACTGCAAAACAAATGGGTTTATAGAATCAAGGAAGAAGAGGGTGGATTGAAGAGGTACAAGGCAAGGCTTGTGGTAAAGGGATTTGACATAAAGTAGGTATTGACTTTGATGATATTTTTTCTCCTGTAGTTAAGATGAATTCTATTCATACTATTCTAAGTTTGGTTGCAACAAAATATTTGCATTTAGAACAACTTGATATTAAGATGGATTTTCTTCATGGTGATTTGGAGGAAGAAATTTATATGTAGTAGCTGCTTGGTTATGAAGTCAAGGGTAAGGAGAAACTTGTGTGCAGATTGAAAAAGAGCCTATATGGGCTCAAGCAAGCCCCAAGGCAATGGTATTTGAGATTTGATTTTATACATGAGCATGGTTATAGGAGATGTGAATCTGACCATTGTGTTTATTTTAAAAGGCTTAAAAATGGGAGCTATGTTATTTTCTTCTTTGTATGTGGATGATATGTTGATTGCATGATCTAGTATGCATGACATTGGTAAGCTTAAAGAAAAGTTAGCTCACACATTTTCAATGAAGGATTTGGGAGCTATGACTAAAATCCTTGGCATGTAAATTCATAGAGATAGGAAAAACAAGAAGTTGTATTTGTTTCGGGGAGGCTTATATCAATAAGGTGTTGGAAAGGTTTAACATGCAAAAATAAAAACCTATTGGTACACCTATGGCTAGACACTTAAAATTGAGAAAATATTAGTGTCCTTCATCACACGAGGAGGTTGAGTACATGGCACATGTTCCCTATGCTTCAAGCAAAGTAGGAAGTATTATGTATGTCATGGTTTGTACTATACTATACATTGCACAGAAGTGGGATTTGTGGACATGTTTATGGCTAATCTAGGTAAAGAACATTGGAAATTAGTCCAATGGATTCTCAAGTATTTGAGAGGGACATCCAACATGGATTTATGCTATGGAGGGCCAAATACTTATTTAAGTGGCTATCTTGATTCGAGATATGGTGGAGATTCGGATGGTAGGAGGAGCACTCTGGATATGTTTTCACAGTAGGTGGTACAATAGGTAGCTAGATTTCAAGATTGCGAGAAGGTTATGGATTTTTCTACTACAGAGGAAGATTATGTTGCAGCTACAAAAGCTAGCAAGAAGATGATATGGATGAGTAGGTTCATGGAAGAGTTAGGTAGGAGAAAGAGGATTGTAGATTATACGGTGATAGTCCGAGTGCGATTCATCTAGAAAATAACTTAGAATTTCATTCAAGAACAAAACACATTTAGAGGATTGGACAACTAAAGTTAGAGAAGATTCATATGGATGATAACCCCTGCAAACATGCTAACGAAGCCTTTGGTAAGGGAGAAGTTGGAGCTTCACTCCACTTCTATTGGTCTTTGAGTTTAAAGACTTGAAGAGGAAGAAACATGCCAAGGAAAAATAACCAAGGATGGTGATGCAAAGTATAGTGCAAAAATTGATCTCCAAGTGGTAGATTATTGAGTATGGAGCTAAATTTCTTTAAAATAACTTGTTTTTACAATGTTATTGTTTTGATAAGTAACCGGTGTCGGTTAAGGTGTAACTAGCATTGGTAGGTGGACATAACCACCGATGGTCAAGGGGTATCCGAAGATGGTTGCCTATGTGCGACAAAGATTTTATTTTTGGTGAAAAATAAAATAAATCAATTGTTTTAAATATGATTTATTGTTTGTAAAAGCAAAGTTAAGTTGCCTAAAATAGACACACATGCATGTATGCATAGTTGGAGTGTAAGGCAAGTAAATTAAGTTTTAGAGAAGAAGATATTGCAATTAGTTTACATGTAAGTTTTCTTGGTGAGAAAGATTGTGTAGCTGAGTGAGGGAAGAACATTGAACATCCAGAGAGGTGTTGAAAGACAACAGATCTTCATTGTATTTCCTCTGAAAAACACTGAATAATAATATTGTCCATTTCTTGGTGGATTTAGCCCATACTGGGTGAACCATGTTAAATATGGTGTAATATTTCTTTTTTTATTTCATCTTCTGGTTATTTCCGCATTCATTGTTTGTATGATTTATCTGATTATAGATTTATGTAACATTGTTATATGGTTTTAACCCCAACAATAGAACTGCTGCATAATTGTATGTTTGATTCGGAGCATCATGCAATGTTATGCCTCTTGAGGTAATGAATGAATTAGATATCAAAGTAACATTAGCTTATGGGAATTGAAATGCCATGTATTCAGAGAGGTTCCAAGTGGTTGGATGTGTCAAGGGTTTAATAGTGCAACTTGTAGCCTACCTAGGCAAGAACTTAAAACTAGATGTTGTTGTTGTTGATTGCCCCGCCAAATGGGGAATTTTGTTATCAAGAATATGGGTGTCCAAGTGTTGGTGGTAGTGTGCAAATGGACATGTCTTATGCCACTATCCCAATTGAGGGCAGCCTTGTAAAGTTGTATGGTGAAAATAAAATGCTACATCTCATTGAGGATCCCAATAATGCTTCTTATGAAGTGTTATATATAGATGTTGATGTTGATAACTTTGTTGGATTTTTGATGGTAAGGAGCACAAAATTTATCAATGCAAGTGTCATGAACAAGTAGGTTCTCTTGGGATTTTGTTGTTTGATGGATCTTGCTCTAAATTTTGAAATGGTTTGGTATTGTTCTAATTTCTCCAAGCCAGGAAGAGATTGTTTTTTATTTTAAACTCAACTTTGAGTACACTAACAATATTGTAGAATATGAAGCACTATTATTGGGTTTGAGAATTGCTTGGAAGTATGGTGTCAAGGAAATCATTGTTAAAGGAGTTTCGAATTGATAGTCAAGAAAATTAGAAAGTTGTATGAACAAAAAATCAAAGAATGAAACAAGACAAACATGCGATGCTGGGATTTCATTGAGATGTTTGACTCTTTTAATATTATACATCACGATAGGAAGTATAATGTTGCAGCAGACAAGTTAGCAGTATTGGGATCTAGATTTGAAAATTACATTGTATCCCCATATTGTGAGTATGATATTCAGATATTAACTAGGCCATCTATCCCTAACAATGTTAAAAACTGGTAAGTGTTTGATGATGATGCCTAGGTACAAAGAGTTTTATAGAACCAAGGAGAATTTACCAATTAAAATATAGATTGGGAGCCAATGGTATTGTGTAGCTAAAGGAAAAGAGACATTATTTAGTAAATACATTATTCAACAAAAGACTAATACTATTCCTAGAGGGTTGGTTGCTCTTGAATCAAACTTTGATAATGCTGATTGCATTATCAATAGACATATTTAAGCCTCGAGGGATGTTGAGGAACACAACCGAGAATGAAGAAGAAACCACATAATATCTAGTTAGGTAGTAATTTGAGCAAGGAAGAAAAGAAGTCATATGCTCAACTATTTAAACAATATCGGGACTACTTAGCTTGGTCTTATTCTAAACCGAAAGCATATAGAGAAGATCTTTTTCAAAGCACAAAATTCCATTGGAAGCTTCTACTAAGCCTTTTAGGCATAAACAGAGAGGCCGATCAATCCACTCTTTTCCCTAAATATGTAAGAAGAATTAAAAATGTTGAGGGATGGAGGAATCATACAGAGCACAAGGTATTCATCTTGGGTTGCAAACCTAGTACTGTAAAAAAAATGGAGATATAAGGATGTGTGTGGACTTTAGAAACTTGAATAGAGCATCAATGAAAGATAAGTACCCTATGCCAAATATGGAGAATATTTTACAATTGGTGACTAGTTCTGAGATGTTATCTACCTTAGATGGTTTCTCTAGATATAAACAAGTGGTTGTGAAAGAATCAGAGCTAATAAAGATTGCCTTTACCACTTCTTGGGGAACTTATGTCTATGTGAGAATGCCTTTTGGCTTAATGAATACTGGAGCCACTTTCCAAAGAGAAATGGATGTAGATTTCTCTAGTTATATTAATGATTTCATTGTTGTTTATCAAGATGATGTGACTATGTTCTCCAAAAAAATAAATGATCACTTGCAACACTTGGAAAAAATGTTGTTAAGATGTAGAGATTATGGTGTTTCACTTAATCCCAAGAAGTGCCATTTTGGAGTTCAGAAAGAAAATATTATTTGGCACATTATGTCAAAAGAAGGGGTCATGATTGATCCTGAGAGAGTGGAGGCCATCAGCAAAGTCCCAATTCTAAGAACCAAAAAGGGAATTCAATCCTTTTTGGGAAAATTAAATTTATTAGAATATTCATATCTAAATTTGTTGAGTTGACCATCCCAATTACTAGAATGCTAAAGAAAGATCAAAGTATCAAATGGGAAGAAGAAACTATCCAAGATTTTTTGGGATCAAAGAGGCATTGAAGAATGCTCCTGTTTTGGAAGATCCAGATTATAAGAAGGATTTTCAAATGTTTTCTTTTGCTTTAGAAAATACTATTGCATCTATATTGTTGTAGAAGGATGATGAAGGATATGAAAGGCCAATTTCCTTTTTTAGTAAGGCATTATAAGGAGTTGAGTTAAAGTATACCATCATGGAGAAGTAGGAATTTTCTTTGGTAAAAGCCACTAAGGTCTTTGGGCCTTATATTTTGAGTTCTAAAGTTATTTCTTATGTTCCCCACACCATGGTGAAATATATCCTATCAAAAATGGAGGTTTCAAGCAAGAGATGTCTAATGGGTAAACAATTTGCAAAGAGTATGATATGGATATCCAAACAAATAAATTGGTTAGTGGTTTGGGCTTGATAAACTTATGGAAGAGAGAAACTTACAAACTATTGAGGTAAATGAATTTGAAGAAGAAAGGTTGGATATCCTTGAGAAATTGATGAGTTCGAGAATGGTACAAGGATATAATTTTTTATCTCGAGACATCTACGAGTTCCTTGAAAATTTAAGTAAAAATATAAAAAAAGAGTTCTTAAGTTAGCCTCCCGAAATATGTCATTACGTATTTTGGGTTAGCTTGGAATAACCTTGAGGGAGTTCTCTTAAGATGTATTACTGAAGATGAAGCCCCAAAAATAATTTATAATCTCCATGGAGGAGTTTGTGGGGGGCATTTTGCTGGAAGGGTCACAACTCATAAAATTTTGAGAGATGGTTATTGGTGGCCCACTCTTTTCAAAGATACAACTCTGTTGGTTAGGAAATGTGAAAGTTGCCAGCATTTTTCAAGAAGAATGAAAGCTTCAAGTTCCCTTCCTTTGCAGCCTATATCAATTGAAGCCCAATTTAAGCAATGGGGAATGGACTTTATTGGTGAAATTTATGATTCCTCAAGTGCTGGCCATAAGTGGATTCTAGTAGCCACTGATTACTTCACCAAGTGGGTGGAGGTAATCCCCACCAAGAAAGAAACTTACCAAATTATCATGGATTTCATTTTGAACCATATCATTTGCAGGTTTGGAGTTCCTACTAAAATTGTTGCTGATAATGCCATGATATTTCGAGCTAAACCTTTGGTGGCAATGTGTATAGAATATGGGATCAATTTGACATATGCTTCCAATTATAATCCCCAAGGCAATGGAAAAGTAGAGTGCAACAATAAGAATCTATTGAAGATCATCAGAAGAACTTTTGAGTTGGTGTATGGAACTGGAAAAGTCCATTTGAATTGGTGTATGGAAAATTGTCTTCGCATATATCAATTATCTTCATTCAATTTATTCAATAGTTAGAGGATCAATAAGTTAGTCCCTATGATGCTCACATTAATCAAATTGTTGAATTGGATGAAGAAAGAAGGGAATCCCATCAAAGGCATGTGAAGTTCATAGAGAAGTTGAAGAATTGTTTAACAAGAAGGTGACTCAAGAGCTTTCAAGCATGGGAGATCTTGTGCTATTGTGGGATATCAGACATGAGGATAAGGGAAAGCATGGAAATTTTGATGCATGGATACTTATTCTATTGAAATTCAAATTGGTGAACATACATTCTTCCTAAAATACTTAGATGGGGAATTGCTCGAATTTCCTATTAATGGCATGAATTTGTAACACTTCTTGATTGATTTATCGAGAATCAAGGTATGCAAACCATTGTATAATGTATAGCCTTTTGCTTTCATTATGATTTTGTGTTTTTCATTTTCCTAGCCCTTGTGACTATTTTTGTTGGTTTTGAGGTTGCTTGAAGGAGTTGGTTTTTGTTATCTTCTCTACAAAATTGGCTAGTGACTCCATTGCCCAATGGTTTCTAGAACTTAGTATGATTTTTGTTCTTATGGCACTTGTTGGGAGTGCCCATCCCCGATTCGGAGCCGATGTTGGTGCTTAATTTGATTTGCCCTAATTTTTTCGAAGAAATACCCAATTTTCCCTAATTTGCCCTAAAAATGCTCAATTATGCGTGGTTCATGGTTTTTTCTATCTCCCGAACAAAGGCGTGAAAATTCTTCTTCTTGCATTCACATACATTTATAAATCTCTCCCATGGTCATAAATTGCTTGGAGCCATGAATTACTTGTAATTTCTCCATCCTTGGAGAAACATTTCAATTCTAGGTGCGAACGGTGAATTTATGTGTATTTTATAGTTTGATGGGCATCTTTTCCCCATAAAATTCTATCTCGACATCGGAAAATATGTGGTCCCTTTTAATTGGTTGAGGCATGGTGGATCTATTCGGAAAAGTTGTTACTTTTGGATACTTAGGAAAAAGGATTGATTTGGTCCCGTGGCCCCATTGAGCTCGATTGGCTAAGAAAAATTTAAGTGGCGGAGCAAATTTCCTATTTTTCCCCGAAGGTGTACACATGTCACAAGTTGAGAAGTTGTGGGAAAGTGGGTCTTTTTTGTGCTTTAAGGCATTATGGTGAAAAAGGTAAAATGTGAAAAAATTGCCTAATGCCCATAAGAGGACACATGGCAGTTTCTAGGTCAAAAATGGAATGACGGGTTTTTAGGTTCCTTTGAAGTTTTTTAGTTTTATTTTGTAAAAGGAGTAAAGTCACAAAGTGAACCACAACTCCACTGGGGACTAGAGAAGGACACTTGGTAGTTTGAAAAGTCAAAGGCAAAAGGGATGTGGATTGGTAGAGAACTTTGAACTTTTTTTGGATTTTATTAAAAACAATAAAGTTATAAAAAGGGCCACATTTCTGCTAGGGAAGAAATGATGTCATGTTTAGATCAGCTTTGAAAATTCAAAAGATGGAGAAGCGGGGGAGCTTCGGAGTTTGAATATTTTCCTTTTTGTGAAAAGGAGTTAAAATTTTGAAATGGGCCGCGACTCCACTAAGGATCAATTAATGCCTTGGTTGAGTTATGTTGAAAATTTAAATGTGGATAGGAGAGGGCACATAGGAGGTTTTGAAACTTTTTTCTTTATTATAAAAAATGGACAAAGTATAAAAGTTAAGTGTAGCCCCTTGAGAGAATAAGTAAAGCCTTCATTGAAAAGTCAACGTGGGAAGGCGGATCTCGGAGAATTTTGAATAAATTTGCCTTTAAAAAAATGAAATAAAGTCATGAAATGGAACATGGCCCTACCATAGTTAGTTTGAATCTGTGTTGAAAATTCAAAGGTAGAGGTGCGGACCATCGGAGAAAATTTGGAAATTTTGGTTTTTTGAGAAATGAAGTATAAAGTATAAAAATGAAGCATGGTTCCATTGGGACCCACATCAAAAGGTAAAAGTGGAGTGCAGAGCTTTGGGGGAAAATTTGGAAAATTTTCCTTTTGCAAAAAGAAGTAAAAGTTGTAGAATTGAGCCGCGACTCCGTTGGGACCCACATTAAGCCACGTGTCAGGCCTATTTTCCAAGGGTGGAGGGTGAGAAAATGTAAAATTTCACATTTTCCCCAAAAGTTATAAAATGTTAAAAAGTGATCCCAAGGACCATTTTGAATCAAATTTTTCCACATGGATGACCCAAATTTAAAGTTGGAAAAGGTAGAATCGACGACAGTTGTGCATTGCATTTGATTTTTCTGCCATTAATGCTCTAAGGTTCTTAGAGATGTGATTTCACATCATTTTTCATCAAATTTTTGATTGATTCCTTGTCATTTTTACCAACGAAGGGTAATCAAATGGTTATGGAGCCCAATTTATGGATCCGGAGGGTGCAAAGATTGATATTTTGAATCGAAATCTCTCGGGTTCCTGCAAAAAATGAAAAAATGCCATATCCAGAGTTGTAGATTGAAATTGCAGAGGGAAAAGGGTGAATTGATGAAGGGAAAAGATGTTTCAGGAACTAAGGATGAAAAATGTGACCCCAATTAGAAAAATGATGCAAATATTTGTAAATATTTGCCTTTTTGAACAATTGGACAACTTTTTGGCATATTTCTGTTAAACGTCCCTTCTCGAAAATCATGATGAAATATGTAACAAACAAGATGCTTCGCATATTATTTTCTTTAGGGAAATCCTAGATGTAATTTGGGTATTATAAAGAGCATTATTTAGACATGAAAATGGTCGGGGTCAAAATTCATGAGAAAATTTGAGAAAATCCCATCCTTCGAGAGACCATCTAAGAAACTTTGTTAATGTCTTGTTTTCTTTAGATTTCTATTATGTCAAGTTAGTTGCAGGGGTATAGCCATTGGAAAGATATGAGATTGTTTTAGAAACTTTCCCTTGTTGATGAATCTAATCAACATTGAATTAATTTGTGTTAATCTTGGGAAAAATTGTGTCTGCTTGTATTCCAGAATGTCTTCAAATAGTTTTTCTTATTTCTATTGCAATCTTATATTAAAATCTCTCTGAATCACATAGATCTCATCCTTGTGATGGTCTAGTGGCATTTACAATTTCATTATGGGAAGAGCTTTCATCTGGTAATGAAATAAACAATTTAAAATCACTTTACATTTATTTGTTGACAAAGATTGTTTTGTAAGTATTTTGGTGTACCTTAGGCATGATGAACCAGAGGTTTCTAATATTTAATTTAGTCTTTTAACTCAAGCCTTCGTGTTAAATTCTGGAAGATTGTGTGAAAATGTATAGATCTAGGCCTCCATTGATGCACACCTTCTGGTTGAAGGAACATTTTAGCTATTCTGAAGCTCTCTGTTGTTGAGTTTTCCAATTTTTGTAAAGGTCCTTAAAGATCTGGCAAGGTCAAGTTTGTCTTGCTTAATCTCCCACCAAAAAATTATTCAAAAACAATGAATCCTACCTAAACTACCCCTGTTTGTCCTGTATATCCACAAAAGCAAAATTACATTATCAAAAATATGCAGAAGCAATCAAGTTTCAAAGTCTTTAAGTAACCTTAGCCTTGTTTTAGAAAATATCTCCATCTTCTGAAAGTGACAACTCGTGAGAGTCAGATTTGGTGCATTGATCATATTTTCTCAAGGTTTCCTTTGAAATTATACAAAGAAGGATATCTTCCATCTCTCTCATCAGACAGAGGTTATAAAATAGGTCCTCCCACCCTTGTTGAAAGACATAATCTTAAGTAGTGAGGATAGATCAAATCCTCTTAAGGTGCTATCCATTTCTCCAACATCCGGGAGTGACAAAGAGCCGGTGAATCACCTCCTAGCTACAAAAATGAAATACATGATGATTTATCTATCTCTAGGCTTCTTGTAAAATCTATGATGTTGCTCGGCTGTAAGGAGAATGAATTTGGGTACAACACAGATCCTTTTCTAATGCCTTTTCGAGGAAATTTTGGAAGGTGTAGCAAGGCACGAAATCCACTCTTTCACGAGATGGATTCTCATGGTATCACTAGGTATGGATTATAAAAGAGGACCAAGAGAATACTAATTTCACCATGTAATGGGGAAGTTTTTCTTACACTATTATACGCTTTGGATTTAATAATGCGCCTAATGTATTTTCGTGCATTATGGTGAAAACATTTCAATACTTTATTCATAAGTTGTTATAAGTCTACCTGGATGATTGGAAAATATATGGATTAGTGAAAGATCATTGTGACAATTTGAGATTGATGTTTAAGAGGTTCAAGATAGTTAATTATCTCTCTAAACATTAAGAAATGCATCTTTGCTACTTGATTTGGCACATTGCTAGGTCATATTATCTATAAGGAAGGATTTTGGTGGATCTACTAAAGTTACTATTATTTTGGGTTTGGAGGAGCCTACCAATCAAAGTGTAGTGCATGGATTTTTGGGGCATATGGGTTACTACAGAAATTTCATCAAAGGCTATGCTAGGATTTTCACCCTTGGGATAGCTGTTGAAGCATAAGGGGATATTTCATAGGGGTGAGGCGTAACATGTGGATTTTGATACGTGAGAGAGAAACTTACTAATGTGCCCATTTTCGAGTTTCCCTCTTGGGAAAATACCTTTCATGTGCATGTGGATGCATCAGGGATGGGAATTGGATAAGTTATGGCATAACTTGGAGAAGGGCTTGTTGATCATCCTTTATGTTTTGCAAGTAGAAAATTAACTCAATTGTGAATTACACAACAATGAGCATGAATAGTTTTCTATGATTTATGTGTTGTATAAGTTTAAGAAGTACTTTTGGTTACTCCATTTATCTTCTACATAGATCACATGACACTTAAGAATTTAGTAAAAATCATGTTTTGCAAGCGCGCATATGTTGTTGGATCTTGTTATTTCAGGAGTTTAATTTTTTTAGTCCTAATAAAGCCGGAAAGAGTAATGTACGACTTGACCATATTTTGATAATTAATTCAAGCGAGGATGTGCAGAGAATTGAAGAAACAATGGAAGATGCACATTTTTCATATTACAATGCACACCCTTTGATTTAGAGGATATTACTATATTTTTACAAACAAGTGTGTGTGAATTTTAATTTGAATGAAGAGTATAGAAATAAAATAACTTTCCATTTGTACCAGTATGTTACATGTTGATTAGTAGGGATCTATAAAAACTTGGTCGGGATGATTTTTCACCGGTGTGTACTCAAACATGAGCACATGTGTATCATGGAGGAAGCTCGTGGAGAGATTATTGGTGGAAACAATATCGGAATAGACACCACGTGCAAGATTCTAATGGCTGGTTTTTGGTGGGAAACATTGTATAAGGATTGCTCATAATATGTGAAGGGCTATGATCATTACTAGTTCCTTGATAAGCCTCGATAAAGAGATGAAATGACATTGAGGCCTATAACAAGTGTTGAACCTTTTGAGAAATGGAAAATTAAATTTGTGGGCCCTATTTCCCCATGATGCACAATACCGGGTCGCGCTACATCATTACTTGTACATATTATCTTACAAGGTGGGAAAAATCAACACTGACAAAGGATTTCTCTATGGCTACTGCAGCAAGGATCCTTTGGGAGAATATCATAAGCAGGTATGGATGTCCATTGAATTTAACAAGTGATAGGGGTACCCATTTCTTGAATGAGAATATTAGAATACTATTGGAGGATTTTATGGTAGACCATCATAAGATTACATCCTATCACCCACAAGTTAATGGAACTACTGAAGTTGTCAACAAGATTTTGAGCCACACATTGACAAAGATTTGTGATGTTTGAAGGAAATATTGAGATGACAAGGTTATAATTTGTTCATATAGGAAAACCTACAAGATGCTAAATAAAGCAACACCCTTTCGATTTGATGTTTGGCATAGAATTGGTATTACCAGCTGAATTCATGTTACCATCCATGCGTATTACGTACGTGAGAGGGTTGGTTGCTGAGAAATAAATTGAAGAGCTCATAGACAAACTGATGTAGTTGGATGAGAGAAACTCTATAGATCGATGAGGCCGAGAAGATAAAGAAAGCAAGAAGAAGGCGACATGATCGATACATTAAGAAAAAGAATCTTGAAGTTGGATAAATGGTTCTTCTGTATGACTCCAAGTTCTTGTGCCACCCTGGAAAGTTCCAAGTGCATTGGTTGGTACCATGTGTTGTAACCTATATACTTGAATAAGGCATTTTCTAGTTAGAAGCTCTGGATTGCACATGGTTTCTTGGTTACTTTAACGGGATTAGGTTGAAGCCCTACTATAAATAATTCTTCTTAGTGTTATAATAAGGAAGTGTTTCCATTTAGCTTAGGGTTTCTATTAGTGCCTTTCCTTTTTATGTGTTTCATTTCTTCAACACTTTTCTTTGTCTTTTTCGTATTGTGTTGTGTAGCGCATTGTCATTCCCATTTCTAATTTCTTCTTAAGTGATTCCATGCGTAGAGGACCACACATACATTTTAGTGTGGGGTAGATTGAATTATACTATGGGAAAATGGTTGGTGCATTTATAAGAGAGGTTGGATTGATTTACTACTCTCCGGGATATTAGAGTGAAGGTAGAAAAAATAGTTTGTGTTATATGAAATGTGTTCTAAGGAAGTTTGAGATGATTGAAGACCACGCAGGGGAGAAGCACAACTCGCTCAGTGTAACGTGAGGTAGGTGGAGGTATGGGAAACTACTTAGTTGATAGCACAAAGGTTAAATACTTTAGCACATAGTGAGGCACATGAAGGAGGTTTGTGGCAGTGAAGTAGTGCTGAAATGCCGAGAAGGTTCTGACTATAGCGTGCGAGGTTAGGTCGTAGAAGTTTATTTCAGCGAAAAAGTACTTTATTAAAAAGTTACTTTAAAATGCATGGGTCAAAGGGATGTGAGGTCATGAGAAAGTATAATTAGGGATGAAGGTAGTCATTTAAACTACGTTGAATTTTTTTTTCTCTCGAGCTATTGAAGTACAATGAAGGTGTGATAAAGAAGTAAAGTACCTTGTGAACTAGTGGTGATTGTCAAACCGTGACGAGACCTTGTGGAGTGGAAATTGGAGTAGATAATGAGACAACGGGGGTTTCATAAGAGTGAAGCTATCAACATCGGAGAGCTCGGGAAGACACAGAGAACTTGAGAACCTAGGGCACACAAGTGGGGTAAATGCACCAAGTTGGGGGAAAAAGGGGTCTGAAGTGGATGCATTTTTCTAAAAAAAAAACTTCAACCTATACGGGTTATTTGAAATAGTTAAACTCAAAATTGGAATATGTTGTATAAACATGAATCATAACATTTTGAGTTTAGTTTATGAGCTACTAAATTTTATTGAAAACATATAAGTTTAAGTGGGTCAAATAACTAAAATACCAACACATGCTCCTATTTTTATTAAAAAACATTATAAAATGACTTTCATGTCGCCCACCATTTTTGACCACCATTTATCATTTTTGAAAACCCTTTAGTAGAAACATAGCTAGGATCATCTAGTTTGTCATATATATATATATATATATATATATATATATATGATATATATTATATATATATTTTAAATTTTTCTAGTATATAAATTTTAATATTTTGTATTTTTTTAAAAAATAAAATTTTAAGTTTTGAAAAATAACATAGCTTTGATTGTGCCCCCATAACTACTTAAAATATTGAAATTTTTATTTTTTTCAATATGTATAGAATTTTTTCTAGTTTGTGCTAGTATATTTTTTTCAATTTCGATGAGCCAAAAGAAAGATACACAATGAAGATAGACATATTTAAACTTCAAAAATATCTATAAAAAGGAATATTTAGAAATTAAATAATATGGAAACATTATATTAGTAAAAAAATTGAAAAATTATATTTTTTAAAGAAGAAATTATCTACATCGTGGAATACATTTTTAAAATGAATCGATCGTTTTATGTTGATTTATCATGGAGGAAGTGGCATTTTTGCATTTTCTTACAAAAACATGTTGTTTACTATGTTTGTGCAGGTCCATGCCTCAGGCTTGGGGATCCAAACCAGATCAAAGCCTAGAGGCATGCATAGGGAAAAGGAAAAATACAAAATGTGTACATGCTATAATGCTTCCACGTTCTACATAGTAAAGACATTATATGTGCTTTTGGCATGCTTATTTTTACAAAAATAGAAATAATAAAATATAAATATTAATAAATGAAAAACTTATACTTTAAATTTATTTTAGTAAATATAAGAAATTAGGGTCACTCTACACCTTATGGAACTAGTCTCACAACTCCATGAGTCACGGTTTAGGAGATAGTTTTTATAGTATAATATGGTCAGTACATAGGTAATTTTTAGGATTTCAACATTCAACCTAAAGATTTTAGCATTTAAATTCTATAATAGAAACCCTAAACTCTAAATCCTAGGCCCTAAACCTAAGCTGTAAACCCTAAACACGAAACCCTTAACCTAAAACTTAAACCTTGAACCATGATCCCTAAACCCTACACCCTACACCCTACACCCTATAACCTAAACCATAAACCATAAACCCTAATACCTAAACCCTAAACATTAAGCATTCGAACCTTACACGTGAAACCTAAACCCTAAACCATGAGCCTTAATCCATAAGCTCGAGCCATAATATCTAAATTTTAAACTCTAAACCATGAACCATGGGCCCTAAATCTAAACCCTACATCATAAAAATTAAATCCTAAATAGTAAAACATGACCCTAATCCCTAAACCCTAAACCTGAAACCCTAACATTTATCCTTGAACCCTAAAATCTAAACCCCCTTACCCTAAGCCCTAAAATCTAAACCCTAAACCTTGAACCCTAAAACTAATCACTAAATATTTATATCCTAAACATTAAACCCTAAACCATAATCCCAAAACCAAACACACTAAATCCTAAACCTTAAACCCTAAACCCTTAACTCTAATCCCTAAACCCTAACAATAAACCTTAAACCCTAAACCCTAAACCCCAAACCTAAACCCTAAAACCTAAACCATTAACCCTTAACCTTGAAACTTGAACCATGAACCCTAAACCCTAAAACCTTAACCTTAAAACCATCAACCATGAGTCCTAAACCATAAATTATAAACCCCGAACCATATTTCATAAATATTTCCTAGTCTCATGCTTAGAACCATCATTGAGTTTGATTGAATAACTACCTTTTTATGAGAGGTGGAACAAGTAACTAAATGGATATGACATCTACCTTGTGCCTTACAATACATATTAAACATCTCTGCCAAACCTATCTCTCCCCACATATACTTGCGCTCTTGAATGTCAATTTCTTCACACTCTGAAGCAAATTTAACATTTCTCATATTTCCATGTATGGTATTAAGCTATTTAAGATGACCCATTCGAAGATGGAAAAAATAACCATCGTAACACAAAAATTGATTCCCAAAGGAAATGGAAGAAATATAGATAATATACCAATGCGGAAGTTTAGGATCATAAACGCATTACCTTTATTATCCTCTCCTCGGAGAAAGAAAAAAGAAAATTGGATTGGATATAAAATTTGAAAAAACTTCTTGAAGTGTTCAAAATAAGATTGGAAGAAAATGATTAAGAACATAAAGGGGTTATCAATCACCTAGTATATATTTCTTATTTCAATGGTAATCAAATGGCATGACTTAGTGGAATGATGTTTTAAAAAGAAGGGGTATAAAGTGGGTGTGATCTGATTTCCGAAAAAAATTGAAATTCATAAAGATTTAGAGTCATAAAATGAATTTACAAATATCTCTATCATTATAAATGGAAGCTAAGTAACAATGTTTCCCTATATCTAAGGATCAAGGAGTATTGGGTTCTATGGTAGGATTAGGCATTCATGAATCATTGAGTATTTGAATCAAAATGTCATTGAATTTGGAGAATTTTTTTCAAACATCAGAGTAATGAATCTTGGAAAATAAAATTGAACCTTAGAAATACTATCAAATTACTAGCTTACACAAGCACTCTATTTGAATGTTCTTCCTACAAAGTTGATGAACCATTTTAAGTTGAATAATCTATGTTAATACTAATAATAATGGGTAAGACATGGAATATTACGGTGATTGAAATAGTTCCCATGTGATGGGAAAAATAATATATATGTATTTGGTAATATTTCTCTACACCAAATTTTTCTTTGATATCTAGCATTTCCCTCCTTCAAAATATCAACAGATGGAAGGCATCAAATTGTGATGACTCCCTTCAAATTTTCTACCTACAAAGTATATGAACCCTTTTAGTTGAATACTCTCTATCAATACTAATAAGAATGGGTAAGAGAACATTACGGTGAGTGAATGGGTGATCCTAAACCCTTAGCCCTAAAACATGAGCCCTAAAGCCTTAAACCCTAAAACCTATGTCCTAAGCCTTAAACTTGACCCTAAAACCTATGTCCTAAAACCCCAAACATAAACCTTAAACCTTAAGCCCTAAATCCTTAAACCCTTGAACATAAACCCTAAACCATAAGCCCTAAATCCTAAACTAACATTGAACCCTAAACCCTAAACCATAAACCCTACACTAAATCCTAAGCGTAAAAAGCCCTTAGTCATAAACCATAAACCCTTAACCTCACCCCTAAGGCCTGAGCCCTAATCCCTAAACCCTAAATCTTGATCTTTAAGCCCTAAGCCCTAAACCCTAAAAACTAAACCATAAATATTGAGACCTAAAACCTTAACCTTAAACCATAAGCCCTAAACACTAAATCATAAAACCAAAACCAAACCTTAAACCACAAACCCTAAATTTTAAACACTAAACTAAACCTAAACTATAAAACCTAAACCCCACGAATCCTAAGCACTAAACCCTAAATTCTAAATCTTTGTTTAGTTGTGGAGCTCAATTACTTTAGATTAACATGTGCAATATGAAACTTGCTAGAAAACAAAGTAACCAACATAAGTTATGGAGGGACCGACATTGGTCACCTATGACCGACATCGGTAATGAAAGGAGGAACTGGCTGATCGATTAGGGCTAACCGGCTTCGGTTACCTATGTATGAGTGTTTTTAATTAACTCTTGGGAATTAGATCTATTTTTAGTTTTAAAGAAGATGTATTGATTGTAATTGCATGGCTAAGTGCCCTAAGTTTGTATACACCTATATAAGCATGAAATCTAGGGTTTAGAAGAAATAATTAAGAAGAACTTGCAAAAGTTGACGATTATTGTGAGAATAATTGTGAGAGAGAGAATTCTTGGAGAAGAAGAAAAATCTTGAGAGAAAGAAAGTAATATACATCTGAGAGGTGTGGAAGATTGTAAATCTTCATTGTATATCTTGTGAAAGATTTGGATAATATATTGGATTGATTCTTTCTTGGTGGCGTAGCCCACACCTTTGGGTGAACCACGTTAAATCTGGTGTTGATTTATATCTCTTGTTTTGTGTATTTATTCTAGTAGAATATCCAATTTTATTTGCATGTATGCTTAGATCTGATATATTATATGTACAACCAATGTGCTAACCCCAATAATATGTATCAGATATTTGTTTGAGGGTTTTGTGTGTTGACATATTTAAGCACAAAGGGTTTTTTGATTGAGTGGGAACTACAACAATGATAGAAGAAAACAAATACAAGGTAGAGAAATTTGACGACTAAAATTATCAATTATGGAAGATGTAGATTGAGGATTATCTGTATCAAAGAGATTTGTATTTACCATTGGATGAGAAGTCTAGACCTATGAAGATGAATGATGAAGAATGGAAGATTCTTGACAGAAAGGCTTTGGGATATATAAGATTGAACATGGAAGAATCCGTGGCTTCCAATATTACAAAAGCAACTTATATGGTAGGGTTAATGAAATCTCTTGCTAATTTATATGAAAAACCTAGTGCTTCAAATAAAGTTTATTTGATGAAGAAACTATTTAGTTCTAAGATGCATGAAGGTGGATCTGCATCTAGTCATTTGAATGATTTTCTATCTATTGTAAATCAATTAAAATTGGTTGATATACCATTTGATGATGAAGTGAAAGAAATTTTATTCTTATGTTCTTTTCTTGATAGTTGGGATAACTTGGTAATGGTTGTTAGTAATACAACATCTGCTAATAATATTTTGAAGTTTGATGATGTGGTTGGTATAATATTGAATGAAGAAATTCATGGAAGAGTACAAAGGAATCATCATCTAGGAATGATTTGAATGTAGAAAGCAGGGGCAGGAAGAAGGAGAGATCTAAGAGTAAGAGTAATGGGAAATCAAAGTCAAGGGATAACATATATAAATCCAGAGGTAAGGGAATTACTTGTTGGAAATGTGGAAAGAAAGGACATGCAAAGAAATATTGTTGGTCAAAGGATAAAGAGAACCAACAACCAGACAAAGGTAAAGAAGTAAATCTTGTTGCAGCAGAGGTAATGCAAGATGCTCTTATTCTTTCTTTAGATAATAGAATTGAATCATGGGTTTTAGATTCAGGAGCTTCTTTCCATGCAACCCATAATAAGGGTTATTTCAAAATTATGTCCAGGAAATTTTGGGAATGTTTTTTTGGGTGATGATGAACCTTGCAAGTATTATGGTAAAGGGAAGTTCATCTAAAATTACAGAATGGAAATACATGGGTATTGAAAGATGTGAAGCATGTGCCAAGCCTCAGAGGAATCTTATTTCTTTAAGGCAACTAGGTGAATCTAGTTTCATGGTTACATTTATAGAAGACTCTTGGAAAGTCACCAAGGGTGCTTTTGTTGTGGAAAATGGGTAAGAAGGTAGGAACATTATATTTATCTACTTGTGTTACTGATTCCTTTTCTGCATTATCTACTTCAGATTCATATGCATGCATGTATGTGGCATAATTGGTTGGGCCATATGAGTCAAAAAGGAATGTAGATCTTAAAGGCTAAGGGTAAGTTATCAAATTTGAAATATTTAGATCTTGATTTCTGTGAGAATTGTGTTTTGGAAAGAAAAAGAGAGTGAGATTTCTCAAAGTAGGGGAAACTAAGAAGGAGAATAAGTTAGAGCTTGTACAATCAAATGTGTGGGGAATAACTTAGGTAGATTCTCATTGAGGATCCCTTTATTATATTACTTTCATTGATGATGCTACATGAAAGGTATGGGTTTATTGTATTAAACATAAATATGATGTTTTGAAACTTTTAAAAGATGGAAATCCCTTGTTGAGAATGAATCAAATTCAAAGTTAAAGTGCCTTAGATCTGAACATGGTGGTGAATAATGTAAGCAAGTATTTCAATGATTATTGTTCATTAAATGAGATATGTAGAGAAAGGATGGTCCTAAGAACACCACAAGAGAATGGTGTTGCAGAGAGAATGAACAAGAAAATCATGAAACGTGCTAGAAGTATGAGGATACATTATGGATTTGCCCTTGTAGTTTTGGGAAGAAGTAGTTGATACATTGGTTTATTTGATTAACTACGGGCCTTAAAGTTCAATACATGGAGGAATACCAAAGGAATCTTAGAATGGAAAAGAGGTAGATCTTTCTTTTCTTAAATTTTTTGTTCAGAAGCTTTTGTGCATATTGATAAGGAAAATAGAAAAAGTTGGATGCAAAATCCAAGAGATGCACTTTCATTGGTTATGGATCCGTGATTTTGATTCCATTTTTGAGATTTAGAGAATTCTAAAATTATTAGGAGTAGTGATATTGAATGGAATGGAAAGAGAATGTACATGGATCAAATTTTGGTACTCAAGGATGAACCAGTTAAGAAGTTTGTGAATGAACATGAACTCTCATATTCAAAAGTAATACCGATAGGGTTACACAATAAATCGATGTCATTTGACCCTGACCAACATCGGTCGAGAAGAACTCACATCGGTCACAGAAGAGCCAAAATTGACATCGGTTAGTAGGACCGACATCGATTCGGTGTGACCAAGCGTCGATCATCGACAGATTTGGATACAAATGTCCATGTTGTCCAGAATGAGCATCTGGTACCCCAAACTCTTGTGAGAAGGTCAGAAAGGGTAAGTAAACTTATAGAAAGATTTACACCTTCTCTATTTTATTTATTATTGACTGATAATGGTGAACTTGAGAGCTTTGAAGAAGTAATGCAGATGAGACCCACGTATAGTGGGAAAATGACATGGATGAGGAGATGGAATCCTTAGAAATGAACCAGACTTTGGATTTGGTTATGTTGTCAAAAGGTAAGAGGAAATTTAAAAAAGTGGGTTTATAGGATCAAGGAAGAACAAGGTGGACAAAAAGGTATAAGGCAAGGCTTGTAGTAAAGGGATTTACAAAATAGGTATTGATTTTAGTGAAATATTTTCTCTTGTTGTTAAGATGACTTCTATTCATACTTATATTGAGTTTATTTTCAGTAGAGGATTTGCATTTATAGAAACTAGATGTGAAGAAAAATTCTTCATGGTGATTTGGATGAAGATATTTATATGCAAAGCATCCACTTGGGTATGAAGTCAAGGGTAAGGATAAATTAGTGTGCAGTTGAAAAATCCTATATGGGCTCAAGCAAGCTCCAAGGAAATGGTACATGAGGTTTGATAGTTTTATGCATGAGAATGGTTACTTGAGATCTGAATCTAACCATTGTGTTTATTTCAAGAAGCTTGGAAATGGGAGCTATATTATTTTGTTATTGTATGTGGATGATATTCTTATTACAGGATCTAGTATGTAGGACATTGGTGAGCTTAAGGGAAAGCTATCTCACACATTTTATATCAAGGATTTAGGAGCTACAAAAAGAATCCTTGGCATGTAAATACACAGAGATAGAAGAACAAGAAATTGTATTTTTCTCAAGAGGATTATATCTACAGGGTATTAGAAAGGTTCAAGATGCATAATGAAAAACCTATTAGTACACCTATGGCTGGACACTTCAAATTGATGAAAGATAAGTGTATTTCATCACATGAGTAGGTCAAATACATGACATGAGTACCATATGCTTCAGTAGTTAGAATTCTCATGTATGTTATGGTTTGTACTAGACCAGACATTACATAGGTAGTGGGGGTTGTGAGTAGATATATGGCCAATCCAGGTAAAGATCATTAGAAAGTAGTCCAATGGATACTTGGGTTTTGAGAGGGACATATATCATCATAGTTATGTTATGAGGTTTGGATATTTAATTATGTGGCTATGTTGATTCGGATATGGCTTGAGATCTAGATGGTAGGAGGATACTACTAGATATATTTTCATAGTAGGTGGGACAAAAGTTATCTATATTTCAAGATTGTAGAAGGTTGTGGATTTTTATACTATAGAGGCATAGTATGTTAAAAACTATAGAGGCTAGCAAAGAGATTATATGGATGAGTAGGTTCATGAAAGAGTTAGGAAAGGAGCAAGATGATTACAAATTATTTAGTGGAAGTTAGAGTGTAATTAATTTGGAAAAGAACTCAGCATTTCATTCGAGAATGAAACACATTTAGTTGAGGTATCAATTCATATGACATGTATTGGAAGATGATCAGTTGAATCTCGAAAAGATTCATACGAGTGAGAACCCTACGGATATGCTAACAAAGCCATTAGAAAAGAGAAGTTAGACCTACACTCCACTTCTTTTGGTCTTCGAGTTTGAGACTTAAAGAGGAAGAAACAAAGCTAAGGAAGGATCCAAGAATGACGTTATATAGGTATGGTTAGTAATTAATCTCCAAGTGGGATATTGTTGAGGGTTGGAGAGAAATTACTTCAAATTAGCATGCAATATGAAACTTGATGGAAAACATAGTAATCGACATCAGTTATGGAGACACTAGAATCGGTCACCTATGATTGGCATCGGTCAAACAAGGAGTACCCAAACCGGTTAGGGATAACCGGCAAGCATGGGTTACTGTATGTATGAGTGTTTTTAATTAACTCTCGGGAATAGATCTATTTTTAGTGTTGAAATATATCTATTGATTGTAATTGCATGGCTACGTTCCCTAAGTTTGTATATGCCTATATAAGCATGAAATCTAGGGTTTAGAAGTAAGAATTAAGAATAACTTACAAAAGTTGATGATTATTGTGAGAATAATTGTGAGAGAGAGAATTCTTGGAGAAAAGAAAAATCTTGAGAGAAAGAAAGTATTGTACATTTGAGAGGTGTGGAAGATTGTAAATCTTCATTGTATATCTTGTGAAAGATTTGGATAATAAATTGGCTTGTTTCTTGGTGGACGTATCCCACACTGGATGAACCACATTAAATTTGGTGTTGATTTATATCTCTTATTTTGTGTATTTCTTCCGGTAGAATATCTATTATTATTTGCATGTATGATTAGATCGATATATATTTTTTTATCTATCCCCAACAACATAAACCCTAAAACCCCAACAATAATAAACCTTAAAAACTTAATCTGAGCCATAAACCCTAAACTCTTAACCCTAAACCCTAAACCATGAAACCTAAACAATGAGCCCTAAAACCTAAACCCTAAAACTGAACCATAACACCTAAACACTAAACACTAAACCCTAAACTTTGGGTCCTAAACCCCGAACCCTAAGCCCTAAACCCTAAAACCTAAATCATAAACCCTACCCCAAAGGAAAGTATGATAGGATCATTAAGTGTGTAGATAATAGTGATAAGGCCAAAATATGTCTCATTAATGTGTAATAAATGATCTTATCTTACCCCCTTTTATCAAGTTTGATTTAATTTTGTGAGTTTTGTTTGATCTAATACAAGTTATAATGTAATTTTCCATCTTTTGTTGAATGTAGTTCTAACGTCTAAAAATATTGTAATTCCTCACAAAGTGTGTGGAAATTCAGTTTTTGTAATAAAACAGGTCATAATCAGTCATAAGAACAAATTATGAAGTAATCAACATGTTTTTAGGAGCATTGGATTCAATACGGCTTAGTTCAGGACTCCATCACACAACTAAGGAGCTCTATTGCTTAGTTCCAAAACCTTTAGACTTAGTTCGAACTCCAACACTTAGTTCTGGAACTCCTGCACATAGCTCCAGAACTTTCCCGGCTAGTCTAGAATAGTTCCCTTTGGTTCCAAAACTTCTCCAAAGTTCTGGAATCAATGGGAATCTATTTATTTTGACAACATACAATGATAGAGAAATCAATGGGCCTTCTAATTAGGATCAGATCAATAGATTTTGATTCTTCATACTCCAGATCTAAAGATAACTTATCAGACAATTATACGTCCAACAAGGTTTCTAAATTCCACATCTATTTTGGGCACTATTCGGTTCCATTTGAATCGGTAGAACAACTATGGTTGTAAATGCATCTTTGGATGATGAAATATACATAAATACCCATAGATATATATTATATATATATAGAGGGATAGTGAAGTTTTGTAAGACAGAACATTTCAGTAATAAAATAGCCACTTCATTTTGAGAGAATCATACTTTGTCAAATCTTGATTCAAGGTGGAGCAAGGGCCCACTCCTCCAAGAAACAAGATCCTTGTTTTATTGGTATTTATATTTCTAAGCAAATCATGTAGATCTGTTAATTCTATAAATGCTTTTGATTCTTTAGTTGAATTCTATTATGTACTTGTCACTATAGGTGTTATAGACTAGACTCTTATTTCCTTGCAAGCATTTTCAAAACATTTTCAAATGTGTGTTTATTTCCAAGAAAGTGTTTTTACTTAGTAACATGTTTTTATTTTCAAGCAAGTGTGTTTACTTTTGTAACGTGTGTTTATTTCCAGAAATTTATTTCATTATGCAATGTGTGTTTATTTCCAACAATTTATTCCAGCAATGAGTGTTTATTTCAGAAAGTTTCTTATAGCATAGATATAATAAGGCTTTGGCCATGGAATCCTAAGGACACTGTAAAAAACCCTAGAAAATAAAATAACAAAAAACCTATAGTCAATTACTAAATCACTAGGATTATTCTTGTTGCATATAGCTTCAAACACACCCCTAGTTTGAATATGACATCAAAAAAGAGTTGATTAAATGAAGGGAATAACGACACCCATCATTTTTGGTGCCATTTCCAGGAAACACTAGTTATAATTATCAAATTAGGTGTCAACAAGAGAAAAATCATATATTTAGTAGTTGAAAAATCTTCCCTATGTTATCATAAAATTTATGAGTAGACCAAGAGACTCCAAGGGTAGATTTCTCCCAAAAATATCTCAACAAGAATTATCAACATCCTGTAGTTCAAATAAGGAAGTTGGCCAAGAATTGGAAGCACCATTGTTCCCTGTTAGACAAGAAGCAGACCTGCCACCTTTGGAATTCTTGGATCAGTCACTAGAAGGAAGTGAAACCTTTAGAAGAAGGATTATATACCAAAACCCATTTAGAGAAATTTTTATTATCAATTAAGTAGTCAACCTCCTACTCTTGACTTCTCACCTTCTAAAGTAGATCACATGCCACATTAATTGGGAGAAAGGTATAGAAGATACCTGCAGAGAAGGCATGAGAAGATGAAAGAGAACATGATAGGACCTTTACCTATACAATTAAGTTGAAGGATGATAAAAAAATTATGAATAATATTTCACCCGCACATTTGCTTACATTTAGAGGATGTCATCCGAGGATCCTAACCAATTTCTATTTAAATTTAAATTACTTTGTCGGACCTATGATTTCAAGATAGATAATCAAAAGCTCAAGTTTTTCCATCTTACCATGAAGGATGCAACAATGAGGTCATTTATGGGATTAAAATCCAATTATATTACCACTTGGGAACAAATGAAACTTCTTTCCTATACAAATATCAAGACTACTTTTGTAGAGGGAGAAACATGAAGGAAGAATTTTTCAAAATCAAGCAGGAAGAGGATGAGAATATGGAATATTATTTGGACATATTCCTCTTTGTAAGTAAAAGGTGTGGATTTGTACTTCAAGAAGAGTTAAGCAAAACCATTTTTCTAAAAGGCACGGATGATGAATCTATGGAAGAACTTAATTTAATAGGAGGTGGAAACATTGATCAATTGAGATTGAATGATATTAAAGACATTTGTAGAAGCTATTCAAGAACAAGGGGTGGACCTAGGAAAGGGAAAATAGTGAAAAGTTTGAACCCAAATATGAACAAAATGATGGATGAACCAGAAAAATTTAAACTAGACATTCTTGTTCAATTAACCTCCAACATGGATGGATTGCAAGCCAAAAAGTGCTAAAAATGAACCATTAGCTATGTATTGTCCTAGATGCAGGAAAAATCATGCAATAAGAGATTGTCCTCTAGATAAAACAAAAATGTGTCTTATCTGTGAATCTAGGGACCATGAGATTAATGCTTGTTCTCTTCTTCCATTCATAAAAAATAAGCTTAAACAAACCAACACTCCATCCACATCAAAAGAAGTAAACTTTGTCCAGAGACAACCTAGTTAGGGGTAGTTCATGCCAAGGTCAGTTCCTAATCCTAGACGATGCCATGGGCTGTGTAGATAGTACCAAAAGTTGGGGACAACCACCTTGGGCCCCTCAACCAACTTGGAATCCCCAAGATTGGGCTAGGACAATCTTGGTATGCTCAAAGACACCAACAATCATGGTGTGGTCAAGGTAACCCATATGCTTGGTCACAACCTAGGTGGAGCCCTAATAATAATGCTCAAGGGAAGACATATCCCAATCAAAAAAAAATCCATAATGGGTTCCCCAACACAAAATTCAAACTGGAAATGTGGTTCAAACACAAATACTAGCATAACCAAGTGGCTAATCCTAGAAACAAACAAATAATTCCTGTCTATGGGACAAAACAAGAAAAACTAGTTGATCTTAATGCCATGGATTGTAAAGATATTCAAACTCAATCTAGAAAAATAATTAGCAGTCCACCTATTATAATTATTGAAATGATAGAAGAAATTGAAACCCCTAGTTTGGTTGTTCCTAAGAAGGATGAAAAAGAAAAAGATAAGGAGCCAGATAACAACTCTACTAAAACTCCATTTCAGAGAGATTTAAAGAAGTTATAGGGACCAAGGAATTTGAGTTGGTGCAAGAGTTGAGGAAATTAAATATTGAAATACCATTATTGTAAGCAATCAAGGACATTCTTGAGTTAAACAAGTTAATCAAAATGCTATGTTTAAAAAGACCTGGAAGGAAGAAGCAGTACCCTAGGACTATTAAGGTAGATGGGAAAATTGCTTGATTTATTAGCAGGAAAAATCTTACTTCCCAAATACGGAGATCTTAGAAGCCCTATTATTTCTATCTCTATAGGGAATAAAGATATACATAATGTTTTGGTTGATTTGGGAGAAACTATAAATGTGATGACAATGGACACTTTGAAAACATTACCATTAACATGTATACAACCTACTAGCACCATATTGCAGATGGCAGATCAGTCTGTAGAAAAACTAGAAGGAGTTATTGAAGATGTGGTAGTTATGGTAGAGTCATGGGAATATCCAGTGGACTTCCTTATATTACATCCAAAAGGTAAAACACTTGGTTATCCCATTATTTTGGGTAGACCATGGTTAGCTATAGTTGTTGCCTTAATTAATTACAGATCAGGTGATATGACTATCTCAAATGGTAAGAATTCTAAGAAAATTTCCTTATATCCCTTTGCATGACATTTTATTGATAATTAAGAACAATTATGGGTTGATGATCCTACTAATAAGCAAAACCTGTCTTCTTTGGCTATGATAACATTACAGGATCACATACGGGAGGTGGAAGATATGATTAATCAACCATTTACTGAACACCAATTATCCTTGGAGAAATCAAGGATAGTTCGGAACCTATGGACTTAGTTCAGGAACCATCATATTTGGTTCAGGAACATTCACATTTATCTCTAAAACCACACCAAAAACAATTCCTTGCAAATGCAAATAATTTCACTTCAGAGGAATGAGATTTCTCTTAGGGAGGATGAGAAATAGCTATAGAATTATTTGCTTCAGTTTCAAAGATATCAGGAAATGGTGAGGAATTTTTGGAAATCGAAGTAACAAGGAGTTTGACCAGAATAAGATAAGTATCATAACTCTGCCTACTATCCTTTGTCTAGTATTCTTTCTCAAGGGAAATTTAGAGACATTGTTGCATATCATATGTTGTTACCACATTCATGTCCACTAAACACCCTAATGGAACCCTTTCAACAAATCATTTCATCACACATTGGAACCAAACATGTTGAGATTCAACAAGGTAAAATTTTGAACATTAATAATTTAGTTGAAGAATGACGAAGAAGCTAAATTTTTGATGTTTTGAAATATCATACTAGAGATTTTCTTGGGACTATAAAGACATGAAAGGAATCCATCGAGTATTTTCACACATCACATCTATCTTGAAAACATTAAAATAGTTAGACAACCTTAGAGAAGGATTAATCCAACCTTAAGGGACATAGTCAAACAACAAATTGAAAAAATATTACAAGTAGGTTTTATCTACCCTATCTTAGATAGTTAGTGGGTGTCTCATCTTGTAATTTTGCCTAAAAAGAAATAAAAATGGAGAATTTTTGTTGATTATAGGGAGTTGAATAACGCCACACCGAGATATTATTTTCCCTTACCATTAATAGATCAAAATTTTAGACAACCTTATAGGTAAACAATACTTTTCCTTCTAGATGGATTTAGTGGATATAATTAGATCAAATTTTCTGTTGAGGATTAGGAGAAAACCAAGTTTAATTGTCCATGGGGTACTGTTGATGTAAAATCACAAAGTACCCTAAATGGCTTCAAATCTACAATTTGAAAATGGCATTCAGGTGTGATTTGCATAACATTGGATCATCTCTCAAGTGTGGGACCTTGCGAACTTGAGATGATCCTCAAGAGAAGGTTGGTTCCTCTTCCTAAACTACCTACCAAGGCTATTCCAGTGCAGGAAAACTAAATCTAAACCTAATCTAACTTCCAAGGGACCAAGGAGAGAGAGAAAATGTGGAAAAATAAAACCTACACTAAAACGGTGATACACCAGAAAAGGAAGTGAGCCATTCTATTGAGGGAGAAAGAAAACAGAGAAAATGGAGATGAGGGAGGTCAGATAGAAGTGACATGGCCCAGATCTTCAAATCCGCCATTAAAACTCCATGAAACATGACATCCTGAACTCGTAAACATGAAATACATGCATAGAAAATAGATACGAAAGGGAGAGGCATGGGGAAACAACAAAATCATGCAAAGGGTTGAAGAACGCCACAAAACATGTTTTATTCTCTAGAAGGTGCATGAGACCATTACATTTTCTCATAGGCACAAATACTGCTTTCTAGGTGTAGAGAGAAGGCTTACAACTCAAAAATTACATTGAGAAACAAATTTGATAGAGTTTCTCTATGTCCCAAAATGTCTCCCTGTCAAAATGAAAAATTTACAAAATATATCGATGAAAATCAGAGAGAGAAAGAAGAAAGGGGGAAAACCATATTTGAAATCTCAACCACCGATAAGACCATTAAATTTGATCCCCAAAAGTCAAAGGTGCCTCTGTAAATCCATTTTCTAATGTATTTGACATATTTGAGAAGACTGGGTGCCATACCACATTAAAATTTGGTGGTTGGATTCGAGTTCTATGTATTTTCCCATACCAGATACATTTCTTAATTTTTCACCAACTAGACCCTACCAAAATCTAGAATTGAAGATTCCATGGAGAATAGGGCATTGAAAGCTTTCAACGGGACAAAATCGTTGAATTTTGATTTCTTGCAGAATCGAAAGATATGCCCATTTAAAGTTTGTAACCAAAACTAGGAAAAAATCGGGCTCGTGGGCTCAAAATTTCCCTATTTCCCTTTTAATAGAATTTCAAACTTCTCAAAAATATTGTGGGCCTGCAGCTTCGTTTTAATATGTGGCGCCTTTTGATTGGATGTGGAGGCGTTGCTCAAAATTGTTCCTTTAGCTTTTTGACAAAAAAGACAAAAATTCTAAAATACCTTTGAACCTACCTTTAGGCCGATGGCCATGTGTCATGTTCTTATTGGTGGTGGTGTTCAAATTTGGACCTATGCCCTTTTGGAACTTGGGAAAATTTTCCCTTAGAGTCCCCATGACTAGATTTTGGGCAAAAAATCCTTCCGATGCCCATCGGCCCATAACTTGAAAAATACACAGAGTTAGAAGGACTTCTTTACCTTTCTAGAAAGGGGAAGAAATTTCTCATCGATGAAGCCATTTTCAGAAACCTTTGAGTGCTTTAAATGTGTAAAATTTGAGATGAATCACAAAGAAGGAGGAAAAGTGGAGGTAATTTAACCAAAAATAAGTTGGGGCTTATTTTGGATAATAATTGGTGACTAAGGAGTCATCTACCTCCTCGATGAAGTGATCAGATGCCTTGAAGCATACATTAGGCATGGAGTCATGAGTAAAACCTGCTAGTGATATGATATTTGAAAACTGAACTCTGGGCCATTATAAACCCACTAAAGCGGCCGATCTTCATCAAATGCCAAGTTCAAAACACTATGCTAGAGCAACAAAACAACACCACAAAAACTATGTAAAAAATATGAAATCATACATGCTCTAAGTGGAACATGCAGAGTGTGCACAAGCACTTCTTCTACTGAAATCAAAACTACCTACTCTACTCTAACTAGAGGAAAAGGTGAGCTAAACGAACCTTGCAACTGGTTGTACAAAATAACTTCCTTTCCTCAAAATTGGCAGCCATGAAATTGATTTGACACTGAAAATGGATGCTATTAGGAGGGGAAGGATTACTACAAATTGTTTCTCCACTCCCTCCATCGAGGTATCAACTGGAAACACAATAAATACCTCTTCAATCTGCTACTCACTTGGTTCCTAGAGGTATTTTAGCTGATCCTTGGTATTTTGATGCTCATCCTCATGCTCGAAGTAAGCATGATTGTTGGAAACTCCTCTTTTAGCTCCAATGAAGCCAAGTATTTGATAGGGCACATTCTATACCTTTGAATGTGCCCATTTTTTTGAATTCTAACTCCAAAAATGGAGTATTCTTATAGACCCCTAGATGGATGGTGTGGAAGAGATGATGAAGCTCTCTACTCTTTTCCTTCCTCCATGGGTAGTATGGAAATCCTCTACAATCTACAACTCATCATTTCGATTGCAACATGTAATGAAGTTACTTTTGCATCATTATATTTTTCATATGCAACACATTATTGGCTTTGGAATTCCTTCGTTGCTTCTTGAAGGCCAACTTGCTCTTGGACAACCTCCTCCTCTAGCATGAAATTTTTCAAATCAAATTCTTCAATCTACTGTTCTAGAGGACTATTTGGGGAAGAAAGGTCTTCTTGGTAGCTCTCCTCCATTGTGGATTCATCAATCAAATCAGGCCTTTCAAATGAAAGAAAAAAATCTTCAATGATGCTTTCTTCATCTAGTGGTTTCAACTCTGATTTGATCTCTTCCAGTTGCTCTTCTCCAATAGGACTTGGAGCAAATTATTCTTTCTCCCGATCTGCAAACTTGTTCACCTTGATTCCCCTCATCTTCAAACATGAAGTTTTAAAGATCAAACTCCTTTTCAATGTTAGATCTCAAAGAGGATGAAGTGGGAGGAATAACTAAAGGTTCTTCGTGGCCTACTCTTTGTTTGAAGCCTCTGAAACTACATGGTACTCCTCCATAGCCCAAAATGAACTCCTCCTCTTTTGGATTTGGAGTAGCTTCTTCTTTCCTTATGGCTGATTATGCATCTTGGATCTGATCATCAATATTTTCAAATAAAGTTCACCATGGAAATTACATTCAAAATATATAGACTATTGATCTTCTTCTTATTCTTATTCTTTCTTTGCTGCAAACTCAACTTTAGCCACCATTGGCTCTTCAACATAAATCTCCTTGAAGGCTTAACCATCAAGGGATATTTTTCTTCCTAAATATGAGAGCCCATCTCTTCACGTTTTCTACCATTTCTTCTTTGTTGGTTCCTCTCTTCTTGTTGTTTGCTTGATTGGTTTTCGAGTCTCTTCCCAATATGGATTTGGGAAGGCAAGAGGAGTGGTGGGTGAGGTATCCACTAGTATTTTCTAGTTTATTTTTGGTGGAGGGGAAGGTATTCATTTTGGCTCTTATGGAGGGAATTGGATTTGGAAGGGAAAAGGGAAGAAAAAATGAGATGGGATGGGAGACTAGAAGATGAAGAAAGGGAATCAACACTTGGGGCAAAGAGATGAGAAACTTGAAATTGAAACTCAAATTGAGATGGTACTACTTGGGAATGGAGAGAAAGTTAGCAGATGATGGTGTAGGACTTACCCACTGATAAGGTCTCTTAGAACCATGATCGTGAGGCTACTATCTCCTCAGCCCATTGTGTAAGTTGGGGCAAAGCATCTCAACCATGAATTAAAGCTTCTCTTGAGGGATGTAATGTCTTGGAAGAGGGATTGCCATGGACAAGGTGCCCTAAACCGACTCGAATTCTTCGTTTGTATGATACCCTTTAACGAACCATGTTAGCCTCCATTTTTTGATCTTCTCCAAACAGATCAACACTCTCCATTTGAATGTTTTCATTGTATGCATACCCTTGTTCTTGATAAGCTCCATAGCCAAATTGGTTTTGAATTTTCTCATTTGGGTAAGCATGATTACTCGAATCGATCATAATCTGATCCGGAAGATTTGTGTTGTATGTAGAGGTGGAATACATTGCTAGTTGTTGAAAGTGTGAATTCCATGGTGGAAATGAAGTCATGATTACACAACTTCATGGAATGGAAGAAAATGAAAGATGTGGAAAGAAAGATGAATGAAAAAAGGATGAAAATGAATGGAAAGAAGGTATCAACTTCGAGATATTGGATTTTTGATAATATGGAGTCACTAGATGTGCTTTGTATATGCCTCCAAAGGATGAATCTCACCAAGAACACATCAAATTGATGAAATAAAAGTGAAAACCTCTTGGTCCCACCCGGTGTGCCATGCCAAAATGTTGATGCAAATCACAACACCCCTCGAATGGCTTCGAGATCTACGGTTTGAAAATGGCATTTGGGTGTGATTTGCATAACATTGGATCATCTCTCAAGTGTGGACCTTGCGAACTTGAGATGATCCTCAAGAGAAGGCTAGTTCCTCTTCCTCAACTACTGTCACAAGCTATTCCAATGCGGGAAAACTAAATCTAAACCTAATCTAACTTCCAATGGACCAAGAGAGAGAGAGAAAAAGGAAAACAAAACCTACACCAAAATGATGATACATCGAGAAAAGGAAGTGAGCCATTCTATGAGGGAGAAAGAAAAAGAGAAAATGGAGATGAGAGAGGTCGAGACGAAGTGACATGGACCAGATCTTCAAATTTTCCATTAAAACTCCATGAAACATGACATCCTGCACTGTAAACGTGAAATACATGCACAAAAATATATCCGAAAGGGAGAGGCATGGGGAAACAACAAAATCATGCAAATGGTTGAAGAATGCCACAAAACACATTTTATTGCTCTAAAGGTGCACAAACCATTACATTTTTGCTCTTAAAGGCACAAATACACTTTCAAGCATGGGAGAAGGCTTAAAAATCAAAAATGGCATCGAGAAAAAAATTTGAAAGAGTTTCTCTATTCCCTGAATGTCTCCTCTTGTCAAAATGACAAGTTTAAAATATATCTTGATGAAAATCGAGAGAGAAATAAGAAAGGGGGAAAACTGATTCAAAAGCTCAACCACCGATAAGACCATTAAATTTGATCCCCAAAAGTTAAAGGTGCCTCTAAAAATCCATTTTCCAATGTATTCGACTATCTTTGGAGAAGGCTGGGTGCCATACCACATTAAAATTTGGTGGTTGGATGTCAATTATGTGTATTTTCCTATGCTTGTGGAGACATTTCTTAATTTTTCTCCCACCATACCTCACCAAAATCTATAATTTAAGCTTCCATAGAGAAGAGGGTGTTGAGAGCTTTCCAATGATACCAAAATCATCAAATTTTGACAAATGAATCAAAAGATATGCCCATTTGAAGTTCTACAACCAAAACTAGGGCAAAAATTGGTCTCGCAGGCTCAAAATTTCCCTTTTCTCTATTTCAAAGAATTTGTGAACTTCTCAAAAATCTCTACTGTCTTGGAGCTCTTTATAATATGTGGCACCTTCTAATTGGATGCTAGAGGTGTGCTGCTAAAAAATTGTTCCTTTACCTTTTTGACAAAAAAACCAAAAATTCCAAAAATACCTCTATAGCCCACCTTTAGGTGATGGCCACGTGTCATGTTCTCATTGGTGGTGGTGTTCAAATCTGGACATGTGCCCTTGGAACTTGGGAAAATTTTCCTTGTAGCCTCACAACTAGATTTTGGGCAAAAAAATCCTTCATATGCCGTCGACCCATAACTTGAAAAATACACGGAGTTAAAGGACTTATTTACCTTTCTGGAAAGGGAAGAAATTTCTCATCCGATGAAGCCATTTTCAAAACCTTTGATTCTTTAAATTTGTAAAATTTGAAATGAATCACAAAAAGGAGGAAAAGTGAGGTAAGTTAACCAAAAATAAGCAGGGACTTATTTTGGATAACAATTAGCAACTCAGACAGGGTCATCTACCTCCTCGATGAACCGATTAGCTTCCTTGAAGCATACATTGGGCATGGAGTCATGAGTAATAACTTGCTACTGATATGATATTTAAAAATTGAACTTTGGGCCACTTGAAACCCACTAAAAGCGGCCGATCTTCATCAAATGCCAAGTTCAAAACAACTTTGTCTAGAGCAACAAAACAACACCATAAAACTATGTAAAAAATCTGAAATCATACATACTCTAAGTGGAACATGTAGAGTGTGCATAAGCACTTCTTCTACTAAAAACAAACCTACCTACTCTACTCTAACTAGAGGCAAAGGTGAGCTAAATGAACCCCAGAATTGGTTGTGCAAAATAACTTCCTTTCCTCAAAATTGGCAGCCATGAAATTGATTTGACACTAAAAATGGATCTATTAGGGGGAAGGATTCTTGTAAATTGTTTCTCCACTCCCTCCATCAAGGTATCAACTAGAAACAAAATAAATACCTCTTCAATCTGCTGCTCACTTGGTTCTAGAGGTATTGTAGCTGATCCTTGGTACTTTGATGCTCATCCTCATGCTCGAAGTAAGCATGACTCTTAAAACTCTATTTTGGCTCCAATGAATCCAAGTATTTGATAGGGAATAGTATGGACCTTTGAAGGTGCCCATTGTTTTGAATTCTAACTCCAAAAATGGAGTCTTCTTGTAGACCCACCCGTATGGATGGTGTGGAAGAAATGATGAAGCTCTCCACTCTTTTCCTTCCTCCATGGTAGTATGGAACTCCTCTACAATCTGCAGCTCATCATTTCTGATTGCAACATCCAATGAAGTTACTTTTGCATCATTATATTTTGCTGCAACACATTATTGGCTTTGCAATTCCTTTGTTTCTTCTTGAAGGCCAACTTTTTCTTGGAAAACCTCCTCCTCTAGCATGAAATTTGTCAAATCAAATTCTTCAATCTTATGTTCTAGAGGACTATTTGGGCAGAAAGGTCTTCTTGGTAGCTCTCCTCCATCGTGGATTTATCAATCAAATCAGGCCCTTCAAATGAAAGAAAAAAATCTTCAATGATGCTTTCTTCATCTAGCGGTTTCAACTTTGATTTGATCTCTTCCAACTTCTCTTCTCCAATAGGACTTGAGCTGATTGTTCTTTCTCCCGATCTGCAACTTGTTCACCTTGATTCCCCTCATTTTCAAACATGAAATTTTAAAGATCAAACTCCTTTTCAATGTAAGAGCTTGAAGAGGATAAAATGGGAGAAGGAATTGAAGGTTCTTTGCAGCCTACTCTTTGTTTAAAGCCCTCGAAACCGCATGGTTCTCCTCCATAGCTCGAATGCATTCCTCCTCTTTTGGATTTTGAGTAGCTTCTTCTTTCCTTATGGCTGATTGTGCAAGCTTGGATATGATCATCAATATTTTCAAATAAAGTTCCACCATGGAAATTGCATTCAAAATATACAGACTATTGATATTCTTCTTGTTCTTATTCTTTATCTGCTACAAACTCAACTTTAGCCACCACTAGATCTTCAACATAAACCTCCTCTCGAAGGATTAACCATCAAGGGATATTTGTATTCCTAAATATGAGATTCCATCTCTTCACATTTTCTACCATTTCTTCTTTGTTGGGTTCCTCTTCTTGCTATTCCGCTTGATTGGTTTTTGAATCTCTTCCCAATATGGATTTGGGAAGGCAAGAGGAGTGTGGGTGAGGCATCCACTAGTATTTTATACTTTATTTATGGTGGAGGGAAGGTATTTATTTTGGATTTTATGGAGGGGAATTGGATTTGGAAGGGAAAAGGGCAAGAGAAACTGAGATGGGATGGGAGACTAGAAGATGGAGAAAGGGAATCAACACTTGGGGCAAGAGATGAGAAACTTTGAGATTGAAACTCAAATTGAGATGGTACTATTTCGGGAATGGAGATAAAGTTACAGATGATGATGTGTAGGATTTATCCATTGATAAGATCTCCTAGACCATTGTGTAAGTTGGGGCAAAGCATCTCAACCATGAATTCAAGCTTCTCCCGAGGGTTGTAGTGTATTTGAAGAGGGGATTCCCATGGACAAGGTGCCCTACAACTGACTCTAAATTCTTCCATTTGTATGGTATCCCTTAACCGAACCATGTTAGCCTCCATTTTTTGGATCTTCTCCAACAGATCAACACTCTCCATTTGACTATTGTCATCATAAGCATACCCTTGTTTTTGATAAGATCCATAGCCAAATTGGGTTTGAATTTACTCATTTGGTTAAGCATGATTACTCTAAATCTAATCATAATCTTGATATGGAGGATTTGTGTTTATGTTGGATGTGGAATACATTTCTACTTATTGAAAGTGTGAATTCCATGGTGAAATGAAGTCATGATTGCACAACTTCATGGAATGGAAGAAAATGCAAGATTGGAGAGAAAGATGAATGAAAAAGGATGAAAATGAATGGAAAGAAGGTATCAACTTCATATATTGGATTGTCGACCATATGGAGTTTCAGAATGTGCTTTGCATATGCCTCCAAAGGATGAATCTCACCAAGAACACATAAAATTGATGAAACAAAAGTGAAGTCCTCTTGGTCCCACCGTGTGTGCAAAACTGTTGATGCAAAATCTGCAACACCCCCGAATGGCTTTAGATCTTGTTGGTCATCAAATTCGGGGACTTTTAAGAGAGCAACAGACAGTGGGACAAGAAGTCCCTCCTCTTTAATGGGAGAGGTTCCCTTATTCAGAAACAAACTTATTTACAAATATACAAAACATGATTTTATGGTTGAACTTGGATATTACGAAAGTGTTTTCCACAAGGATCATCAGTTACAAAAGGACTGAGGAAAGGGAATATGAGGATAAGCAGAAAAGCAACATGCAGAATTATAGATAGCAGAATAATCCTTTATGTATACGAAGTTGCAGTGAATTTAAAACAAGATCATTTGCACAAGATGAGATTACCAGACACAAAGTTCTGTAAATAACCTTCTTTAGATTCATTAATCAAGGACACAAAGTTCCTTCTTGGTTATACAAGATCACTATACTCGCAATATTTGAAAATATGCAATCAGTGAGACTAACAAACTAGAAACAAATGATCTCCACGAAATTAAAAGAAAACACAGAGATAACAGAGATAGATAGACAATGAATGGAAAGCCCTTTTGTATTGATTTCTTTCTGATCTATTTACACTTTCAGAAAATACGCCAAGTTCTTCCTCCTTTGGAATGGCGTGGAAAGGCCATTATATAGCTTACAAATCAGTTATTCTTTGTAACCGCTTCTTTAACCGAGAATAGTTAAGGACCGCCAATCGTAACGCCTTAACTTCTTACAAAGAAAACGGAAAAAGAAAGGGAAGAAGAGAAAAGAACAAGGAGGAGAAGACAGGTGGCCAGTCACTGAGAGGGACCCACTGACTTCAGAATCCGCTACCTGAACTTCTTTAACGCCTCAGCTATGTCTCTGCCACGAGGAACTGACGTGTTGGCCGAAGACTGCGTCCAAAATCCAAGACGTTTCTCCATCTCTTTATCAAACTCGGCGTGGGTATGATAATCTTCATTGGCTTCTTCAATGGCAGACTCGGCGGCGAAATTTGTTCCTATTCAAAAATCGGATCTTCATATTGATAGCAACAGCTGCAACCTGAACTCGGAAGGAATTACGAGAAAAAGGGATATATATGCGAGGAATTAGGTTGCGAGGGTTCGAGCAAGGATAGCATGGAAACAATGTAAGAATTGCAAAGGGGGCTTGCTCGTTATATAGCCGTTGAGAATTTCAAATGCGCATTACATTCATGTCCATCAGTTTGAAAAACAACATATTCGGGTAGAGCGGGAAAAACTAAGTATGAATGGCATTTGGTTCGCTAGGAACATGTGAGACGCGAATGCGTGAAACACGTGGCTCTCCGTTTCAGGTGAAACAGGAGAAGACGCACAAATGCATTTTGGGACATTTGGAACAAGAAAGTGCGAAGGACGCTTGTTCGGTGTTTCGGCCGAAAATGGAACAAGAGGCCCGTTTGGACTTGGGACATTTGGGACAAAAAGTTCAAGGCGTGACGCTGTGTTCGGGTGAAAATGGAACAACTTGCACTTTTGATTTGGGACGTTTGGAACAATGAAAGTGTGAAATGCGTGTTCGTGTGTTTCGCTGAAAATGGAACAAGAGGCCCGTTTGGACTTGGGACGTTTGGGACGAAAAGTTCCGAAGTATGCGACTCGGCTGGTTCGGGCGAAAATGGAACAACTTGCACTTTTTGATTTGGGACGTTTGGAACAAGAAAGTGCGAAGTACGCGGTTCGGGTGTTTCAGGCGAAATTGGAACATCTCGCACAAAAAGTTTTGGGACACTTGGGACAAAAAGTTCCAACGGGCCCGAAAATGGAACAACTTCGGGGATTTCGGCCGATCGGGGAACAGAATGCACTTTCATACTTGGGACAGGCGGGACAAAAATGTCCGACAGGCCCGAAATACATACAAAATGACCCAAAACACAGATTTTCTCAATTTTCACGGCTTAGGCACTTTAGAGAAAACACTCATAACTCAAAATTTTGAAATTTTACTTTTATCAGAGCAGGGAATTTTGAGTGGACAACAGCTGGCTCCTTCTGGGGATGACTTGGCATAAATTCAAGGAATGAGGCAAGGCAAGAACCTAGACAAACTCGGGGAAAGTAGACCAGTGCCTTATCCATTGGGCAACGGAGTCAAAAACAGACCAATACAGAGGGCAACACACCAAAACAACAAAAGGAAAACACACCAAAAGCAGAGAAGCCAAAACACTGTACAAAATATACAAAGGACTCCCTAATCACCTAGGACTTGAACAACTTGAGATACTGCCCACTATAAGGAAGTGGGAGAGAAGAACCATCCATGTAATCAAGATAAAAGGAATTCTCACCAGCAAAGTGTCTGATCTTGAAAGGTCCGAGCCACAGGGAATCAAATTTTCCATGGCTGCCACGAGGTTCATGTCTTTTGTCCCATAACAGTACGATGTCTCCAACTTGGAAATCTCTGAACCTAGCTTTCTTGTCAAACAGGACCTTTACCTTCTGCTGGTGAACAGATATCCTATCAGCAACCACCAATCTGTCTTCATTCAGCTTGTGCAGGTACATAATTCTCTTGTCCAGGGCATCACTGAAACTAGTATCCTCGATGGCCTTCATTAGATGCAAGGCCGGCAGTTCCACTGTCACTGGCAATTGAGCTTCTACTCCATATACCACTTGAAAAGGAGACATTCCAATAGCTCTCTTTGGTGTAATCCTGTCTGCCCAAAGAGCATCATAGAGCTTCTTGTGCCAGTTTCGCTGAGACTCATTGACTAACTTCCTTATGATAGTCACCAGATTTTTGTTAGTAGATTCTGCCTGCCCATTTCCTTGAGGGTAGTAATATGAAGAGTGAGCCAAAGAAATGCCATACCCATAGCAGAAGTCCATTATCTTAGCTGAAGAGAAATTCGAGGCATTATCTGTTACAATCTTGTTAGGTACACCATACCTTACCAAGATGTTCTCTTTGATGAAGTTGCATACCACTTCAGAAGTAGTGCTCTTGACCAGAATAGCTTCCACCCATTTGGTGAAGTAGTCAGTGGCAGTAAGTACATGAGTGTGACCAGCACTAGAAGCAGGATTAAGTGTACCAATGAAGTCCAAACCCCACCGTTGAAATGGCTCCTCAATCACAACTGGCTTGAGAGGCAAAGAAGCCAATTTAGGTCTTCCACAAAGGTCCGACAAGCCTCACATTTATCCACCCACTTGGATGCATCTCGAACAAGGAAGGCCGGTAGTATCCTCCACGGAGTATCTTATGAGTCAGAAACATTGATGAATAGTGCCCTCCACATGCATGCGATCGTGAAAAGTTGAGAGCAACTTTCTTTCTTTGTTCCTTGTCCACACATTTAGAAATCTCCCATCATTCCACGTTTAAACAAAGCATTTTCCCATAATACATATTGTGCTTGACCTCAATTTAATGAGTCCTCTTTTCTTTGGTAGTTAAATGAGAGGGGCATTCCCCATAGGTGAGAAAATGGGCGATGTCAGCATACCATTCGTCAACTGAACTAAGGAACAGAACAGTAGGAAGGTCAACTTTCTCCAAGAAGTTCATGCTTAGCTCCTTCAAAGAATGAGCTCACAAAGACCTTTTCCACGAACCAGCTTGGTTCGGCTTAATGTCAATGTCATACTCTTGGACCTTAAGAACCCAATTCCCTCTCTTGGATCCAAATTCTTGTTGTGTGAGAATTGACTTAACAAAGTGGTATCTCGGAACCAAAGACCATGGAATGAGAGTTGAGGATGTAAAAGCGAAATTGCTTGACAGCTTTAACCACCGCAAAAGCATGTTTCTCCATCATAGTATATTTCAACTCATGATCCTTCATAATATAGCTCATGAATGCGATTGGTAGCTCATGCTCATTAGAGTCTTCTTGAGTTAAGACAATAGCCAGGGTATTATCCGTAGCATAGCAATAGATGATGAAATCTCTATTGAAATCAGGACAGGCTAAAACAGGAGTTTTAGCGATAGCTCTCTTGATACCTTCGAAGGATTCCTTTCCTTCAGAAGACCAACCAAATGTTTGTTTTCCTTTCATCATCTGAGAAATATTCAAAGTTAATTCTGCAAAATCAGGGATGAATCTTCTCAAGAAATTGATCTTACCGAAGAAGGAGTGCACGCCCTTTTTACTGGTTGGGAGAGGAATTTGCTGGATGGCTTGAACTCGTTCAGGATCAATCTTAATCCCATCCTTGGAAACGATGTGCCCTAATAACTTTCCCTCAGTGACACAAAAGACAGATTTTTTAGGGTTCAGAGAGATCCCATGCTCTGCATCTCAAGCAGAATCGCTCTAGGTGATCAAAATGATCCGCTCTTGTCTTTGAAAACACCGTCAGGTCATTAAGATATATGACAATACATTTCCCTTTCAAACTTCCAAAGCTAGATCCATAGCTCTCTCGGAAAGTGGCACCAGCATTAATAAGCCCAAAAGGCATTCTCTTGTAAGCAAAGGTGCCCCAAGGAGTAGTGAAAGCTGTTTTATGTTGATCTACAGTATCACCTCTACCTGATTGTATCCAGAAAATCCATCAAGCATAGATAACATTTCAGATCTGTTATCGCTTGCAATACTTGATCCATCATCATGGGCAAAGGATAATTATCCTTCAGAGAAGCCTCGATTCAGTTTTCGAAATCAACACATGAGATGCGGATCTCACCATTTTCTTCCTATGACAGCACAATATTTGCAATCCATGTTGAATGGTGAATGGGAAAATAATTTTAGCCTTCAACAAACTTCGTATCTCCGAAAGATGGTGTCAGCCTACTTTGGGGTTGTATTGTCTCTGTTTCTGCTTGAAAGGCTTAATTCCAGGCTTGAGGGGAATAGAGTGCTGCATATCTTTTGGTTTGAAAGCTTTCAAATCTTCATAAGAGTAAGCGAGAACATCTTTATACCTTTTTAGAAGATCAATTGCTTTTCTCCTCTCATTTGTTGTGCAACATTTCCCAATGTTCACTAGCTTAGGGTCAAGAGTAGGACTCCCAATGTCAATCTTATCATACTCAAATTGATCACGAGGCCGTAAGAAGCTCTAGATTTCACATACCTGTCATGCTTATCAAATAGTTCCTCCAAACTCACCAGCCCTTTAGGAATCTTGTTTCCTTTGAGATTGATGCATCCATCTTGATCTGTTTCTTCTCCTTGGGTGACAGCTTTGTCAAAGGGCACACTCTCACGAGGTAGGTTGTCACTTCCCTCAAAATACAGCTGTTCGAAATTACCCTTGAGTTCCAGGAAGGAAAGAAAATGTTGATCATTATTGAAAACTTGCCAGTTATTGGCATTATCAGGTACACTAGGCCGATGGACCATCTCAATGGTGAACTTATCCTGAGAAAAGTCAGGATGAGGAATAGTAGAGATCCCGAGGCGCCAGTGAATCAGCCCCATTGTTCTTCTCCCTGTGCAAACGCTTCAATAGAGAAAGCATCAAGGAACTCAATAGAATCCCAAACCTGATTCCGGTAATGCCTTAACCTTCCATTTTTTACTTGAAAAAGGTTTCTGACCTGCTTTACAATCAACTCTGCATCACCACGAGCCAGAAGATTCTTTATACCTTGTTCTTTGGCCACCTTCAATCCAAGAATGAGAGCCTCGTATTCTGCTGTGTTATTAGTATTCTCGAACTGCAACTTAAATGAAAAAGGATGAAGGACACCTTCTGGTGACACCAGTAGAACACCAGCTCCAGAACCAGCTGAGGAACAACTTCCATCAAACTCTAAAACCCAAATACCATTAGGGTCTTTAGGTGACATCCTGGGAAGTTGGATTTCATCAGGGGACATAATCATGTAGTTGCCATGACCCATATCCTCATAGAGTATTTGTGCTCTAGGATCATCCGTTTTCTGCACAATATACTCAGACTACTTTTCAGGCAACAACTTCTTCATTTGTCCATTGACAGGCACGAGTGCATGTGACCAGTCCATCTGGATTTCCCCACCTACGTCTTTGCAGAAGTTCCTACTTAGCAACATCCCGTATGAAGGGGGGATATCTGCTACTAGGATGGTAGCCAACACTTTCTTTTCAGGCAAGGCAGCAAAAGCCACTTGTGCATCTTTAATCCTTCTAACCAGAGGCACTTCTTTACTCTCCATGGAGTAAAGATCCATAAGTGCGAGTGAGGGTTAAGCCTAAAGCATGAGCTACTTTAGTGGCATGACATTGTCGAAGCTCCCGAATCTATGACACAACCATCGAGCTCTATGGCCAGCTATTAGGAGTGTTACATAAAATGGTTTAATTTTGTCACCAGGCGAGGTGACAGCAGCTACCAGACTGGGCTGTGGTGCAGAAGGAGGAGTAGGTAGAAGGCCTTTAGAAGTGGTCTTAGAGTTGGAATTAACAAAGTGGATCATTTTGGCAAAGGCTTTGGGATGGGTTTGATAGTACTCAACTTCTGAGATTTGTACCTTGGTCTTTTTCAGGTGATCAACAATATCAAAGGATCCAGAAGTGGACGGGCCATCATCATTTGGAATTCTAGGCTTATCAACTTTAGGAGAAAAGAAGAACAACTTTGGTAAGAGATTGATAGGACTCACCTTGGTGCGTAGATGAAGTAGGGATAGGAGAATCCTCTTTTGCAATTACAGGGATAGTTCTAATGCATTGCTCCTTGGATTTCTTAGGTGGTGGGTCACCTTCTCCCTCTCGCTTTGTCTATTCTCGAGTCATGACAAAGCAAATGATTCGCTATTCATGTCTGCTACCACTTCATCATAATCATCAATGCCCTCAATGCCCTGGTAAAGAAATTCACTCGAGATCCCTCAAGTTCCTCTCGCCTCATCATCAAATTCTCTCCGCAAACTCTTCGCAAGCTTCATTATCTTCATCATCATCCGGTTCTTCCACCTCACAGTGCATTCATGGGACTCTAACAGAGGTCCTTCAAGTGCTAGTCTTGTTTGAGAAGCCAAACGATTCCTGGGCTGGAAATTTCTTCTGGGAACATCTGCATAAGGGGCATGCTGAGCCAATTGTTTCTTTATAGCAATAAGATCATTTGCAAGTTTCTGAACTAATGGATCGGTGTTAGGTCCAGGGGTGGAAGAGGAAGAAGCAGCAGACTTAGATTTGGGAGGGTCTCTTCTCAACTTCCCTGACATGATCAAGTCATCCTCGATACTAACAGCAAGAGTTTGATCCTCGACCAATGTTGCGAGATTAGCCCTTCTTAGTGCATAACTAACCTTGGGCGTTTGAGCATTTAGGAAGAAACACTTTTGAATTTGATCAACAGGGTGAGTATTTACAGGAATCTTGTTGATCAGTCTGTTGAATCGGGCCACAAACTCTCTCATGGGTTCTTGTGAATCTTTCTTTATCTGAGAAATTTGGGCAAGCAAAGCATGCACATCTTCTGCCGGCTTGAAACGGTTTTCGAACTGAGTTCTCATCGTGTTCCAGTCGGTGATAGCGTTAGCCGGAAGGTGGTAGAACCAATCAGCAGCATTGTCTTGTAACGTCTCAACGAACAGCCTCACGGAGACGTCTTCATGTTCGACTCCCAGAACTCCACAGGCAACAATGAAAGCTGCGATGTGTTCATCAGGATGCACTTTTCCGTCGCCTTTGAACTTGGGGAAGTTCTTCCGGTTACCTCTAGGTAACTCATGCAAAGGCTGAGTAAGGGCCAGGGGCCCGACACGATGACCCCATGGTAATGGCGCCGCCATTCTTGGAAAAACGGCTTGGAGAGGAACTTTAACACCAGCGAGGATCAAAGCTCGTAGATTGGGACTAGCAGGCTTTGAAGGAATACCACCCGTAGGACTTCTTTCTTGAACAGGTGGAGTGCTCGTCGAACGAGTTCTTCTATTTCTTGTGGAAGGAAGAGGAAAACCCTGCTGCTCCAAAAGCTGAAACTGAGAGTCTTCAATACCAAGGGTCCTTCTCCCTCGAGTAAAATGCGGAGTCGCCAGATCAAAAGATGATCGAAAAATTACAGAACTGGAATATGATTTTCCCAGCGGAGTCGCCAAAAACTGTTGGTCGTCAAATAGGACTTTTAAGAAGAGCAACAGTCAGGGGACAAGAAGTCCCTCCTCTTTAATGGGAGAGGTTCCCTTATTCAGAAACAAACTTATTTACAAATATACAAAACATGATTTTATGGTTGAACTTGGATATTACGAAAGTGTTTTCCACAAGGATCATCAGTTACAAAAGGACTGAGGAAAGGGAATATGAGGATGAGCAGAAGAGCAACATGCAGAATTATAGATAGCAGAATAATCCTTTATGTATACGAAGTCAGTGAATTTAAAACAAGATCGTTTGAACAAACAAGATGAGATTAAAGACACAAAGTTCTAAATAACCTTCTTTAGATTCATTAATCAAGGACACAAAGTTCCTTCTTGGTTATACAAGATCACTATACTCGCAATATTTGAAAATATGCAATCAGTGAGACTAACAAACTAGAAACAAATGATCTCCACGAAATTAAAAGAAAACACAGAGATAACAGAGATTAGATAGACAATGAATGGAAAGCCCTTTTGTATTGATTTCTTTCTGATCTATTTACACTTTCAGAAAATACGCCAAGTTCTTCCTCCTTTGGAATGGCGTGGAAAGGCCATTATATAGCTTACAAATCAGTTATTCTTTGTAACCGCTTCTTTAACCGAGAATAGTTAAGGACCGCCAATCGTAACGCCTTAACTTCTTACAAAGAAAACGGAAAAAGAAAGGGAAGAAGAGAAAAGAACAAGGAGGAGAAGACAGGTGGCCAGTCACTGAGAGGGACCCACTGACTTCAGAATCCGCTGCCTGAACTTCTTTAACGCCTCAGCTATGTCTCTGCCACGAGGAACTGACGTGTTGGCCGAAGACTGCGTCCAAAATCCAAGACGTTTCTCCATCTCTTTATCAAACTCGGCGTGGGTATGATAATCTTCGTTTGGCTTCTTCAATGGCAGACTCGGGCGGTGAAATTTGTTCCTGTTCCTGAAACTGGATCTTCATATTGATAGCAACAGAGCTGCAACCTGAACTCGGGAAGGAATTACAGAAAAAGGGATATATGCGTAGGGAATTAGGTTGCAAGGGTTCGAGCAAGGATAGCATGGAAACAATGTAAGAATTGCAAAGGAGGCTTGCTCGTTATATAGCCGTTGAGAATTTCAAATGCGCATTACATTCATGTCCATCAGTTTGAAAAACAACATATTCGGGTAGAGCGGGAAAAACTAAGTATGAATGGCATTTGGTTCGCTAGGAACATGTGAGACGCGAATGCGCGAAACACGTGGCTCGGCCGTTTCGGGTGAAACAGGGAGAAGACGCACAAATGCATTTTGGGACATTTGGAACAAGAAAGTGCGAAGGATGCGGTTCGGGTGTTTCGGCCGAAAATGGAACAAGAGGCCCGTTTGGACTTGGGACGTTTGGGACGAAAAGTTTCAAGCACGCGACTCGTTTTTCGCAAAAATGGAACAACTTGCACTTTTGATTTGGGACGTTTGAACAAAAAAGTGCGAAGTACGCGGTTCGGGTGTTTCGGCGAAAATGGAACAAGAGGCCCGATTTGGACTTGGGACGTTTGGGACGAAAAGTTCGAAGCACTGTGACTTCGGCATGTTCGGGCGAAAATGGAACAACTTGCACTTTTTGATTTGGGACGTTTGGAACAAGAAAGTGCAGACGCGGTTGTGGATTCGGGTGTTTCGGCCGAAATGGAACATCTCGCACAAAAAGTTTTGGGACACTTGGGACAAAAGTTCGACGGGCGAAAATGGAACAACTTCGGGGATTTCGGCCGATCGGGAGCAGAATGCACTTTCGTACTTGGGACAAAGTGGGACAAAAATGTTCGTGTGAGCTCGAAATACATACAAAATGACCCAAAACACAGATTTTCTCAATTTTCACGGTTTAGGCACTTTAGAGAAAACACTCATAACTCAAAATTTTGAAATTTTACTTTTATCGGAAGCGAGGAATTTTAAGTGGACAACAGATCTGCAGTTTGAAAATGGCATTCAGTGTGATTTGCATAACATTGGATCATCTCTCAAGTGTGGGACCTTGCGAACTTGAGATGATCCTCAAGAGAAGGCTAGTTCCTCTTCCTAAACTACTGCCAGAGCTAATCTAGTACTGGGAAAACTAAATCTAAACCTAATCTAACTTCCAAGGACCAAGGAGAGAGATAAAAGGGAAAAAAAGAACCTTCACCAAAATGATGACACACTAGAAAAGGAAGCGAGCCATTCTGGTTGAGGGAGAAAGAAAATAGAGAAAATGGAGATGAGCGAGGTCGACAAAAGTGACACAGACCGAGATCTTCAAATCACCATTAAAACTCCATGAAACATGACATCCTACACCTGTAAACATGAAATACATGCATAGAAAATAGATCTAAACGGGAGAGGCATGGGAAACAAAATAATCATGCAAAGGGTTGAAGAAGACTACAAAACACGTTTTATTGCTCTAGAAGGTGCACAAACCATTAAATTTTTGGTCAAAGACACAAATACGAGTTTCAGTGTAGGATAAGGCTACAAATTGAAAATGGCATCAAGAAACAAATTTGATAGAGTTTCTCTATTCCCGAGAATGTCTCCCTCGTCAAAATGACAAGTTTATAATATATCTCGATGAAAATCAAAAAGAAAGAAGAAAGGGGGAAAAATCGATTCTAAAGCTCAACCACCGACAAGACCATCAAATTTGATCCCCAAAAGTCAAAGGTGCCTCTGCAAATCCATTTTCCAATGTATTCGACCATGTTTGAGAAGATGGCATTTGCCATACCACATTAAAATTTGGTGGTTGGATGTCGTTATGTGTATTTTCCTATGCTAGAGACGTTTCTTATTTTTTCTCCCACCATACCTTACCAAAATCTAGGTGAATCTTCCATAGAGAAGAGGGCATTGAGAGCTTTCCAACGGTACCAAAATCATCAAATTTAAATCATTGAATCGAAAGATATGACCATTTGAAGTTCTCATGCAACCAAAACTAGCGCAAAAATTGGGCTCGCGGGCTCAAAATTTCCCTTTTTCTCTTTTTCACATAATTTGAAAACTTCTCAAAAATCTCCACTATCTTAGAGCTCTTATGTAACATGTGGCACCTTATGATTGGATGTGGAGTTCTTTCAAAAATTGTTCCTTTAGCTTTTTGACAAAAAAGCCAAAAATTCAAAAATACCTCTCTGTAGCCCACCTTTAGGCCAATGGCCATGTGTCATGTTATCATTGGCAGCGGTGTTCAAAGTTGGAGCTCTTACCTTTGGGAACTTGGGTAGTTTTTCCTTGTAGCCCCGTGAATGGATTTTGGGCAAAAAAGCCTTCCTAGGCCCGCAGACCCATAACTTGAAAAATACATGGAGTTAGAAGGACTTCTTTACCTTTCTAGAAAGGGGAAGAAATTTCCCATCTAATGAAGCCATTTTCTAAAACCTTTGTGTTCTTTAAATGTGTAAAATTTGAGATGAAGTAAAAATAAGGAGGAAAAGTGGAGGTAAGTTAACCAAAAATAAGTTAGGGCTTATTTTGGAAAACAATACCTTTTCCTATAGGGTATTACCATTTGGAATATGTAATGCTCCAAAAATCTTCCAAAGAGCTGTATTAGAAATTTTTACAGAACTAACGAATGATTGTGTAGAGGTATACATGGATGAATTTACTATGCATGGAGACACATTTGATGATGCTTTGAAGAATTTGGACAAAGTATTAACAAGATGTGAGAAACACCATTTGTCTCTTAGTCATGAGAAATGTTTGATGATGGTTGATGAGGGGATTGTATTAGGACACCACATTTCAAAAAGAGGAATTCAAGTTGACCAAAACAAAATCAGGATTATTTCAGACTTACCTATTCCTCAAACCCCCACAAATATCAAGTCATTCTTAGGGCATGCTTTGGATACTATAGGTGTTTTATCAAGGATTTTCATAAAATTGTTGCCCCCATGTTTAGTTTACTTACCAATGATTTGTGAATTTTTTGTTGGGATGAAAAGTGTCAACATGCTTTTGAAGAAATTAAAGAAAAATTAATCACTGCCCCAATATTGAGAGGACCTAATTGGGAGAAACCTTTTCACATCCAAACAAATGCCTCAAATAACTCAATTGGTGCAATTTTGGGATAGAAAGATGAAGAAGGGAAAATGTATGTTATTTAATACCTTAGTAAAAATATTACTCCCACTAAAAGAAATTACACTACCACTGAAAAATAATTTCTTGTTGTGATCTATGCAATTAATAAGTTCAGACATTATATTATAGGGTACAAAATATTTGTACATATAGATCACTCAATAATTAGATACTTAATGAAAAAACTAGTGGTTGGAGGTAGGATAATTATATGGTTATTAATTTTACAATAATTTGATATTACCATAGTGGATAATACAGGAAAATATAATGTGGTAGCTGATTTCTTGTCAAGATTAACCACTACAGGGGAGCAAGATCTAGTTAAGGAAAACTTTCAGATGAATCATTATTTGCTATTTCAGCTGATACACCATGGTTTGCTGATATGGAGAATTATATTGCAATATGGGAGTTTCCTCCCTCTTTTCTAAGAAAGAAATTAAGAAAATAAAACCAATGCACAATTTAAATGGTTAAATGGAATGTTATTTAAATGTGGTCCTGATTTGGTTTTATGCAGGTGTGTGAGAGAAGATGAAATCTTTGACATACTCAAGGCATGTCATGATGAACCAAGTGGAGGAAAATTTTCAGTGAAAAGAACATCTCACAAGATACTTGGCACTGGCTATTATTGGTCATCTCTGTATAAATATGTGAAGAGATATATCAAGCGGTGTGATCCTGTCAAAGGATGGGACAACCAACCTTTACCAATGAAATTCCTCTGCAACCTTAAGTAGTGATTAAACCATTTGAAAGGTGGGGATGGATTTTTTTGGTCCCTTTAGTCCTCCTTCACAAGGAAAGGATCACATTCTTGTGTGTACTGATTATGTGACAAAGTGGGAAGAGGTGTAGGATTTAACAAATGCCACTAAAGAAGCAATTATTGATTTCCTTTGGCACAAAATTATGATGAAGATTTTTGCACCAAAAGGAGTATAGTTTCGATCAAGGGCCATAGTTCATGTCTAATATGCTCCATGCATTCAAAAAGTACTATCAGTATCAATCATAGGAAGTCATATCCTTATCACCCACAATCAAATGGACAAGCAGAATAACAAATAGAGAATTGGAAAACATCCTTACCAAAACAATTGAAGCAGGTAGAAGAGATTGGGTAAAGAGACTACCTGAGGCTTTATGGGCTTATAATACAACTTGGAAGACTACAACAAGGTTCTCACCATATAAGTTAGTCTATGGGAAAAATCCCTTATTACCTATTGAATTTGAACTACAAACATTGAGAACAACAACTAAATTTGGTATTGAATTAGAAGCGGCACAAAAGGAAAGAATTTTGCAACTCAATGAATTGGATGAGATGAGATTGGAAGCATTTCATCAGACAAAGATAATCGAGGACCAAATGAGTAGTGGCATGATAAACATATTAATGAAATGAAATTTAAGATGGGAGATTGAGAATTATTGTTTGATTCCAAGTACCGGCAATTCAAAGGCAAGTTGAGAACCGAATGGTTAGGACCCTATTAGATTGAGTAGATATTTGAAAATGGATCTATTCAGCTACTTCCCATTGATGGTAGTAGAAGGACACTTTTGGTCAATGGACATAGGTTAAAAATTTATAGGAAGCCTCCTACTAGGGATGAATTCTTGAAGCATATTAAAGAAGAAAATAATTTGATCATATGGAAGAACCCAATTCTTCCAAAATGATCAAATAATCAGATGTATGGATTCAAAATAAAGGGAAGAGAATGAAAACCATCAAATGGTGTTCTCTTCCCCCAAAAAAAAAAAGAAGAAAAAAATAAAAAAATAATAAAAAGGGAAGGAATGAAAACCAAGTAAATGGCATTCTCTTACTACAAAAAAAATCTCTCAAAAGACCAATTGAAAACCGAAATGGTGGTTGGTCTCTTCAATAAATGGCTAATGCAAAATAAAAAGAATTTCTTTGGAATTCCAATTGTCTTTTCTAACCATTTTTCCTTTTTTCACTTTTAGGAATGATGAGTCATCAAGGTAGAGGGATTACATCAGCAAGGATGGTAATTATGTCTTGATCTTATTAAAGGTTAAATTAAAAGTTTGCATGTGTGATTAGACTTGATTTAAGAATTTGGTATGATGAGTCATTTATTGTACATTATGATTAAAAGCAAGTAATCATGAGGGTGATGTCGGTGGAATAAGAAAGTGGCGGCGTATTTGTAATGAGATATCATTTGGGCGGAATAAACGAAGTTGAGAAGTAGTTGCAGAAAAACTTCAAGGGAGAAGTAGAAGAATTATATTTGAATTCGTAGCTAAACACAACAATTCTGTAGCTAAACCCAATAGTTCCATAGCTAAATCCAATAGTTTTTAGCTAATTCGAAAGAGTAAGAATTTGAAGAAGGAAGAATTTGAATCATCCTCTTTCCATGGGGATTAAAAAGAAGTCAGAGCAGAGGATGATACACAACTTCTTGCAGATGGAGAAGTGACAACCATTTTTGGACAAGCAGGGTGGTTGGAGTTCTTGAAAAATTTCTTGAGGTACAATGATGAATTGGTAAGGGAATTTGTTGTAAATTTAGAAGAGTACAAAATAAAGGTTTAAAAATTATAATTTATTTTAATGTAAACACGATGAGCAATGTATCCTGGGTAAAATTAATTGTACATATCCCAATTCCTGTTAAGGGAACCCTAAAAGAATGGGTGGAAAACTTGATACAAGATGGGAATCTGAACCCCAATATATTTCTAACACTAAGAAAATCATCAAGGGGGTCAGGAGAGAGACAACTTACCCAAAACCTTTGACAGGTAGCATTTTTGGGGAGTTAAGTACTTAAATCGATGGCCAATTTGGGACTGTGGGAAGAGAGGTCCTTAAGATGCTAATATATCTTAGGTATGGGGCTGAAAAACTAGAATATATAGTAAACCTTCCAGGGTTCCTTTTGACTCCATCCAGACAATGGATCAGAGGTATTCTTGGGGAGTTGGGACAATTAGACATCATGGATTAGTCCATTTGGTATGTCAACACCATTTTATCTCAAAGAAAAATGGAGAAGAAGCATGGGAAAAGTTCCTTAACAAATTCAAACAAATCCCTGATATTATCAAGAGGGGAATACCAACCCCTTTCTCCCTAAAAGTAATTTGGAGATTGATCCCCTTGTAGAGAAAAAGAAGGAAATAGGTGGGGTTAATGTACCAAAGAGGAGGAGATCTGAAAGAATGATCAAAGCTGCAAAACCTATTGTGCCTTTAAAAGAAACCCCTTCCTCTACAACAATACTAGAAGAACTAATATTTGTCTCTAACAGTGACAATTCACCTAAGCTATATCATGAAGTGAAAATCAGAAGAAGCTCTAGGAGGAAGCCCACTTCAGGAAATTTTGAAGCTCCTCAATGAATAATATTTCATAAGAGGTTTAAGGAAAATCTGGTTGAATAACATGATGGTTTTGAGAAAGAAGTTACAGATATTCTGGGTAGCATGGCAATGTCTCCTCCTGGACCAAGCCAAAATGAGATGGAGAAAGAAGATGAAATATTTTAAGAACAAGATTTTCAAGAGATGGGTGAATCAACAACATCACATGAAGAAGAGGAATTGACATCTTGGAAACGGAAAGGGAAATCCCCTTTGGTGGAAGAGGAATTCTCATTCCCAAGGAAATTTTAGAAAAAGAGGAGAAACAAAAAGTTAGACAGGCTTTGTTTTTTTCCAAAGAAGAACTTATCATCAGAGAGAAAGATGAGGAATTAAATTTCCTCAAACTCAAATTAGGAACAGAGGGAAATGCTCATTGAGAAACTAACAACTCAGCTCACAGATAGGACTGAATAATTGACAATGGTTGAATAATAGATGATCGAAAAATAAGAAGAATGTAAGTTGGCCGAGAAAAAAAGAGTGCTATGTTAACGATATTTTCAAAAATCAAGTTGTACTGGGGATCGAACTCGACTTATCGCCACTTAAGCAGTTGTGGGATGATACCTGCAGGAACTTAATGAATTTAAAACATCAAATGAGGAACTAAGAAGCAATATGGAAGAGGAGAAGAAGGAAAGGAAGGAATGGGAAGAAAAATTTTACAAAGAGGAAGAAGAAAAATTTAAATGTCTAGTAAAGATACAAATGGTTTGCATAATGAGTGAAAAATTACTCACATGTAGGAGACCTTCTCCTGTATACAACGTATTTCGTAAGAATAATTTATTCCTTGGAAAGTACAGTCAAAGAATTATGTGTGGCCTTCCACATGAAATAAAGGATGAATCTAAGTTCATGATAGCATATTCCTCATCCAGTGCAGAGTAGAAAAATATTCTCTCCAAATTCTATCTCTACAATATTATGTTGGAAAAGAATACAGCTTCATGATCAATTTGTATGTAGGGAAAGCTAGCTGAATGCATTTGTTTTTGTACTTCAAAATCATATTGCATGGAAAAATAGGGATTCTGAACATCTATTAAAATCTAGTTCATCTTGAATCAGATGAGGCTCACTATGGTAAACCATATGTCCTTTTTATACATTTTAGATCCCACGCCCTGATAGTCGATTCAAGGCACATTATCTTTCCAGTTTACAGAAAAGTATTGATGCCTTCACCTCTTATGAGGAGGAAAAATTTGAAGATATTTATGATGGATGTTTGAAAATATGGGAGTTTCTCATAGTTGCATTGAGAATAAGAGAAGTGATATCTCCCACAAACTTAATATGGAGTCTAGAAAGAGCTAAAGCTTTATGTACACTAATCCCTCAAGTCAATGAAAATGCATGGGCATATGGATGGGAATGAGAACAAGGCATCCTCTCCTTCTCACCCCCATGTATCCATGGAAAAATAGAGAGCCTTAAGATCCCACTCACTTTGAGGAGTGGCAAAGGAAGATAGAAGCATGATCAAGGTATAGTACTTCTGAACTAAAACAATGCGATATTCAGTTTTATCCATTTGACCTAAGTAGTCAATTGGAATGTAGAATTCACAACCCAAGATTTGAAGAGTAAAGTTTGTAAGGGGACTTACAAATAAGTAAGTATGGGGGAGATGATAAGGCCAAAATATGTCTCGTTAATGTGCAATAAATGATCTTATTTTACTCTCCTTTTTATCAAGTTTGACTGCATTTTGTGACTTTTGTTTGATCTAATATAAGTTAGGATGTAATTGTCCATATTTTGTTGGATTTAGTTCTAACATCTAAAAACTCTATAATTCCTAACAAAGTGTGTGGAAATTTAATTTTTGTAATAAAACAGGTCACAATCAGTCAGAAGAATGAAGTATGAAGTGATCAACACATTTTTAGGAGCATTGGCTTCAATATGGCTTAGTTTAGAAACTCCATCACACAGCTAAAGAGCTCTATCACTTAGTTCTAGAACCTTCAGACTTAGTTCGGAACTCCTACGCATAGCTCCGGACCTTTCACAGTTAGTCTAGAATAGTTCCCTTTGGTTGGAACTTCTCCAAAGTTCCAAAATCAATGGGAATCTATTTATTTTGACAACATCCGATGATAGAGAAATCAATGGGCCTTCTAATTAGGGAGCAGATTAGAAGATTACCATTCTTCATACTTGAGATACAAAGATAACTTATCGATACAACTGTACATCCAACAAGGTCTCTAAATTCGACATCTATTTTGGGCACTATTCGGTTCCATTTGAATCGGTAGAACAACTATGGTTGTAAATGCATCTTTGGATGATGAAATATACATAAAGACCTATAGCTATATATATATATATATATATATACATATAGATATATAGAGAGGACAATGAAGTTTTTGAAGACAAAACATTTCAGTAATAAAATAGCCACTTTGTTTTGAGAGAATTATACTTTTTCAAATCCTGATTCAAGGTGGAGAAAGGGCCCACTCCTCCAAGAACCAGGATCCTTGTTTTATTGGTATTTATATTTCTAAGAAAATTGTGTAGATATGTTAATTCTGTAAATGCTTTTGATTCTTTAGTTGAATTCTGTTATGTACTTGTCACTACAGGTGTTATAGAATAGACTCTTATTTCCTTGCAAACATTTTCACAACATTTTCAAACATGTGTTTATTTCCAAGAAAGTGTGTTTACTTTTGTAATGTGTGTTTATTTCAAGAAATTGTGTTTACTTATGTAATGTGTGTTTATTTCAACAATTTATTCCAACAATGAGTGTTTATTTCAAAAAGTTTCTTGTAGCATAGATATAATAAGGATTTGGCCATGGAATCCTAAGGACACTACAAAAACCCCTAGAAAATAAAATAACAAAAATACCTATAGTCAATTACTAAATCACTAGGATTCTTCTTGTTGCATATAGCTTCGACACACCCTGGATTGAATATGACATCACAAAGATTTAATTAAATGAATGAAATAACGAAACCCATCAAATAGTGTCTAAGGTGATCAATCATATAATTTAGTTTTGATGAGAGACTACTTCTCCTCGATGGCCTAAAGTGATGATCTCATTTAGTAAGAAATGGAAAAGCATCATAGAGATTATTTTTGGACACTAAAGTGAATTATGGACCAAATTTCATATTTAATACCAATTCAAGTAGTGGTAGGGTTAAAATCAAATCTAGAAGGTCACAAAACCTAAAAATGACTATATGTTTTCACAAAACAAATACCGATTATAATATATATAGCATGAAAGTCTTAGGTCTTTCCTGAAATTCTAAAAATGAGTAAGTACTAACCGGTAAGATTTTGAAAAACTATCTTCTAGATTGTAACTTTGAGCTATAGGACCACTTCCATCGTACAAAGTGACCCTAACTTCTTATATTTATTAAAATAAATTTAAAGTATAAGATTTATTTTATTATTTCTTTATACATTAATTATTTCTTAAGATTTCTTTTAAAGTATAAGAAATAACAAAAGTATATAGAAATAATAAAATAAATATTATACTTAACATTTATTGTTGTAAATATGGCTCCTTAAGCCCTTTTAAATTTCATATAGACCAAAATTTGTACATGTTTTAGGTTCGTGATTTCCCGAGCCTAAGATAACATAACGTGGTCGTTTTTATTCATTTTTGGTTTTTGGTCACTTTTCATTCTAACTTGGTGCACTTACCCGGTGAAGGAACGAAAAATGGAACCCAAGGAAGGAACTAACCAAGAGATTAGTGGTATAAAATGAGTAACCCGTAGATATATACTCGTAAATGTAGTACCCCTGTGTAATCAAAGTAGAGAAGTGGAGTTCAAAACTATACAAGTGAAAAATTAGTGAGTTCAACCACAGAATAAAAGAACATGACAAGGAGTTGTAGGCGTATCTATTCAAATACATTCTAGGGTTAGACGATCTTAGAAACCCTAGGGTTTATGACTCGGTGCAACAATATTTTCATAAAAATGGAGTTTTGTAGTGTGAGAGCTTGCCTTTCTTTGCTAAACCCACCCTCTCTTTGGTGGTTAATGTCATGGGTGCACGAGGAATTTTTATTCTTTATGGGGAGGATAATGAGGATTACATGCAAGTTGATAAGGGGTGTGATAGGACTATGGAACATTGGTGAGGATATTACACTTGACCCTTGTGCCAACATGAAAATTGAAGAATTGGCGAAGTAGCTAAATTATGAGAAGGAGGAAGGGCTCAGATTATCTCATATCTAGATGACTCATCATTAAGGGTCACCTCCTAAATTATCAGATACAAATCGGGCACATCATAACAATGGAAGGATATAAAAAAGTATTCATGTACATTACGTACAAAGTATCAAAACAAGTGCACTATAACTTGGAACAATTCATTACAAAGAGTATCATTGAGGAATCACGGGTGAAAATGAAGTAAAGTGAAGATAACGTGGGGTCCATCCTACTATTAACTATATTTTACGAAATTGGCGTCCCAACGGAAAATATGGGAATATATGGATTTACCCACAGCACACTCATCTCTACGTGATGTAGTTTTCATAGTTCGATTATGATGGACCCATTAAGAATGCATACAAGAACCGGATAAACAAGTGGTACAAGAGACTACGTGCGGCCTTGAAAACAAGTGTCATATTCAACTCCGAATTGCATAAGCTATGGGGGACCAAGTGAAGTTTGCATTAGCTATGAAACACCTCATCTTGGAAAAATTTAAAATGGCTAATGGAGAAATGGCGCCATGGTGCAAAGTCTCGTTTGCATTCACTACTAAATATTTGAAGTGTGTTATCAATCGATCAAGGAGTACAGACGCTAACCATTGATGATGACAAAGTGGATAATGAAGTTCACACCTATGTGTGATGTGATGCCCATAAAATTATGCCATGACATCCCACACAAGACCAAAAACTTTATTTTTAATTAATTAAAACACATTGATTAAATTTTAGATACATTAATTACGATTAATTAAAATGTTCACTCATTACCTAATACATTACCGCCGAATTAATTTCATTGATTTAATATGGAATTATTAATTAATGCTTCCTAATTTAATTTAATTAATTAATTAATCCCTAAATAAATTCTATTTAATTTTCCCTTCTTAGGCTAATAATAATTTTAATCCAACTTTACTTATAATATTTACTAATTTGATTTCATCTAATTTTACCCACTAAGGTCCATGATTAAATTATTAGTGTTGTTTCCTAAGTTAGACTATAAGTAATTCCTCGGCACATAATAATCCTACACCCCTTTCGAAAATTAAAGACACACTTACTCATTAACCTTTTAAATTTCCCAAAGAGAACTTATAACACTCCCATGTACAATTAAATAAAAACCCATAGTTAAAATATCCCCAAAATGATTTAACTTCCCACACCCGTGAACAAAATTCCTAGGGCACTATTAGTTAAATTACTCAACTTTATTAAGTTTTATTCACCCATCACATAAAGGGACGAGGATTAAATCAGATCCATAGGATTTATTTAATGATCACCCTTATATTTTAGGTTTCTCTTATTTCCTTAACTATCCTTATGACTTCTTTTATTCCCAATCTAACCCTAATGTGCCTCCATTTGCACGTGTGAAGCTACAAGGAAGGAAATAATGTAGGAAAGAGTGCATGGAAAAGAACTATGTTTGCTATGGAGATTCATAGAATGTAATGGGAGGATTTTATCTCCCATATCTTGAGTTCATTCTCATTTATTTGTAATCTCACCAAGTTTTTTTAATATTATTTTACATTGTTATTTCTAGGTAATCACATATACCCTGGTGATATGCAAATTTATTTTATCATATCCAAGAAATATATATATGTGTGTGTGTGTGTGTGTGTGTGTGTGTGTGTGTGTGTGTGTGTGTGTGTGTGTGTGTGTGTGTGTGTGTGTGTATGTATACACACAGTGTGTGTGTGTATATATATATATACATATATATAATTACCTATTTATATATTTTTTCTATGTGTATTTTGTAAGGTATTTAGCCGATTTAGGGTTGTGCATGGACATAGTTAACACTTGTATCCATTGTATTTATTTATTTATTTATTTTTTTATGGGTGGGAGGCATGTCCGCCCACCCCCTTTGTTAAGAGTGTGGTGGGTCGGCCATGCCTCCCACCACTTTACACAACTATTGGGGTGGGTCGGCCATGTCTCACACCCCTTTGTAATATTTTTTGTTAAAAAAGTTTCACATTAAAACTTAGATTGAAACAAGATTTCATTTCTATATAGTATTATTATTATTATTATATATATATATATATATATATATATATATATATATATATATATATATATATATATATATATATATATATATATATTATTTATTCATTTTCAATTGATCAATAGAATAGTGTCTTTGAAAATGAATAATACATTATATATATATATATATATATATATATATAGATATATATATATATATATATATGTATACATATATGTATATGTATATGTATATGTATATATATATATATAATGTGTATATATATATATATATATATGTATATATATGTATGTATGTATATATATGTATGTAATATATCTATATATATATATATCTATGTATGTATATATATATATATATCTATGTATATGTATATATATATATATATATATGTATATATATATATATATATATTATAATATATATATATATATATATATATATATATATATATATGTATATATATATATATATATGAACATATATAAATTTCATATTCAAGTTTGATTTAAAGAATTTAAACTTGCAGGAAATATTATATGTTTTCTTTTTTTCATAAACAAATGGAGGTTCTGGTTTAATTTAAACAAAAACCTACGTAAAATATCTTATTTTGATATGCAAGAAATAAATATTTTCTTATTTATAAAACATAGTATACAAGTATGTTGTTTGCAGTAAAAATAATTGACAAACTAAGTATATATAAATATTTCTATAAGTTCATATTTTACATGCAAATACAATCTTAAATTTTTAGATTATCTTGAATTAAATAAACAACATGTTTTAAGGAAGGTAAATGAATAATTTCCCAGAATATTCAAGCACATTACAAATTTATTCATACATAGATTGCACTATGAAATAAGACAAATTTATATTACTCCACCAAGCTTTCCAATAACATGAAAATAATATATCTTTCAAATTTCAAAATGTCAAATAAATATAGGTCTTTACATTATTTTAACAAACATATCTGATATATAAACTACAAGTTACAATTATTTCTATTTCTAGAATCTAGGTACATTACATACTCAATGAAAACTAACTACAAGGCATATTTGAAATTGAAATTTCTAGTATGTAAAAGTCCATTACAAATCAGATTTAAAATAATTTAAAAGGCAAGTGATATAATCCCTCCACTTAAAAGGGTGGAGACAACATGTCATTTTCTAACAATTTCCTGCATCTTCTTCTCTTTGATTTAATCTTGCAACTTCTTCATCCCATATATAGCACACAAACAAGGGATGGAGTAAAGAAACGGTGTCCTCCCATCATAAATTCAATGAAGGGGTGTAGCTAACCCCCTCATTGGCCCCCGAGCCCCAACAATGACACAATAACACATTTTCACAACCAATGAAAACATATGAACAATGGCTTATACTTCACAAACTTGTACACAAACATGGACTGCAATTGACAACCATTCAAGATATAAATCTATAGAATTCAATCAACTTATAGGCTCATTTCTAGAGCCATAGGAGAAAATAAATATGGGGAACCATCTTATAACTCCCAAGTGGGTTAGGGGTCCACCTTAAACCTCCATAAAGAACAATCACACAAAAATATCTTATCCCTCCCTCAAACTCTTATCACTCCCTCATGAAAATATACAAGAATAATAAATAAATTCCCTTATGCCTTCAAAAGGTGGGAAACCCTACACAAACTCCCTCTATAACATCACAACTCCCTTATTCCTTCTCCTGGCCCCCATTTTCTTTCTCCCCACACCTTCCTTAAGGAAAAATACCCAAGCCCAAAATAAATGTACAAACATACATTCAATTCAACATTCCATACAATAAGAGAAAGAAAAAAACTTAGGATTAAGATCCTACATTTCCATTGATATCACCTTCCTTCTCCAATAAAATTCACTTCAACTCCTCTCCATAAGAAAGCACTCAAAACCAGCTCCTCTCCAATTCCAAGCCCAAAATCACAAAGTAAGTAACCCCAAAAACATAAAAGGAAATCATATAAATAGACTTGGTGGAGGGAGAGGTGATGTGGCTCCATGTAGGATGCCACCTCATCCTCCAAAAATCCACCTCACCTCTCAACACACATTTCAAAGTCTCATAAATAGGTGGTTGAGGATATGACAACCAAATTTTCTCACAAGTTCCCATTTGCATATTCCAAACATTGAATTTATAAGATCAAGAATGTGAGGACATTAATTTCTGTTTTCTATCAAAAATCATAATTCAAGATTAAATAGACCCCTTAAGTAATAGGTTAGGTTGGGAGGGGAGTTTAAAGAGTGTGGGACAAGTAAAACTTATCCAACAAGCCTTTAAAATTAGGATCAAAGCCTAAATACGAGATTTGAGATAAAGGGATGAAACACAAATAAAATCCACCTAAAATTCAATAAATCAAAGTAAAAGGCTAAGGTATCACCACATACACATTTCCCCCCATTCCCACATTAATACACTAGCACATACTAACAAATTACATAGCTAATTAGGGGCACATTAACAACATAGGAACATAAGGGTATAAGGTTACCTTAGAACTTTAAATAAAATCACAACATCCACAAAATAAATAAAGAACACAACCATAATTACTCCCATGGTCACATGTGAGGTGATACCCCGTGGAGACCTCCTAAAATGACATGAAACAATATGATGTGCATACATACATACACACAACTGTCATGGTGACCACGTTGTGAACATGTGACATTCCTTCATGGTTGGCCTTCCTAGTCCCACCTTGTTTGTGTGATTTTGTTTCTGCAACCACAAATAATACCACCTTTATCCTCAAGGCCGCATCAATATGTCAAATAAATCAAAACATATATAAATCATCCATCATATAATCATCATCGAAGAACATAGATATATCATTATCAAGATTACACAATTCTAACATAAATTAATCATTTACAATTACCAATAATCACAATTCATATTTTACGACAACCATGAAATTCATATACTTGTTGATCATCTAATATCATCACATTATTAATAAACCACAATATCAATGAACCCATAGTTAGTTCAATCATCTACACATAGTCACAATTTCCATGAACCCAAAATGTCAGTAATATAAGTAGAACAATGCTAAAAATGTGTAAAAATATCTACCAATGTCGATAGCATCCATCCAATCCATGATAAAAATCAAATCACCATAATAATCAAATGTCCATATAGTATATCACATGTTATCCCGAATAATATCCATGTCTCTAAGCAACTAGTAAGCAAGAGCATAACAAAAATAAGTGTCAAAGAGGAGTGAGAACTACATCCCACTCCCTTTAGACTCGACTTCCTCTTTGAAGTCACTAGAAAAAGTGTGGAAACTAGTCTCGTAGTAAAGTGGCATCCTCCCATGTAGCTGATGACTCATCATATCAATCCCACTAGATACACACTTGATCAATATTACACCCTCGAAGTCCTAGGGTCTTGCACTCTATGATGTGTATGGGTCCCAATTTCACATGTCCCTACTCATGCACCTATAAATTGGTCAAATCTAAGACATGACAAGGTCGGTATGTATCTACGTAATATAGAAACATGGAAACCATCATGGATGCGAGACAAGATGGGTGGTAAGGCTAAGTGGTAGGCTATAGTACCAATCCAATCCAAGAACTCAAATGGACACAAGAATCTTGCTGCTAGCTTAGAACCTTTTCCATAATGGATGGGGCTATTATGAGGTCGAATCTCAGGGACACCTTGATCCCACCTCATAAATATGGTCAACTCTCCTCTAGTCTACATACTCTACTACCTTTCTTGTGTCTCCTGCAATCTTTGTCTCGATCAAGATGACCGCTACTCCATATCCCATAAGATAGCTTGCCCAATAGAAACATATCCTCTAATCTTTCCCAACTCAAAGGAGTCCTACACTCTCTTCCATATAATGCATGAAATGGTTCCATGCCGATGAAAATCTAAAAAAAATTATTATATGAAAACTCTACCATTTATAGATACTCCTCCCATTGTGACTGATGATCCATAATGTACATGTGAAGCATATCCTCAAGTATTTGGTTCACTGGATCAGTTTTGACCACCATTTCTCAGGGTGATAATCGTAGGACAATAAACCTCATTCTCGTGTAGGGGAATGAATTGACATCTGGAATCCACTAGAAACCTCATAATATGGATGGTTTAAGGTGCCTCGGATGTGGATGTAGATCTACGAGGCTCCAAGAAGATATATGTTTGATAACATCTCAAAAACTTCAAACAAATGTGATTACATAAATATATGTGTGGGTTTTTGGGATAATGCCGGTTCCAAGAAGCTATAAAATTCCTTAGAGGACGTCAACCCCATGTCAAGAAAGAGAGGAATAAATGATGAGTAATAGATAATGTGTAGAAGTAGAGAAATAAAAATGACAAGTAAATGGAATGGAGAGGGAACTTAACTAATGCTATGATATGGAGATGAAATGGGCATCAAGAAGACAAGATGATGAAAAATGTCAAATCTTCCCCAAAAAGTCAAAGCTTTCTCCAACACTCCTCACCTATAACTTCTACTAATGGAAAAGGTTTTCTTGACCTAAAACTTTCAAAACTTATTTCAAAATTTTCTTATTATTTAAACGATGAGGGAAGGCCTATATTTATAGCCTATATGTGGGGTTAGATTGTAGGTTATTAAGTAATCGGGGTTGGATAAAGTAACCCTAGTTAAAGGATATGATATGATTGATTAGGTTTGATATGGATATGATGTGATTGCATGGGGCTCATGATTTGAATTAGTGGGTGAAATAGTGGATGTTATATGGATTTCTTTACATGATTAAAATATGAGTGGGATTCATGATGTAAATAAAAGGAGTAGATGATTTAAAGGATTGGATGTGGATAAAGGGATTAATGGACTCATGATTTAAATAATTTGTGAATGATAGACAAAATTTGGAATATTTAGATAACAAGGATTATTATTTAAAAGAGAATCAATTAAAAATCAAGCTTTCTTAATGGAAAATGTATTTTTGATGGGAAACATGATTTTTTAATTTGAGGGGAAATGGATTGAATGGGTAATCCCAACAAAGATGAGGTGAAAGAGAGTAGATACACCAAAATTTGTCTACATTTTCCCCTTTTGTTGAGTGGTTTGAAGAGCAAGCCATGAGAAAAAATGATGAAAATATTATGATTGAGTGTTCCCCCTCAAATGTGGATAGACAAGCTAAGGGACTTCGATAATGCATGTGAAAGATATAGATAATAAAGATTGGGTGGTGGATGAAAAGATGGACAAAACAAAAGATGCCCCAGAAAAAAAAGGATCGTAATAACAATGAAAAATATGGTGGTGACTCCAATATCACATCGGTAGAGGAAAATTACGATCTCAACGAAGAGGTGAAAAATTCTATGGACTAGTGAGTGGGTGAAGACCCTACTGCAACATGGATGCAAACCAAGATGAAAAATGGGTCATAGGAAAACATCAAAGTATGTGTAAATAAATGTGAGAGGTATGTGCAATATCCTTCGTATGTGAGGGATCGACCAAAAATCATGCATTCGTAAAAGGGATGAGGATGAAGATAATGATGCCCCAACATAGGGCACAAAAATGAAAAAGTGGAAGATGGATGTGTAAATAAAATTCCCTTAGGGAGAATGAGTATGGTCACAAATGTGGACATAAACATTAGATGGGATAGAAGTGTGAGATAAAATTCCCCAAGAGGGGGAAGTGAATAGTTTTGAAGAGAACTCTCCTAAGGAAGAAATAATTAGTAGAATAAACTTTGATTCATGGAAATGGGGGAAAGATTATGATTGATGTTTTCCAAGAAAAAGTAGATCACACACTTGCGAGGGAAAAGGTGATAAGTGATGGCTGTCATGCTATCCTCAAAGATGAAAATACTATGGGAAGAAATTCTTAGAAATGGATATGATGATGCCCCTGTGAGAGGGATGACGAGGATAGAAGAGGCAAAAAGGTTCTCGAAAAGAGGAGAGGTCAATGCTTTGCAGAGAGGAGGATGAGAAGGTGGTGTATAAATGGAGAAACATAAGAGTAAACCGTGAATTCTAGGTGTGAGGATATGTTGAAGGATGTAACGAGAAAGAGAAAAGGGAATGGACAAGAGTATTGGGTGATTAGTATAAGAGAAAGAAAACTTGAATATGAAGGAGAAAAGAGCATGGAATAGAGAAAAAGATGGAGGAGGAGAAAAAAGGAATGAAAGGGGAGGAATAAGATAACAAAAATGGAGGAGAGGAGAAGCGATGATAAGGGAATAAGGAAATGAAGAAGGAAAAAAAAAGGAGAAGATTGAAGGAACTATATTAGGGTGAGGAAATCCAAGGTAAAGAATATGGAATATATCACATGGAAGTTCATGTGGATGGTGGGATGATAAGAAATATGGGACAATGATGAAGAGTCAAAGTTATCACCGAGGAAGTAAGAAGGAAACATAGAGTAAAATGGGGATGAAGATGATACAAAAGAAGTGAAATAAACGAGAAGCAGAAAGGAAGAGAGGACAATGGAGAAAATTATCTAGTAGGAATGGAACAAAGAATGGAGATATTTGGTAAAGAGTGAGCAAGATCGTGAATGTAAAAGAGAAGCTAGAGGGGAGGAATGACACAGATTGGAAAATATGCAGAGATACATGAGATGAGGATAAGTTGATGATGAGAAAATAAAGAGAGTTTGTATGATGAATACAGTAAATAAATTGACAAGGAAGAATGGAAGATGGAAAGGTGGCAAAGAAAAAGAGAGTAAGGGATAAAATAGGAAATGCTAGCGAGGGGATGTTAGGATAAATCCACCGATAATGATCGATAGGGAAGGATGAGAGGAAAGGTGAGAAGAGGGAGAAATTAAATGTGGAATGGAAGAAGGAATGTCAATTAAGGGCGTTAAGAGGAGTCCTGATAATGATCATGGGGAGAAAAGGAAGGAAGGAATGAAGATAGAATGGAGGAGGTCAAAGAGAAGGAACAAGGCCATGAAGAATGGGGATGAGTGATTTTTAGGAGAAGTCCACCAATAATTATTAGAGTGTAAATGGAATATGATGATGAAATAATGTTAGGAGATGATCAATGACAATGGCGGGTAAGTATGGGAATAGATATGTGGGATAACGTGAGAGGATGGATTGGAAAGAGTAAAGAAAGGAGGAATAATGAGTTGTATAATCATGAAGGAAAGGAGAGGGTACATTGGATGAGATGAATGAGGTGAAGATGAAGAAACAAGACATGAAATGAATGGGGAAGAAACAGTTAAGTAAGATTACCAAAAGAGGGATGATGGAGATGAAAATTGGGAAAACAGGAGGTGAGAAGATGTGATGATGGGGAATGATGATAAAATCTAGATGGTGAGGATGTGGAATGATGGGTGAGTATAAGATTATGGATCATTATTAAGAGGGATGCTTAAGTAAGATCACCATGCCTCGGGAGTGGTGAAGTAAGATCGCCAAACCGAATAAGAAGAAAAATGATGAGAAGAAGTGATTGATTGACATAGTTGATGGGAAGAGAGTATGAAAAGATGGATCAAGAAGAACCTCAAGTAAATTTTCCATCTTGTGAAAGTGTGTAAGTGAAAAATCCAAAGATGAAGACTATGAAGGATGAGAAAAGAGTGAGTGGTGTATGCCAAAATGGAACAAGAGGTGAAAGGAGGTGATAAAAATGTGATAACAAGGAAACAAAGGAGTGTGACATGAATGGATCGAGGAATATATGCAGTGTAGATGGAGAGTGTAAGGGAAATCCTTAATTAGGATTCCCATGTGGTGGGAGTGATGATGCAAGAATGTCAAATGGAAGAGGAAAGTGAAAAGTCAGGAGGAAATGAAAGGAAGACACACAAAGTGGTGAAAGGGGAAAGAAAGGTGAGAAGGATGATGTGGGGATAAGTGGTGATGAGTGGAAATGATGAGAGAGGATCACTGGATCAAAAACATTGTTGATCATGGTGGGGGATAAGAAGCTACAGGATAACGAACTCTCCTTGAGAGGGATCCTCAAGTAGGATTTCAAACTGCAACATAGATCAAGTAGAATTCCCAAACTGAAAAGTGTATAGATAGTAATAGAATTCATGGATTATGGATGATGGTAAGATATGCAATCCTTAAAGGTAAAAATATAGAAATAGATTTCATGATTTGAAATGGAAGAATATGATTTTGATAAAATATGATCTTAATGAGATAAATAACACATAGGCATAACAAAGAAGATGTGGGGAAATCATGCCTCAAATCGGATTGGTGGTAAAGAAGGTAGGGGACCAATCAAGGCATTGCACTTAAAACCAATAGCAGGTGTAAATCACATAACCAATGATATTTATTTATAGAAAAAGGCCATGAGGGAAATGTGGATGAAAGATTCTCATGAAGCTGATGTCAAAACAACAAAAGGGATTATAGATGTAACTTTCATGCGGAAAGAGGGTTCTCTATAGGTGGTTGTTCTAGGACTATGCCCCAACTTTGGGAAGGGGAAGATGCAAACCGATCAATGCGGGAAGTATGCAATGTATATGAGAAATTTGATTGATGTGAGAAATTTTTGAGGATTCTATGATATAAAGAAGGATAATTGATGTGGGAAGCCTTTGCTTCCATGATATGAGAGTATCCTTCGAGGGTATGGTCTTTTTGCTTTTGGCTTTTTTTGGATTTTTGGATTTTTTTTTTAAATGGCAAGATAAGATATGCATGATAACCTGTCCTTGGGGATAAAATTATTTTTAGTATATGATTTTACTGAAGAACTGTCCTTCAAGGGATCAATTTATTTTTGGATAAGATAAGAGCATCCATAATTTGAACTTTTTTTTTTGGTTTTATTTTCAATTTAATGGGGAAGAGCCGGGTATGGCTATAGACCATGTAGGAGGGGATGATGATCATAAAAGTGACACCCCTAGACCTTTGTGTGGTTTTGATAGGTAGATAGGAGGATGATGGAAGTAATGATTGTAGAGTTCTCGACAATAAGGGAGAAGCTATCCATAAGGAAAATGCTATGGATAGAGTCGTGGTGCCCATATTTAAGGTCATTTCTAGGAAAGTGACGGAAGACGACATAATTCAAAATCATTATAGAATATAAATGGAATAGGTTAGTGATGGAGGAATGATCTAAAGATATGACTATCTACTCATTGATAGGTATGATAACAATAAAATGACTATAACTGAAATGTATTAAGAGGTTTAGTCTACGGTTTACCACCAAGGAGGAAAGACATTAAAGTTACGAAAAGATGAGATGATATCTTGCAAAGGATTAAATGTGATAGACAAGTAGGAAATAAAAATATGTCCTTAAGGAAGTGAAAATATGACCACAATGGTGGATTTTGATGAAAATAAATGGTGCCCCAAGAGAGACACAAATATGTCCACAATGGTGGACCTTGATGAAAACAAAGGGGGCCCTCAATGGAAGGAAAAAATGGTCACAAATGTGGACTTGATGAAATAGATGGTGCCCCAAAAGAGGCTCAAATATAGCCACAATGGTGGAATTTGATGAAAAATATGGAAATATGGTCCCTCAAATGAAGGACAAACATGGCCACAAAGGTGGAAAATGGATAAAAAAAGATGGTGATTCGGTGCCTCAAAGGAGGCACGAATATGGCCAGAAAGGTGGAATTTTATGAAGATGGAAATATTTTCCCTCAACGGAAGGACAAATACGGGCACAAGTGGAATAAATGGTCCCTCAATAGAAGGAAAAATATGGCCTCAAAAGCGGAATTTGATGAAAATAAATGGTCCCCGAGGAAGGGAGAAATATGGCCTCAAAGGAGGAATTTAACTCGAGATTTGGATTAGAAAAAGTTGGATTAAGATTAGATTAGATGGATTAGATTAAATTTGATGAGGTTAAATAAAGAAATGCCAAGAGTGAATTCTCCCAATATTAATGGGGTTTTATAGACGAGATAAGAGATAAAGTGATGCGAGAAGAGATACTAAGAATGAGGGGAGGATGTCACCCTAGTGATTAGATGTAGATGAGTTAATGAATGTCAAAGGATTTTAGATAGGATTGTTTTGGATTTGGATTGGATAAATGGTGGAGACCACAAGGGTGATTGGCATGATAAACAATATTGATGAACAATGAAGGATCTTCCTTAGGAGGAATGTCATGTGTAGAGGAGATGTTAAGGGATGATGTGGATGGAGGAATCATGGGAAACCTGATGGATGGGATATGAATTAGATTAGATGTAGATGGAGAAGAATGTTCCCCTTGAATGAGGAAATCATCTTTCTTAATAAGGTTATGGATGATTGTTTGAAATACCTTATAATGTTCAATGTCATGGCCTGAGGTACGATAATAAGTAAAAATGTAATTGTGATTGAACCATGATGAATTTGGACTATAGGGATTAAAATATTTAATAGGAGGAAGCGTGATGAAAATATTTGAATTAAATGTTTAAAAATGTTTGCATAGGACCCAATTGAAGTGCCATGGGGAAGGAAAATATTGTGGCATTTGATAGAACCTTTTGGCTTGGAGTGATTGGAAGAAGTGGTGTAGATAGATCGGATGGGTGAACTAGATGTATTAAAATATTAATCAATTTTAAGAGGAGAGTTAAATTGTTTAGATTGGGATTTATCATTAAGAGGGATATTAGATGTCATAACATTGGATTTCTAAAAAGAGGGAATGTTATGTTTCAGGAGCCTATTTTCATGTTAGAGTGTGGTAAACCTTCTATGTGTTACACTCGGGTATTTTTATGGCGGTCCCACTCGCCGGGGTTGGAGTGAGGGGTTCAGGCGAAGCCCCAAAGCAAATTTTCATGGGTGGTTTATTAACCCATGGGTAATGGGTAACCGATGGACTATTTTTTAGGATGGTTTTTTGGTACCCATTCTTTTGATACCCACGGTTTTTTGCCCAGACGGTTTTGTATCAAAGCGCTTAAGTAATTGTCTATTGATATGGTCTTTGCATATAATAGAGCGAAAGCAAATGTATTGCAGATGTGTTTTGAATTTGGGTGTGATTTCTTAGAGTTTGTTGAGCATAGCTCCAAATGGATTTGGGTATGTTGAGAGATGGAGGCTTGTAATAAAATCGAGCAAGTGATTCTTGGTGGATGTAGCCCAAATTGGGTGAACCACGTTAAATCTTGTCTCTGTGTTGTGTTATTTATTCTACACTTTTATTTGAGATCTATAATATTCTCTCGCATATTAGTTTCTACTGCTGCAATTTTGTTTAAGGGATTATTCCGCATATTTTATCTCTTATTTCCTAATAGGTAAGACATGACTTATTACAAGGATGTGTAGGAGAATTTTGGGGATGTTTTCCTAAGCCTTAGATTTTGATCGAGAAGATTTACCTTTGGTAGGGATGATAATAATCTCAATTGGAGGATCTAAAGGTGGTGGCGTAGGTGTAGATATTGATGAGGAAAGAGTACTAAAAAAATACTTGAGGATATTAATGGAGGAATAAGTGTTTGTATGATGCGATTAATGAGATCTATGTGAGATGTGGATTGTTTAGGTTTTTGTTTGATCAATGTGGAAATAGTTTATTTTGTAGAGGGAGAGTGGATCCCCCTTGTGTTTATATATTAGGTGGAGTTGTTTTCTCCATAATCAAGGGCTATCATCGATATAGTTCATAATTTCGAGAGGATTAAGTCGTTGTGATAGAAGATTTAGGTAATAATATTGGGATAAAATGGGTTATGTGGCCATGGGAAAGGATATAGTTATAGGTGATGAAGATGTCAAGGTAGGATAAGTGAATTTTTGATATGATAGATGAAGGGGTAGATAAGGATGTAGGATATTTGGGATATTTGGAGATGTGGGTGATGTGATAATAGTCATGTTTGATGTAGATGTGGTTTAGGGGTTGAATATGACAAGTTGTGGCACAAGAGATGTGGACAAAGTGGTATATATATACGGCTGATGTGGATGTGTTTAAGGTATTTGATGTGGTTGGTATGGAAGAAAGTCCAGGAGGAGGAATTGGGATTGGATCTAAGGATGGTATGATGGGTAACTTTGGAATGGATGTAGGTAAGGTAGCCAAACCCATTTAATTGGATGTGGTAAGTGATGGAGTAGGCATGATAGGTAATGCAAGAGTAGAAGTATGTGGAAATGGTTGTTTCATAAATTTTTTTCGAGGGGTAAGAATGATATGTTTGTGAATGGGGTTAGTGTTGGAGGTGTGGAAGCATGGATAGGTTTGTTTGATGTAGATGTGGGTGAAGGAACAAATGTGAGAGATGTAGGGATATGTGTGTATATAAATGGGGTCAAAATAGGTCAGGATGAATAATTTGCAGAGAGGGGCATGATCAAATTGGATGAAGTAGATGCTATAGTAAAAATTGATGTGGATGTGGTAAGGGTAGGAGAAGATATAGGTATTGGAAAGTAATAAGAGTTGATATAGGTGTGATAGTTGTGGATACTGATAGGTTCCAAATAAGGAGTGGGAATAATTGCCAAGGTAATAACATGTGGAGTTGACAATGAGATGAGATCTTGATTGACAATGTTAATGGTGTAAGCATTTGATGGTTGATATGTAAAAGAGATAACTTGATTTTTTGGTAGTTTATTTGGAGAAGGTTACATAATTGCAAGGGGTTGGCTAGGTGAAGTGGTGGAGTTGTCCAGTTGGATATCCCCTTGATTTATGAGTTGTTGGATGTGATCTTTTAAGAAATGACATTTCTCAACGTCGTAACCTTTGATTCGATGATATTTACATTAGTGAGATTCATGATACCAAATAGGCTTGCGTTGCGATTTGTTCACGGGTCATATGGGAGGAAGTTGGATGGAAGGAACTCCCAAGTAACTTGATAAATACAGAACTATAAGATTCCCCAAGGGGGTATAGTTGGTTAATGATTGAGAAGCTCATTGTTGAGGCCACGTACTAGATGTAGGTACGGATGAGGACTTAAAAACCATGATGTTGGCAACACCCTTAAATGTTTCATTATGTGTGGATAGTTTTGTAGATTCAAGTTTAGGTTTGGTCGATCTTAGTTTAAGATGACCTTTTTAATTGGCACACTTTTGAGTTTTTGAGCCATGGTGAAGGCTTGTCAAAGGTTAGGAACGATTGTATTTTCAAGGTAAATAATATATTATTAACACATGATCGTGAGAAGAGTTCAATGAGTTTGGTTTGCAAAAGAGAGAAGGATATTTGGTTTATAATGCCATGTCATCGTGCAATGAATTCTATGATGGACTCATCGTCAAACTTTCGGATCATGTATAGGTCGTGATAGTGGTTTTACATTCAATGTTAATTGAAAAGTGTTATAAAAATAGTTTTGCAAGTTGGGTGAAGGAGAATATAGAATATTGCAGGATATTGATGTACCATTCAAATGTGACCAAACAAGGACATGGGGAATGTCCAAGAAGTAGTAGATCATGATTATGTGTAATAATAAAACACACGTGTTTAAATGCGCAGAGATGATGTTGGGGATCTTCCTTTCTGTTGAACTTAATAAAATTGGGAATTTTCCAATGAGGAGGGTAAGGTTTGATAGGAACCGATGGATGAATTAGTTCATTACATATTTGTTCATAGGATAATGCATCTTTGGGTGCCAAGGTAGCGGCTTCTAAATTGGCCATTCGATTCATTAAAGCGTGAATTGGATCATTCGATGTGATGTTAGGTTGAGATTGGATTGGTTGTGTGGTTTGAAATGTAGTTTGATAAGGTGGATGATATGTTTGTGAATGTGTGGGTGTTTGGGGAATCGTTTGATAAGGTGGTTGATAAAATTGTGGGTGGGATGTTTTATGGAATCATTTGATAAGATGATTGATTAATTTTTGGATGTGTGGGTGTGGGGAACTAATTCATAAGGATTAACATGTCTCATGGGGAGAGATAAAATCAATGATTGGTGTTGACAAATAGGGATGTGATGTCATTGTTGAGAATGGGTAGTTTTTATAGTAAGTGATATGTGGGGATATGAGTGTTAAGGGGTTGAGATGGTTGGAGCATTCGATGGGTAGGAATGTAAGTGTGAAGAGGTTGAGATGGTTGGACATGCATACTAGTAGCGGATTGAGTAGAGTTGACAAAAAGGGATGTGGGTGGAATGTGATACACTAATTGAGGAGATTTTAGGGGATTGAGAGATTGTGGGGATTTAAAAATATGAAATCATATATGGGGTTAGGAGGAGGCCCAAGAGTTTCTAAAGGAGCGGGAGATGTAGTTGGTCTAGAAATGTTAGATTAATGAGAGATACAAGGATTGGTTTCAAGATAGGGATGATTTTGGATGTCATGGTCTTATGAGGCGAGACCATGGAGACCGGAGGTTGGGTAACATAAGGTATGGTCTCAAGTATAGAATCTTGTTGGGAGAGATCATAGGGAAGTGACATCATTGGATGGAGTGGATTGTTGTTTTGTTTCGATTTGAGAGAGAGTGACAATAGATGTGAAATAGATAAACATTTGTTTATGAAATTTGTTAACAAACAAATCAAGAAACAAGTTTTTTATCCTCATGATTAATTATGAGATGTGAAAAGAAAAGAAAATTGGATAATGAAGGTGCCTAGAGAACGATATTCTAAGGCTGGTTTCAAGTAGTTTTGGCTAGGGAAATGTCTGAAATGGTTTCTTGTTGGGTGTTCAAATCCCAATCAGTGAACCAGGTGAAAGGAGTGTTTTGATGTGTTGATTTTTTCGTGAGTCTAGGTTGTGTGTGGTAATGTGAGATGCAGAAAGTTAAACCCCTATTTAAACCATATTATCAAGAAGGATGCATAAGGTTCATTTTAGACCAATTTTGAAATGTAAAATTTGATGCGTGAGATAATCACCTAGAAAATGAAATTACAATGCAGAAAAGAGAAAATAGGGAAAAAAAAGGAAAACTTGGAGAACGCTTTCCCCTGTTATTTGATTTCATGTGATAGTGACGTATTTTGAAAGTGGTAATAAGTGGCCACAAACATCCCGGTACCCTAGAATTGAACCATTGCAATCGTGGATGGGGTCGGTGAAAGGAGACTTGTATCATGTTTATGGTTTGGAAATTTATCTTTCACGACACAATTTTGTGATCGCAAGGATGTGGAATTCACCTGTAAAAGAAAATAGAACATTTAGTCGAAGTTGTTAAAAATATGAGCAATTGAAGAAAAATTTCTAATGTTTGTTCAGCTAATTAAGTAATAATAAGTGTTGTCCAATGTTTGTGTTTAGTAAGAGTAAATAAGAAATGAAAATGAAATAATAATGAACCAAACAATGAAATGATAAACTTATGAAATATATGACCAAATAAACTATAAAATACATGAATAGATGCAAAATGAGACACTATAAATTAACTATGGAATGATAAATTGATACACTATTAGAAACTATTAAATGAATTAAGAAAGAAAGAATAAAAAGATAACATAATAAACCATGAAATAAAACAATTGTTAGCTGATTCAAAATGGGATGCTATTGGTAGAAGTTGAGGAATCTACAAAAGCTAACACCGAAGTGAAGGAAATGAACACCAACAATAGGAAATGATATTCTATATGCTATGCAAATTATAGACTAATTAAATGATAACTTATATAGATGATAGGATATATAAATGCTAGACTAATGAAATAATATAAATGATTGGTTTAATAATCTATTTATTACCATTGATATGAGATAACAAAATGTAAGAATGAGACTATGCGTAGAGAGGAGACGTTGTGTGGGGAAGCTCGACCGAGTGGCCGGAATGAGGGAGCCCTAAGAATGTGTGCGGTGAATTGAGTGAGTGGGAGTTGTTATTGGGCTCGGAGAAGGACAATCCAAACGTGGTTCAAGCCAAATATTTGTATGGTTAGCCAAGCGTTCAAAAGGCTTTTATATTTCGACCCTCCACCTTCCTTTCTGCACATGGACATGGTTCTTCACATGTATGATGACATAGTGTAATGAGAAATATAGAATTGGCTACGGTGTTATAAGCACTGTTTATAAATGTATTGTAAATAATGGTAAGCCAATTGATAAAAAAGAGACTTTAGAGTCACTACCCATAAAGCTGGCGAAAATTTAATACCGAGATGGAAACAGTTGGAAGCGTCAAGCATCAGAATGTTGTGAGTACAAGTACTGAATTTGATGTGATCTCCGATCGTTTATTGACCTATCGGTCGAGATATAGAATGATGTGGCTATGATTATTGAACTCGCTGTGCCAAATTGTATGGCTATGCATGGGATGGATGAGTCGTTTTAAAATTATATGGCTGTGAGATCCTGCATGGGATAAGGGGAACCGAGTGGCCTGCGTGGATAAAATTTGAATGTTTTTCCTTCTTACCAGACTTCATATGCGTGAGTTGAGAGCAGTGGACATAGTGCTAGGTAGGAATTTGTGTGAAGCTGAGAATTTCTTTACTGAAATTTCTTTGCGGTTGGTCATACTGAACATGGATGTGGCTCTTCACATGCACGATGAGAATCACAGAAAATAGAAACGAGAAATGTCTAATTGGTTATAATGCTGTGAGCACTGTTTATAAATACATCGTAAAGAATTATAAGCCAATTAATTTCTATAAAGTGACTTTACAGTCACTACCCACAAAGCTTGCGTGGATTGGAAACCGAGCTGGAAGAAGTTGGAAGCATCAAGCATCATAATCATATGAGTTTTCCTTAAATATTAGATTCAATTCATTTTTCTAAATAGCTGATTCAATTCAATTATCGTCTGAGGAGGTAGCTTGGGAGTCAGATAGGGAGGTGGAATAGCTCAGCGAGGACAGCCGTCGAGTAAGTTTGTCTGCGTGGAGTTGGGAGGAAGAGTCGTGGAGTGAGTTAGGGGTTGGGAATGGAGGAAGCACTGTGTATAGCTTGGGTAGATAGTAGAGATAGATGGGGTGGGTAGGGATGAGTCAGGGTAGTGTAGATCGGGAGCTCTCGGGAGTCGGGATTGGGAGGTGGTCGATCTGTTTGTGTAAGGATGGGTTGTTGGGACGGAGTTAGAGCTCAATTACAGGGGATCGAGAATGAATTTGGGGAGAGATACGTGGAGGGTAAAATGGTGTGTGATCCGAGGGCTCTGGATGTGATCAATCGTTTAGGTGAAGGGAGCGAGGTGGATGCTCGAGGTCAGCGGAAGAGATTCGGCGAGGGGAAGGGGTGGGGATGGTGGGGGATGAGAGCTCGACCGAGGGAAGGGGATAGCTCGGTGGAAGGGAGATCGGTTGATAGGCTACGCTCGACCAAGGTAAGAGGGAGTTGGGATGTGGGATGTAGGGTTGGAGATGAGAACTCGGTGAGGAACGGAGAGGTGAGTGGAGATGGATTCGAGTTAAGGTTGGAATAGGAGAGAGCTAGGAGTTGAAGGGTTGGGCGTGGGTTGAGGTCGTGGGTAGGAAAGGCATGTAAGATTCAAATGGATCAAGGGGCCGAGCACATTTTAAAGGAGCTCGGGAGTTCGAGTTGTTGGGAATGAAGAAGTTCCAAAGTCCAAAATTCAGAGTTTGGAGGTGAGGGCGTTCGGAGGTAGGCCGAAGCAAAATTTGGGGACTCGATAGAAAGAAGCACGAAAAAGTAGCGGGAAGTAGCGGGGAAATTTGGACTTCAAAATTTCGGAGTTTCGGAGGTTTCACAAGCTCGCAGTGAACAGTGTCACGCAGGAGAAGAAAATTTTGAAAATCGATGTTTGAAATTGACTTCGGGCTTTTGGGATTTCAGAGGTTTAATGTGCCAAGTGGATAATATAACCTCGACACCTAAAGTCTCAAACCCTAAACCCGAACTCCCAAATTCCCGAAACCCAAAACCTTGAAACTACCGAATCCCCAATCTTGAAGTCCCGAAACCTCAAAACTCTCGAAACCCCGAAACCCAAACTCGTGAAACCCCAAAACCCCGAAACCCGAAGTCCCAAACCCTAAAACCCAAAGTCCCAAAACCCCAAAGGCAAAGATCCAAAACCGAAATCAGAATTTTTGATTTCGAGGTTTTAGAATTTCATAACTTTGTCTTGAAGGATGAACAAAGATTGCCGCACAATACAATTTGAATCCAAACCCAAAGTCCGAATTTGGACTTCTGGGTTTTGGCATTTTGAGGTTTCACGAGCTCAAATAGGTAAGGAGTTTTGGGATGTGAGGAATTCGCTCATGGGTATAAGGTTGGATTGGGTATGTGTGGACAAAGATGGAGTAGTGTAGGATAGTTCTAGGACAAAAATATAGTTTTAGTTTTTTTGTTTTGTTTTTACTCATATATCACATCTATTATTATTATTATTATTATTATTTATTTTATTTTTATAGTAATAACGAGAATTTTTACACCAATTATAAATGAATCAATAACAAACTCTTTCAAACAAAAAAATGCTTACCTCGAAGATGACATAGACCACTAAATATTCATAACATACCAAATTAGCGAGGAGATGACATTGAAACCCTTACGAGATGAATAAAGTAACATAAAACATGACCAAATCTTGGGTCCGATCCCCAGGCGCATGTAAAAATGTTAAACTAGAAACTTCATTCTCATGTAGACCAATGCACCGATATTGGAAGCCACCAAGTAACCTAAAAATATGGAGGGCTTAAGGTGCCTCAAAAGTGGATGTAGATCTACGGGTGCCAAGAAGATAGATGTGTGATAACATCTGTAAAAACTCAAACAAATGTGATTAGATAAACATATGCGGGGTTTCACTGATAATGACGGTTCCAAAAAGATGTAAACTTCCTTGGAGGATGTCAACCCCCGTGTCAAGAAAGAGAGGAATAAATGATGAGCAGTAGATAATGTGCGAAGTAGCAAAGAAATACAAAATGCCAAGTAAATGGAATTACAAGGAACTTAGTGGTGCTCGATATGAAGATGAAATGGGCATCAAAATGGCAATATGATGAACAATGCAAAAGATTTATCCAACACTCCTCATCTCTAACTTTTAACAATGGAAAAGGTTTTCCTTGACCTAAAACTTGCAAAAACTTATTTAAGAATTTTCTTATTGTTCAAATGAGGGGGAGGCCTATACTTATAGCCTATAGGTGGGGTTAGTTTGTGATTTATTGAGTAATTAGTGTATGATAAAGTAACCATGGTTAGGGAGATGATTTGAGTGATTAGGTTTGATATGGATATGATGTGATTGCGCGGGGCTCATGATTTGAATTAGTGGGTGAAATAGTGGATGTGATATGGATTTCTTTGCATGAATTAAAATATGAGTGGGACTCATGATTTAAATAAAGGAGTAGATGATTTAAAGGGTTTGATGAAGATAAAGTAGTAGATGGACCCATGATTTAAATAATTTATGAATGATAGGACAAAATATGGAATATTTAGATAACAAGGATTAATTATTTAAAAGTGAATCAATTAAAAAATTAAGCTTGCTTAATGGAACATGTATTTTGATGAGAAACAAGATTTTTTAATTTGAGGGGAAAATGGATTTGAATGGGTAAGCCCAAAAAAACGAGGTGAAGGAGAGGAGCTACACCAAAAAATGGTGTCTACAATAAGTTGTAATTAAATTGATCTTTGTTCCAAGGAAAACCGCATGGTGGTCCAAAATGTGATGTGTACAACAGATCACTCAAAAATAGTGTTCTGCAGGATCCCATGAAGTCTAACTATCTCATCCAAATATACTCATGCTACTGCAATGGTTGTATAGGTGGTCTTAACCAGAGAAAAATGAGCCACTTTTTTCAATCTATCCATCGTGACCACGATCGCGTCATGGTGATATCTCGACATCGGTAGCACAAAAATGAAATCCATGGAAATGGTGTCCCATTTCCACTCTGGTATAACATGAGGATAAATAAGGCCATCTAGATGTTGATACTTGTCCTTCACCTTCCGAAAATCCAAACACCGAGATAAAAAGCGGGCTATATCCCTCCAAAGACCACTCTAATAGAACAACCGCATCGGTGTGGTGTGCATCTTCTTCACCCTTGGATGGGATGAATAAGGTGCATGATGAGCCTCTGCTAAGATATCATATCGCAACCCTACACTAATATTTATAAATTCCTAATATATTAATGTTTTACCCATATTAAACATTAAATTTCCCTAACACATTGTTAATTAAAATCCTAACACATTTTAACAATCACATACCTCATTAAAATAATTAAATATCCATCTAACACTAAACATCCACAACTTTAAATTAAAACCCTATTTTATAACTCCCTCATGAATTAATTTCCCACTAGACATATTTCATCCGGGAGACGAAGATATGATTCTTCTTTTGCCATATCTCTAAGCCAAGCCGGTGAGTGAAGTAGCCCCAAATCTTGTCATGTCAAAGGATTTCTTCAGATCATTCTTTACATCATCCACAAGATTGTCAAAACTTCCTATGATCACAAGATCATCTACGTACAAAACTAGAATGACAATCTTTGTTCCTACCTTCTTGATATACAAATTTGTCTCTGAGGGGCTATGAGTGAATCCATGCTGCAATAGGTGATCATTTATTTTTATATACAATGCCCTAGGTGCTTGTTTGAGTCCATAAAGTTACTTTATCGAGATGACATACCTTGTGTGGTTGATGTATGTCTACAAACCCTTCAAGTTGGGCCATTTATACTTCTTCTTTGAGATCATCATTCGAAAAGAACTCTTGACATCCATTTGCTGAAGTTTCCATCCATTTTGCACCGCCAAAGGCATGTAGAAAACTCTGATGGTTTTGATCTTCACAATGGGTGCAAAGGTCTCCTCATAGTCAATTCCTTCTTACTGAGCATATCCCTTTGCAACAAGTCGTGCTTTGTGTTTGTCGATTGAACCATCTCATTTTATATTTTGTTTTGAAAATCCATTTGCAGCTAATGGATTTCTTACCTGAGAGGCAGATCGACAAGTTCCCACATCGATTCTCGAATTAGGGAATCATATTCGCATCCATAGCCTTCTTCCATGGTGGTTGGTCTAATGCCTCACAAAGCAGTGTCGAGGATCAGTCTTATCAACAATCGAACTCATGAGTGCAAAATTTACCTCATGTATGGCTTGACTTCATTTTATGACTCCCGTAGAAGTTCTGGAAGTGAGTTTAGGTGTGCATCCCTAATAGTATTCGGAACCATTTCGGATGTTGGTGCTTTGTTGGTGCTGATGTGAAGATGTGTTTTCCAAAGATGCCTAGATCAATGAACAAGTCTCAACTCATCTCTTCTTCTCTCCGAGAAGAATCATCTTGCCCATCATCCGGATGTGTGAGCAATCTATGTGACGAGGTCGATACTGGATCTCCATTGTGTGGTAGGGAGTCAAAGGATGACTCATCACACACCACATATCGAGTCTCATAGATTTTCTTCATCTCAGGATCCATGAGACGATATGCCTTTGAGGTAGTACTATACCCCAAGAAAATACATGGCAGTGTCTTTGGATTGATCTTCTTCCTTTTCTCATCTGGAACATGCATATATGCAATTAAACAAAAAATCTCAAATGATGAATAGAAGGTTTATGACCAGTCCATACCTCTTCAGGTGTATTGTTCTACAAGATCTTCGTGGGTGCCCGGTTGAGTAAATACACTACTGTCTGGACTGCTTCTACCCAAAACTGATCCTCCAACTTGGCGGTGGAGAGCATACAACGAGCCATCTCCATGACAGTCTTGTTGTGTCACTCAGAAATCCCATTCTTGTTGGGGAGTGCGGGTGCGATCGGATGTTCTTGAATGCCATGTTGCAGGTATGCTAAGAAATTCTTTGATACAAATTCCCCCCTCGATCTGAGCGGAGGAGAAGAAGAGGCTTCCCAGACTTCCTGGTGGCTTGCTGGTAAAAGGTTTGGAAATTGGAAAATGCCTCACTCTTCTTCTAGAGAAAATATACCCACATTTTTCGTGAGTAATCATCAATGATGAGCTGGAAGTATTCAAAACCTTGGAAGCTAGCTAGTAGGGGTCCACATAGATCGGTATGTATAACTTGAAGATGCTCCATAGAATGATAAGAGCTTTGTTTGAATGGACCTCTGTGTTGTTTTCCCACAAGACATCCGAGCAAATAGGTAAGGAATGGGAGAGTGGAGGAAGCCCTCTTACCATTTCCTTGGCACTAAGCTGATGCAGAGCCCCGACAGAAAGATGACCATATCGAAAGTTCCATAGTGCAGTGGACTCCACCGTTGAAGCAGAGAGAGCAATGTTAGATGAAGTGACCGCATCCAGTGCAAATAGACGGCCCTTCATAAATTCTAGAGCAATTCTTGAGTCTCCTAGGAAATGATGCAGACTTGACCCCTTTTCAACAAAGAATTCAACTTGCATTCGATGATTAAGAAGTTGACTCACGAGACAAATTTTTGAGGTCAAACCTAGAACATATAGCACCTTCGTGAGTGTACATATTCATGTCCCAAGAGGAATGATGACATCACCAATCCCCGCCACAATACACTCCCGATTATCCGTGATGGTGATCCGATCTCTAATGGGCTGGTCACTCGGGGTATTGAACAAATTCTTATTGCTCCGGTCATGTGTTTTCCGGTGCTCGAATCAATCAATCTAGACACTTTTTGATGGCTGCGAAGTCTGTGAGACTAGGACAATGTCTAGATGAGTTGTGTCTGGAACTTCTTCATTGGAGGTGGCATCCTCTTTGGCGAGCGAATGTGACCCTTTTCCTCTCCGATTATAAGCATGCCATCGGGATTTCTTGGAATATCCTTGGCCGAAGTTCTTTCTTCACCATAGTTGCCAAACTTGCGACCGTTTTAATAATAGTTCGCGATTGTGTGTGTATCCATGGAGAAAATGTGGCACCATCGATCCTCCTTGTTGTTCTCGCTACTTTTGGGATGGCCACTTTATGACGGCCGTTGAGAAGGTTATTGCTATGGATCGCTTCTAATTCAGGGGGCTAACTACGCTTTCTAAGGCTTGTTCTTTATGCTTTTGCCTCGTGATGAGAGCCTTGTATTCAAAGGCCTCTTGAACATTCCGAATGGCTTCTTCTTGGTGGAGATAAGTCACTAGTGTGGCAAAAATCACCTCGTTGAGTGATGGTCAACGTGGTGATCGATTTCCAAATCGGGAAGGAAGAGCTCATGCAAGGTGAGCGGGACTAGCAACTTGTCATCTACCAGGTTCACCGAGAGCGAGAAAGTTCTACGCGTAACTTGGCCACACGCCGCAGAAGGCTTTATTGATTTGCCATCATGCATACTCAATGTGTGAATCTTTTCTCGAAGATGCAACTTTTTTGTGTCGATTCTTGGCTTCATAAATGGTACACAACGCCCATGCCAGTAGAGGAAGTGGTTTCTTCCTAATGTAAGGTTGAACCTCATCAGAAAGGCTCAGGGTGATAAGCATTAGTGATTTTGCATTGGCCTTTTCATACTTAGCCAATAGATCAATGTCTATGAGAGGGGTGTCTTTACCAGAAACGATCTCCCAAAGATCTTCAAACTGAAGAATCATCTACATCTTGGTTTTCGATGTGGCAAAATTTGGCCCTTTTAATAGTTGGGCATTGGATAGAAATATTTTTGGAGCGAGACATTTTAAAAAACTCAAAATTGTATTTTATTTATTTTTCAAAAATGGTTACAATGCTTACTGAAGGAACCCGTCACGAAGATGGGCTCTATAGGCTTGTGAAGTGAGACACGGATGCTCTGTGGGTTCTACTTCACGTTCATCATCTCGCATCATAGCCACATTGAAGTTTCTCACGAATCCTTTGCTTGACATCAAACATCGAACCAAAAATACTCCAATAGTCCTCGGCGCACAATCTTGTCAAAGAGAATATTCCCAGTGTTGCAGAGCTCGTTGACCAAAGAAAAAACAGTCCAGCGGTGTCTTCAATTGTCGCTCAATGCCCAAATATTTGGTGCATTGCTCGCGGTGCTTTCTGCATCCAAAATTTGTGACATACGCAGGCTGGCCTCTTTTTGAGAGCACGTGTGTACCTCAGGAGAATGGCGGTGAATATTTTCCACACGGTTTTGCAATTTGTAGGCTTTGTTGGAGTTCACTGCAAAATTTGTTTCTTTGCAGTCGCTCAAGATTTCCACACCACCAAGACTTGCTATATGCTACATCTTGCTCCCAGCTGCACCACTCTAATCAAAGAAGTTTATTTCTTGGTTTCAACAGCCACGTTTCTTCTTTTATGCCAAACCAGGTTTATAATGGAGACTCCATGCTCATCAGTGCGGCGCTCTGCTTCTTGCTACACACCTCAAAGTCGATCATTCGCTAGTTTAAAATGAAAGGTCTCCACATTGACACAACTACCTTCATAGGTCTACAAGATTTTCTCTTAACTGCAGATGCTTTTGCCCAGTCTTTCAAAGACATATCGGTCTCTTTTTTGCATCCGGGTTCTAGACAAATCGCTAATCGGACCCTCTAGGGCTGGTTTCACGCAGGTCCTGGATTCTTCACAAACAACTTCCCACACAGAAGGGAAGCGATGCTCCAACTCAGGAGAATGGTGGTGCTTCCTCACGGCTCACCAACACTCCACAGTCTAGTTGCTTTCTACCTTCTTTCCAACTTTCTCACTCCCACGCTCCGTCTTCATGCCACTACGATATAACTATGATGGAAGGAGACAATGTTTATTCAATGCGTGAATAGAACAGTGAAAAAAGAAGAATATAAAGCCCTGTAACGATTACAAAATAGTTACACGGGGACACATGTAGGATGTATTAAGCTAACACTAACTACAACACCCATGCACTTACAAAAATTAAAACCATTAGTTTAAAATCCTAAAAAATTAAAAGCCCACACCCATGAAAATCTCTTATGGCTCCACAAATAAATTATTCAAACATTATAAGGTTCATTCTTACATTATTAAGGGAGGAGAATTAAATCACATACGTATGATTGATTCAATCCTCTCCCTTAGATATAGGTCATTTCCACAAGCCCTAAAATTTCTTATACAAACTATATTACTCATTTTCTACCCTATGTGCCTCCATCTTCACAGGTCAAGATGAAGAAAGGAGTAAGAATGGAGGAAAGGGGTTCTGGTTGAAACTATGTTGAAGGGGATATCATAGATCCATGAAATGGGAGAATTTCTCTTCCCCATTTTCATTTTTTTCAGATTTATCTTAGTTCAAAGAGGGTTTAAAAGATACTTTCTTACAAGTTTAAGTTTCTTCTACCAGATTCTCTAGTTCGGGGTGTTTTTCCGGCTTTGTATAACTTATTTTGTTGTAGAGATTCACCTAGGTTTCATTTGGGAATTTTATCTATTTGAAAAGCTATGTAATGGTTCGGATCTGAAGAATATACATTTTCTTTTAGTTGAATTACACAAACTTGTATACAGGGGTATATAGATGGATATATTCACAAGTGTGTGTATATATCCATACATATACCTGTTTGCGGATCTCATTTAATATGTTATAATATTTTTCGAGTTTAAGTTTCAAAAATCTTATTTTTGGGTCCAATCGACCCATTTTGAAAAATATATAGTTCACAGAGTCACCGATGCCGGTGGGCTAACCGGTGTCGATTAGGCTAAGGTTGTCGACGCCGGTTACACTAGCTGACATCATTCACTAAGAATCGAGATTCTTTTATAGAAGAGGATACACACACACACACACACCATATTTACAATATGTCCGATATATACATGTCTAAGAAAAATACATCATGTATGAGTTTTAACCAAGTATATAGGAGAATTACATTTTAAGGAACATATCCGTATGATATCCTAATTCATATTTTCATACAGTTTGTTGATTGAAATCAAAATACAACTATTCATTCAGAACTGTTCATTTTTCAAGGAAAAAAACAGAATATAAGAAATCGATTTCCTTTGAAATATTTAGGAAGTATGAAGGAACTCATGATTCTTATACGGTAGAAAATAGATATATTTCTTCAATAAAGTTTTCAAGTACGCACAAAGGCAGAAATCCACAACATTACATAGAATACTTATTTTAATATTCACAACTTCAAGTATGAAAATTTATTTCAGTCCTTTGATAGCATAAGTTTGGGGATTAATAATTTTGTACTATAATTGCAGACTTACAATAGATTTCACTTTCCTTTTATGATCAAAATTTAAGATAACTATATACATTACATTCTTTACAAAAATTTTACAAATAATTAAAATCCAAGCAATACAAGCCCTCCACCAAAATGGTGGAGACAACATGTCAAAAATTTCCTCCAAAGAAACTTGAAACTCCTCCAATATTGCAACTTCTCATCACATATTTTGCACACCAACAAAGGAGAGAGAGATAGGCAACACTCTCCTCCCAACCAAATCTCAATGAAGGGGTGAATCCATTCCCCTTCATTGACCCCAAGCTCCAACCAAGTAACAATGAAGAGAGTTCACAACCATGGCAACAACAAGGGCTTCCACATAAAGACATACACACACCACAAATTATTTGTAACATAAAAAAACAAGAAACTGTGATTTCTTTACATAATTCACAAAGGCTCATTCTTAGAACTAAAAGGAGAGAAGAAACATGGGCAACCCCCTTTACCTCCTAAGTAGGTTGAGTGTCCACCTTGAAACCTCCAAAATCCCTCATAAAAATATCTTATTCCTCCCTCAACTCTTATGACTCCCTCAAGAATATTTTACAAAAATAATCTATAATTTTCCCTTATCCCTCCACAAGGTGGAACACTCTTCCCAAAAATCCCTCCAAAATTTACATAACTCTTATGCCTCCCTCATGGCTCCCATTTTCTTTCTCCCTACACCATCTTAAGGAAAACTACCCAACCCAAGTATTATACATACATACATTCTACAACATTTACATTCCATAAATTTAAAAATAGCAAGAAAAAGGAATCAAGATCCTACCTTGCCATTGCAAGAATATTCAATCCAAAAGCAAAAATTCCAACCTCCCTAAGTACAAGATACTAAATCCAAAAGCAAGATCCCAAGCTCCAAAGAAAGAACTCAAGAAAAATTCCAAAGTCAAGTATAAACAAGTAAAACCAAGTAACCCCAACATCATCCAAAAGATGCAATTAAATAGAAAAGGAGGGAGAGGTGATGTGGCTCCATGTAGGATGCCAACTCATCTCCCTCAAATCCACATCACCAAGCTCACACAAAGACCAAAGCATAATTAAGAGGTAGGTTGAGGATATGACATTGTCAATCTTGCACACAAGCTCAAATTGCACATTTCAAAACTAATTTAGGAGACCAAGAGAAAGAGAGAAATGATTGCCTCTTTTCCACCAAAATATCATGATTAGGGGCTAAATATGACCCCTCAAGTCATAGGTATGGTTGGGGGAAGAAATTAAAGAGTGTGGGACAAGTTAAACTTGTCCCACAAGCCTTCAAAATTGGGCTCAAAGCCCAAATCCGAATTTTGGGTTTAGGGTGGCACACATACCAAAGCAATTAAAAACAATTCAAATAAAAGAGAGGAAGGAATAAACAACATACCATAGGAAGGAATAATTCTTTTCTCTTGGGTGCTTTCATTGATACATTTAGGCAAAAAACATTTTTGTAGCAGCTGGTTTGCTTTTGCTGGTTCTTTCCTCGACATATTTTTTTTTGTTGTTGGGCTTTTCTGGGATAAAATCTTGTTGTTGAGCACTTTTGTACAAGGGTATAGTCCCTTTCAAAAAACTATTTGCCCATAATAAAAAAAAAATAAAGAACATACCAAGGAATCTCTAACCCTCCCAATGCGACATAATCATATTTCATAAACCCTTACAATTTACTCATACTTAAGCTAAAGACACAAAACATACATAATAATCATATGTCAACATTAGCTCACACTTAACAATTTACATATCTAAATTAGGGGTACATTTACCACATAGAAACATAAGGGTACATGGGGTACATAAGGACATAAATAAAATCACAACATCCATATTAACATAAATAACATAACCACATACAAATAAAATAACATAACTACAATTACCCATGGTCACATGGTGAGGTGCTCCCCATGGAGACCTCCTAAAAGACGAAAACAAGAAGATGATGCAACACAAAACATGATAGTTGCTAAGGTGACCATGTTGTGAACTCGCGACATTCCTTCATGGTTGGCTTTCCTAGTCTCTCTTTGTTTGTGTGATCTTTGTTTCCTGTAATCACAAATAATACCACCTTCGGCCTCATGGCCACATCAATACATCATGGAAATAAAACACATATAAAGCATCATCATATAATCATCATCAGATATCATAGTACATAATTCTATTCTAATTCAAACATTTACAATTGTTCATGATCACAATTTACATTTTACGACAATCACACAATCCATATACTGATCATCAAAATCATCTCGAAATCAATAAATCCATAATATCAATGTAAACATGGTTAGATAATGCATCAAAACATAGTCGCAATGGCTATGCATCTAAGATGTCAGTATATAAATAAGAAATGCTAAATCAACATGTGATACAATGTCTAAACAATGTCTACTAGGCATCAAAACAATCCACGATAAGAGTCAATCATCATAATAATCAAATGTTTGTATAGTCTAAACATATGCCATCCAAAATAATATATCAATAACTATGTCTCTAGGCAGCAAGTAAGAAAGAGTATAACAGGAACAAGTGTCGAAGAGAAGTGGGAATTATATAATCTCCATATCATACTCACATAAAAGATCCATCCAATATCATTGAAGGGCATTGAGATTGGGTTGTGTGAAGAGGTGTCGTAGGTTCAAATGATCTTTCCTAAGTGTGAAAAATCTACCCAAGAGAAAATGTCACAATCTAACCAAAGCATGAACCACTATTGCAAGATCAAGGTCATGAGTCGGGTAATTGAGCTCATAATCCTTGAGTTTTCAAGATTCAAAGGCTATAACTCAGTCATACTACATCAATACTCCTCCTATCCCTACCAATGAAGCATCTGTACATATAAATAAATCCCTCTAAGGGTCTGACATTGCTAGAATAGGGGCTGTAGTAAGGCATTATTCGTAGTCTTGAAGGCCTTCTCATAACTTTCGACCAAACAAACATTTTACCTTTATGTTGCAGTAGAAGTGATGGGATGAGAAATACGTGAGAAATCCTACACAAACCTCTTGTAATACCTTGTTAATCCCAATAAGGTATGTACCTCGGTCACATTGGTCGGCGTCGACCAATCAATGATAACTCTAATCTTGGAAGGGTTGACTATGATACCTTCCCTATAAATGATGTGACCCAAATACTGAACCTATGATTAAAAGAATGCAAACTTCTCCAGGTTCACTTAAATTTACTACTTTCCAAGATAATGAAGAACCTATCGAAGGTGATCCTCATGCTCCTCACACATGCATGAGAAAATAATTTTTCATCTAGGAATATGAGTGTGAAACAGTCTAAAAACTTCTTGAACACCCCATTCATCAAGATCATGAACATTGTGGGGGAATTCTTCAGACCGAATGACACAAATGTGAACTCATAGTGGCCATATTTGGTGTGAAAGGTTGTGTTGTGAATATCCACCTCTGTAATCATTAGTTGATGATAACCCAACTTAAGATCGATCTTGGAAAATATGGTAGTCCCCTTCATCTGATTAAAAAAATCATCAATGCGTGGAAGGAGTAATGATTCTTGATCGTTACTTTATTTAGCTACCGAGTAGTCAATAAATAACCAAAGGGATTAGTCCTTATTCTTCACAAAAATAACCATTACACCCAAAGGAGATACACTAGGCGGATTAGGCCCTTATCAAGAATACCCTCTAGATGTAACTTGAGCTCACAAATCTTAGGGGTAGTCATCCTATATGGCACGCGTGAAATAGGCTCCACTCCAGGAACCAAGTCTATATGAAAATCTATCTCATGCGGGGAGGTAGGCCCAAGAACTCGCTGGAAAAAACATTTGAAAACTCTCTCAAAATGTGATGATCATTAAGTGAAGGCCCACTA
>CM031241.1:461642478-461732478 GCA_018340775.1 Taxus wallichiana var. yunnanensis
CATTTCTAGAGCCATAGGAGAAAATAAATATGGGAACCATCTTATAACTCCCAAGTGGGTTAGGGGTCCACCTTAAACCTCCATAACAATAATCACACACATAATCTCTTATCCCTCCCTCAAACTCTTATCACTCCCTCAAATTCTCTTATCACTCCCTCATGAAAATATACAAGAATAATCAAGAAATTCCCTTATGCCTTCACAAGGTGGGACACCCTACCCACACTCCCTCCATAACCTCACAAAACTCCCTTATTCCTCCTCCTTTTCCCCATTTTCTTTCTCCCCACACATTCCTTAAGGAAAACAACCAAAACCCAAAACAAACATATAAACATACATTCAATTCAACATTCCATACACAATAAGAACAAGAAAACAATTAGGATTAAGACCCTACCTTTCCATTAATGGCACATTCCTTCTCCCATAAAATTCCCTTGAACTCCTCTCAATAAGCAAGTACTCCAAACCGGCTCCTCACCAATTCCAAGCCTGAAATCACAAAGTAAGTAACCCCAAAAACATAAAAGGAAATCATATAAATAGACTTGGTGGAGGGAGATGTGATGTGGCTCCATGTAGGATTCTACCTCATCCTCCAAAATCCACCTCACCTCTCAACGCACATTTAAAAGTCTCATAAATAGGTGTTTTAGGATATGACACAAAAAAAACATTTGCACATTCCAAAATTTAATTTAGAAGATCAAGATTTTGAGGGAAATTAATTGCCTCTTTCCTCTCAAAAACTCATAATTGGGGCCTTAATTAACCCCTTTAGTCATAGGCTAGGTTGGGAGGGCATTTTAAAGAGTGTGGAACAAGTAAAACTTGTCCTAAAAGCCTTCAAAATTGGGTTCAAAGCCCAAATCCGAGATTTAAGGTAAGGGGATGGCACACAAACCAAAGCCACCTAAAATTCAATAAATCGTAAAAGGCTAAGGTATCACCACATACCCATTTCTGCCCATTCCCCACATTGATACACTAGCTCATACTAACAAATTACATAGCTAATTATGGGCACATTAACAACATATGAACATAATGGTACAAGGGTAATGTTATCATGAAATTACAACACCCCCAAATGACTTTAGATTTGAGTGGGGAATTTGGTGTAATTTTTGTAAAATTGGATCATCTCTCAAGTTGTGGGACTTGTGGGCTTGAGATGATCCTCTAGAGAAGGCTGGTTCCTGCTCCTAAACTACCTACCCACAATCTACTCTAATGCAAGTAAACTATATAATCCTAATCTAAATTTCCAAGGGACTAGGGGAGAGAGTGCATGAAAACAAAGCCTACGTTAAAGCGGTGATACATTGGAAAAGGAGGATGTGAGGATAACTTTCCAATGTTTGAAAAATATAAGCAAAGTGCATACTAGAAGGGGTGATAACAGTTCTCCACAATCTAGAAAATGCATTCACAATAATGTTTCAAACATACACAATGATAATGAATCCCTGCAAGAGCATAAATAAACATAATATATATGCAATGAGATTGGAGGGGAAAAGAGAATGCAAACAAACACAACAGGGGAAGATACATCCACAAACTTGTATTTATTGCTTCATTAATATGCATAGTTCAATATATTACAAAATAAGGGCCTGGATCACCATGCAAGGAGTTCACTACAAGGGCTATAGCACATTGGCTTCAAAAATAAATTTCATAGAGTTTTACTACTCCAAAACTATTTATCCTTACAATGAGCCCAACACTCCAATTTATAGAATTTTGAGAGAGAGAGAGAGAGGGAAATGAAAATCCTGAAATATGTCCTTCAACCACTTGTAATAGGTAAAACATGAAGTGAAATGATGATATGTTTCTTGCAAAAGGCCCCCATACTGTCCCATAACTTGTAGCAGTGAGAAATGTCTGCCCATGCTTCATTGAATGCATCCTAACTACCAAATAAAACATTATTCGAATCGACCACATTTTATGCAACATTACCATCGATTCTTAATAAAATTGTGAATTATTGGTTGATGTGTGTCATTATTTGAGCCACGATTCCAACGGTACCAATTTTGTGGGTTTTTGTTGAGAATTGCTAAAGATATGGCATTCTAAGCAGAGGCGCTTGTTTTGGGTCTACGGTATTTATGTCATTTTACTGGGTCGAGTATCAAAATTAATAAATCCATTTTTTTGGGGGTAGAGGACATCATGCCCATTCTAGAAAGTCAAATTTCATGAAAATAACAAATTTGGGTCAAAATTTATGGTTGTTTGAATTTTGGGAGTTAAATGTTGACTTTAGCTCGTATTATGGGCATTTCAAAAATCAGGTTTTTAGGGAACTCATATCCGTGCGTATTCATATTGTCCGAGCCTCCTTTCTTTGATTTTATTGATTCCCTCTTAGTGTGGCATTTTTGGATTTTAATGTCTTGTCCCGTCCCTTCATTGATCGGGTCGTGAGGCCCGTTGACTTCGCTCTACCCACTTGGCTCCTCGTGTGGCATTTTTAGGTTTTCACTTCCCACACTTTCTTCTATTCCAACTATCCCACATTTTTTGATTTTAATGGCTATGGTGATTTTGGCAAATGCATCCATCCCTGACTATCCGATGTCTTGTGGACTACGCTGGGATAAATTTTTTTGATTTTCCTGCTTTATAGTGTTTTCCTCGCATTTTGGATTTTTGCCCTTTTCGCATCTTGATTGTCTCGATCTCCTGCGGACGCTCTGGGAATTTTTTTCCGATTTACTGCAATACACTTAAAACAAGTCATTTTTGAATTATTTGTAACTTTTCCTAATCGCTTGATTTTTTTCCTTGGATAGGGAAGTTAGAGATGAGCCAAAGGAGCCCTAAAACTTAAATTTGGGCCTCGAACCAATTCTACTTTCTCTAGTATGCAAAAATTAAGTAGGTTATTTAAATTTACCTCGAGGGGTGAATTTAGGATAATAGTACATTAGAAATTTAAAAAAAATCACATCCATAAAATAAATAAAGAACACAGCCACAACTACTCCCATGGTCACATGTGAGGTGCTCCCCCATGGATACCTCCTAACAATGACACACAACAATACGACATGCATACATGCATACATGTATACATGTATACATACATACACATAGTTGCCAAGGTGACCACATTGTGAACACATGACATTCCTTCATGGTTGGCCCACCTTTTTGTGTGATTTTGTTTCTCGTAGCCACAAATAATACCACCTTTAGCCTCAAGGCCACATCAATACATCAAGGAAATCAAAAAATATATAAATAATCCATCATATAATAATCATAGAACATCATAGCTATATCATTATCAAGATTACACAATTCTAACATAAATTAATCATTTACAATTACCAATAATCACAATTCCTATTTTACGACAACCATGAAATTCATATACTTGTTGATCATCTAATATCATTACATAATTAATAAACCACAATATCAATGAACACATGGTTAGTTCAATCATCTAAACGTAGTCGCAACTACCATGAACCCAAAATGTCAGTATATAAGTAGAGAAACACTAAACAACATGTACAAAATGTCTACCAATGTCAGCTAGGCATCCATCCAATCCATGATAAAAATCAAATCACCATAATAATCAGATGTCCATATAGTCTATCACATGCTATCCAGAATAATATCCATGTCTCTAAGAATCTACTAAACAAGAGCATAACATAAATAAGTGTTGAAGAGGAGTGGGCACTTTACACGTGACCTTCAAGTATGATGCAAGGCCAACATTTGTCAAAGTCTTGGAGCTGGAATTCTTGGATCTGCATCCGCAGATCAATGTGACTATCAAGGGCTTCATCTATTGAGTGTTTGTTTAACTACGCCATAAGTCACAAGGGAGAGTTATAGTCAAGGTTACAAACTCCACCTTTCCAGAGCCAAGAGAGGCACCGATCCCACGTATCAAAGTGGTCCTAGTAGAAGAAGAAGAAGAAGAGAGGAAGAAGAAGAAGGAAGTGATGAGAAATTAGACACTTCTAGGAAAATGAAGTATTATATGCACATGAGTAAAGTGGGGGTGTAGGTACATCATAGTAGGGCAGCATTCGAGGATTCACAACTAGAGCACGTAGAAGTTAAACAGATGAGGAAGAAGAGATAGAGAAAAAAGTCTAAGGTACATGATGACTCCATTTCGTGATGGAGATAGGATTAGAAGAATATCACATTGGATTTAGAGAATAACTTGAGGCAAAGCTCAAGGAGGAGGAGAAGAGAAGGGCCAAGGTGGAGGCCAATGATGCATCTAATGTGTGTGTTAAGGGAAAGACACCTATTGTAGAGGGACTTATGAAGAGTCCAGTGAAGTATAAGGGAGACTGATTTATTATTAAAGAGGATAAAGGGTTTGCTATAGGATTAATTACTCCAAGGAATCAAATTTCTAAGCACAAGGTGGTGAGGAAGAGGTAGACACCTAGGTCCCTCATATGGTCTTCATGGATGATTCCGTGAAGGTGTTACATGCACAGCTCTAGGGCACCCATTCCCTGAAAAAGGTACATGCTTGGGATCTCTTAGAACAAGATGGGGGTGTGAAGAGGAAAAATAAGATGATAAGTTAGAATTTGCATTGTCATGCAGAGGAGCCTGAGTTCGAGGTCGGTGATCATGCGACCAAGACCATCCATTTGAAGAAAAATAAAGGGGTGACTTATAAATTTATGGATCCAAGCCATGTTATAGATGAGAAGGCATGCAATGCACGTGCTGCTGAAGATGTCCTCAGAAGTTGTAAGATGGAGCTTCGACGCAGGATCAACTATCTGAACCCTGGTGGTAGATCAAAAAGGGAAGGAAAAAGAGATAGAAAGATTGTGCAATGATTTTAAGGGAAAACAAAAGTGGACGAAAGATGCATATGATCGATCTAGAACCTTGGCTAAAAATTTCTTGGGACAATGTATGACATTAGTAAGCCAAGCCAAGAGAGATTATAATGATGAGATTGAATAGTTGGAATAATTGGTGGGAGGTTACTAGTTAACATCAATGATGGTGCGGGGCCCATAGTGGAGTATCTCGTGATGGAAAAGGAAAAAAAAAGATTGTTGTGGAGGCCTGGATTACTAAGTTGGAGGACTTGCTCACCCAACTCAAGGAGGAAAACATATTGGTAGATAGGGGCTTCAATAGTTTTCAGAAATGTGAGCCCATTATTGATGTGCATGTAGTACATGAAGAGGAATTCCTAAAGGCCTTACGGGATAATGTCTTGAAAATAAGATTGAGTGTGCCTAGTTTATTATCGACACCATCTTGTAGAAGGATAAGATAAAAACAAGCATGAGAATCTGGATTTTCGATTTGGCAAACTCTAGGATTCCATCAAAGAACGGATGGATGAGTTTGAGGGATTTTGCATGGAGTTAGTGGTGGTGATAGAGGAGCTTAAGGGAAAATTTGAAAAGATTACACCATACTAGGTACCCAAGATAGTGGAGGAAGTGCCGAGAAAAAGTAATCGCCAAACTAGAAGCATGGAAGAAATTAAGGGGGGGATAGATGCGAGTTCCTAAACTCCTGTAGTTAGCAATTTAGATTGTTGTGAAATATAATGTTTTTGCCTTAGCCAATTTTTGGTTCAACAATGATTTTATTATGTAAGGCGCAAAGGATTACCGAGGAAGAAATAAAGCTAGTGTGGGGTAATTTTGAGCCTTGGGTAAGACTAAGTACCCGAGGCATGAAGGGTTTTGTCACGAGGAAGTAACTTCGGGAAGAGCGTGGAGGCTTGCTCCTAGGAAGAATAGGATTAGGACTTAGCCATATTTTGGGCCACATTTAAATTTGCAATAAAGGACACGTTGAGATGCAATTAGGCTTGGTTATGGATAATGATAACTAGGAAGAATTGCAGTCCAAGGAAAACATGTTTTAGGATATGATTATCATGGTAAGGTAAAAAGTTTCATAAAGCGGAGTTAGTTATGGTTTAGCTGAATTTACATGTTTAGGGTACTTGATTATGGTGGGAAATGATGACATTTGGCATGCGGTTTCTCTAGAATGATGGATAGGTGGTAGAGGGAAGATATACACAAATCTCTTGATATGTATTGATTGACACGACGAAAAGTGCGAGAGAGCAAAGAGAAGAATGAGAGAGATCGATGCATGAGAATGCTTCTATGTTGATGTATCTAGTCCATTTAGGGATCTTATGATGTATTTTACTACCGTAACAATGATGGATTAATACAATGGAATTTGTTCGAATATTAATGTTATGGATCTAAATGTCTGTGCTCTTTATTTTGTTCTTGGTTTAAATCAATCCCACACGTTGTTCTTGATGTTCATATACATAATACTTTTTATTTACGGGTGGATCTAGTTTATGTATTCTAGTTATGAGATGTATGCAACTACTATTGTGGATTAATCTATAAGTCATGGTAATCATTATTAAAAATATCACATAGAAGAGGGGCCTGCGCCTTCGCGTGCCTTAGGTGAGAACTCAATTTAGGATGGCTGATATGTTGACGTGCCTGGGAATGAAAGGGTGAGGAAAAGTGACTACATATTCACCTACAAGATTACAAAGGAATTGAAGATGTACCTCAACATGTACACATGTGTGAAATAATATGGCGCACTAAGGGAATTACAGCTCCAGAGCATAAGGAAAGTTAGTTTTCTACTACTTTGCAAGGGTGCACACATAGTTGGTATAAGAAGTATGATTCAAAATAGACTTGTGTAGACTATAATGCATTACGCGATGCCCTCATGGCTGAGTTCCATATACATGACTTTGAATAGAAAATTCTTAGTGCATCGAAGGATATTAAGAAGGGCATGGCTGAGAGTGTAAGGGAGTATGATGCATGGTTTAAGAATTTGTTGTCAAAGTCGCCCTATGGTATTCACCCTAGCTAGCATGCTCGTTGTTTGTTGGGGTTTGATCACACATTTTAGAAGGGTTTTGTGACATAAGAAATTTATAGATCAGACAAGGCTCTTAAGGAAGCTATTACTTGATCATCCTTTGTCATAGTTTTCCCTTATTCAAGTAATCGAAGATGAGGAGATTCAATGATTCTTTCTTAGTTCAAGAAATGGTCCGCCATTCTCTTTTCTTTTTCCTGAAATCGGCCTTTCATTAATCAATGAATACAACATAGAAGGCTTGTTTTCAATGGAATTCCCAAATTTTTTCCCCACAAGTTCATCCATGTTTAAACAACCTCGCATGAAAGAGGTCCAACTTCATGATTATGCACTACACCTAATTCGTTACTTTGACAACCGCTTTGGTGGGCACCCTTGGTTTGGGTTTTTTTTCAACCTCATCATGTTTCATCGAATCCAAGCAACAAATTTTGTCTTCATGAGATAGGATAGCCTTAAAAAATTCCAACAACTATAGGCACGCTATAAGAATGCTTTCAAGATAATCCAAATGATGCACTCCCACAAAATCTTATGTGGTTTGGCACACAAATTTGCGGAACTAGGTCTTCTTGGTTAAAAAAAAGAGGTGAATTTTCCTATATGAATTAACAACTAGGAACACCAAATTTTTCTTCACTTTAAGTGTTGATGACACCAAATGGTCAGAGCTACATAGTGTGATTCCTGACACTAGTCTTGTAGATCCTCGTGAAGCACAAAATGGAGGAACCATAACATTGTCTCCAACCCTCATCAATTTTCTGCATACTTACACCAAATATTCATAGTATTCCACAAAGAGGTCTTGCAAAAATACTTGGGAGAAACAGACTATTGGTATAGGTAAAAATTGTCTCTTTCTTTCTTTCCTCTTCCACAAATCTTCCTCATACTTATTCATCTCTTTCCATGTACGAATGGAAACAAAAACCTTCCTCATACTTATTCATCTCTTTCCAGTACAAATGGAAACATAGAGGATCCACACATGTGCATGGGTTCCTTTGGCTTCCAGAAGCCCCAAATGTGGAGACAATTGACTGGAGTGACTCATATGCCATCAACCAAGTTAAAGATTACTTCAATAATTTTTATTTGCATGGAATACCTGCTCCATTTCATGCAGTCATAATATATTCATCGTTCTCTCTAGGATGATCCCTGCTTATTAAACACATCAAAAATATTGGCAACCAACCCTCTTTTAGACTTGGAAGAAATTTTAAATCATGTACAAAGACATACCAAATGCATTGAACATACATACCTATGAAAAAAACAAAATGGCATGGAATGCAGGTACAAAGCACCTTGGGAACTACTCGAATAGTCATCACTAGAACTCAACGATACACGAGAAATTCTAGTACATGTCAAAGCAAAAATTATGACAGATTAAACATCCACAACCCCGCCATGTTGTCCATCTAGAGAGCCAATGTTGATTTCAGCTCATACTCTCTAAGCATGCAGTCCTAAAATATATTGCTAAATATGCTTCCAAGGCGAGCAACGTCTGTATCATACCAACCAAAGGCTCTCAACAATATCTTTGACAATCGATCCCAAGTAGCCATCCAAGGTTTCCTTTTGATAAATGCTTACAGATAGTGTTTTCGATTATGACAAGAACACCCAAGAAACATGTCACATGCTACAAAAGTTACCTCTTATTATTTATAGTTGATTCTTTGTTTCCTTGAATGTTGGAAAGAAATGTTTACGTCACAAATCTAGCATAGATCATCCAGACTCGAACTAGCAAATTTATTGGATGCATACATGAAATGCCCTACCCATATGAAATTTTTACACTTATTGAAGTACAGTTAGAGTCCGGTCATACATCAAGTTGCAAGAATGTATCTAATGGAAGAAATGGTCAACATATGCTATTGTGTGTGTCTCTCCTAGATTTTATTCCATCCCCAAAGATCATTCCCCTTCCTTTAAAATCTTCTACTTTGGAGTAAAATCCTCCTCTACAAACATTTTTGCAACATCCTACGAGACATTGAAACCATAATAGAGTAATTCATATCTAGTTGGATATTACTGAAAGAATTTTATCATCCTTGGCATGTCAAGCGCATCTCTGTATCAAATGATTCGTCTTCTTTCGACGACTCCCCTTTTGCAAACAAAATCTTAGGGCCCACTCCATTGCAAGTTGAATGGGAAATTTTATCCCAATTACATCCGACTAATTCCATATGCCTTGACAAGTTCAACATGCTAGGCCTTTGAGACTTCGACCTGCATCACAATTGGATCCACAATGATGTTCCTCTTTCTTTGCATGACATTGCCCCATCTTTCATTGATATGTGCAAGAGCACTACAACTATCCCTTTCCAAATGTAAAATTCCACATCCAGCACTACACCTTTCTCTCGTAGAACAACAATAGGCTTTTAATACTATACTCAACCATTACAAGCAAGGAATAGTTTCCCCCTCTAAAATTGATTATACAAGGTTCGTAGGCAAAGGTAAATCTTATCTCATAAATAATATACGCTCTGCATTGTCCTCCACATAGCCCACAACAACCATCTCCTCTCTTGGTTCTCACACCTACAAGAGTTGTCGCATTCAACATTTCCGCATCAATAATACATGTCGCATTGCGCATTCCAATAAAGGAAATAAAACCACTCAAAGGCATATCACTTTCCTTTCTACAAAAATCCTTGCAACATGTTCATTACATTCTCATTAACTTAATGAGCTTCATAGGCCCCACACTCCTTGAAAAAATCAACTTCCGTCTTCATGAGGCCTTCCCTCACTTCAAATCAACCACTTTTGGTAACAGATCCATCATTCTCATTGGTGACCTTGGCCAACTACCCCCTGTCAATGACGTTCCACTCTATGCTGGTCACTCTTATGGAACAAACCTATGGTATAGCTTCACAACATGTATCACGCTTACTACAATCTTTAGGCAAGGTTCAGATGATGCCCAGATTTATTTTCAGCAACTACTACTAAATATTAGAGATGGAATCCCACTACTCCAAGACTGGAAAACACTTATCCAATGAACAAAATCCCAAATATCTGATGCTGATATTGTACCTTTCCTTCTAGCTCCACATTTTTTCACAACAAATGAACTTATCGATCAACACAACCTCAACATGTTGAAATCCCTCAATGCTCCAATCGTACACTCTAATGCTAAGCTGACCAGGCTCAACTATTCAAAGGAACATGATGAAGAGAAACTAGAAAAAATTATTCTCCTCTGTAAACAACAAAAGGTTATGCTCACCAAATTTGTGGGTTGAAGTTGGCCTTGTGAATGGCTCCATTGGCACCATTGTTGACATTGTCTACACCCCTTCTTTGTCTCCTCCAACTCTTCCACTTTTTGTTGTAATCAACTTTAACAAATACAATGGCCCTCCATGGAATCCACATTTCCCCACCCATGTCCCCGTACCCCCAATCTCAAGAGGAAACGCCAACAACTTCCTTTAAAAATGGCCTGGGCGCTTACAATCCACAAATCTCAAGGCCTTACTTTACATAAAGCAATTGTGGATATAAGTTCTTCAGAATGACCATGCCTTAATTTCACCACAATGTCTAGAGTCCCCTCCTTAAAATACTTGCGCATTTCACCCCCCTTCTCTTTCGAACACTACTCCAAAATGTCCCTTTCCCATCACCTCCTCAAAAGAAAGGAAGAGGAATCACGACTAAAAAATCTTTAGTTCCCCACTCCATAACATAATGTTCCTCGACCCTTTTCCCCCTCCTCCCACCATATTCATTCACGGTGTCATTCTCCATTCCTCTTGTTCTACTTTCATGCACGTAAGTATTCCTTGGAAAAAAATTGCTTCAATGAGATTTGTAAAATACATAAATACATAATAAAATACATCATAGTTTACTTAACATGTTTTCAATCATGACTGCAGGTTTTGGTCGGATCGTGGAGACGCTTTGGAGGCTATGGAAAAGTCACTGGCAAGATCTGAAAACAACGATATTTAGCCACTTTGTTATCAAAAATGTAATATGTGTTTTATTCCCAAGGCCCAAAATTCCCTTACATATTTCAATGTTAGTTATATCCCACATCAACTCGTGTCCTAATAGCTTTCGGCATGCATGCAAGATAATCGGAGTGAAATCCGTATCCATACAGTTTCTAAAGAATTTCCTACCTATGTTTTGTTCCACTCCCGAGGCAAATGTAAAGTAAATTATGGAAAAAATCCCCCTTAGATCCCTTACCGTGTCCACATCGCACGATCCGTCGCACGGTTGCTAGTTAATACTAATGATGATATGCTACAATTATTGTACCTCTCATTAATATATTTTTAAAAATATATTTAACATTAGGAGGAATATAATAAATACATTTATTTTGAAAATCTCTAAATATTTATTATAAGTTGTTCATCCAGTAGTTTTCTTGTACTACATTGATTTGTATTACTAATATGTTTTTCTAAGAAAATTTAATGTAGCTGTGATTAATGGTTTCAATTTTCTACAACATGTTGGTCCCAAGAAAATGGGATCCAAACTTTCCCTTATGACCAAAAAAATTCTAGAATCCACACCTAAAGGTGGTGGTGGAAACCGGAGGCTATTCTTCACACAAAATGCACCACTTTTACACTACACATAAAAATACCCCTTTGTAAAAATAGTGTATTTTGTGTGGATTATAACTTTTTTCGTGGTGGAAAAGGTAACCCCTGTCTATAAGGCCTATTGTCTTGACCTTGCATACTTATTTGTTATAAAGAATTATATGTGTGGCCTTGCTATTTGGTTTATGAATGGGGTGTCTATCAATCATTCACAAGTACCTTTATGTGTTGACTATAGTTTCTATCCTAATGAAATTGTATAGGTAGATTGAAGTCATCTATCACATTTCAACACAACATTTATTAGTAATGTGATGGATTTGTTACTCAACATTGAATAATTTAATAAGCGAAACTATATGACAAATTTATGAAAGACACTTTGAAATTGATATTTTAGAACTTTTTCCGCATATAAACACTTAGCATATTTATAGCAATAATATATTGGAGACACGTGCCCCTGGTTTACTATAACAAGATACTTTCAATTGGCATTCGTGATGATGACTTGAACCCACTAATTAAGGTTCATTCATTTGTTTTATCGACACGATTCCGGGTGTGTTTTGTTTTTCAATGGTTGAAAACATCCTCGACAAGATGAATGGCTACCGTATCATTTACTACATAATTTCTTTGGTAGGCGTCCACTTTGAAGATGCCTTTGCTGGAAAGTGTCAAATTCTGGCGGCTCCAATATTTACTGTCTTGCCGGATTTTAGATATTTTAAAGGTTGCCAGATTTTAGATATTTTTCTACAATCTTAGATATTTACTATCCTAGATATTTGATTTTGATTTTATTCTTCATAAAGTAAATTCTATAGTTTACTATTTGGAAAATAATATTGGTCATATATCTTGTTCAAGTTTTGAGATTCAAAAGTTTTTTTATTTTGATTTTATTCTTCATAAAGTAAATTCTATAGTTTACTTTTTGGAAAATAATATTGGTCATATATCTTGTTCAAAGTTTTTGAGATTCGAAAGTTTTAATAGATAAATGTCCGATGTTTGACCAAATGATGAAATGTGATTTAGTTTGGCGACTATCATAATTGTGTCTTACAAAAATATGGACAATAGTAAAATAAGAGCTTTGCAACAACATATAGACATTCAGGCAATATCAATGTGAAATACAACTCAAATAAACTAAATATTGCTACTATCTTCAGTGTAATTTGCAACTCATTTGCAATTGCTAGTTATTCTCCTATGAAAAGTCTATTGAGATGGACTGTTTTGACTTATATGGAATAGAAAACTATATCGTTTACGGAATGAGTGTCTTTGTCATCCCTGTTGGGCAGGAAACTACGAAGTAAATATGTGTAATTACAGGAATATATTCACGTCTATATAACCTTGCAATGATATATTCTATTAAAGAAGGTTGTTCAAGTATTGGTTACAATTCAATTCAGTATTAGGTGGCATGTTATTTACTTATTTATTTTTTTCTTACTATTCCAAATATATTTTGTAGGTTCCCTTATTTTAATGCATTTTACATATTTTTATTTAGCACTCTCATTACGTTAATCTACGTCATTGCAGGTGAAATAACTGACTTTTTACAATGGATAAATTTTTGTGGGTGATATGCATGTTTATTGCATGGTCTGTGGCGATGGTAAGCTGTAATACTGTGTGCTTAAGGGAGGAAAGAGCTGCCCTCCTTTCTTTCAAGAACAAGTTGCTCCATCCCTCACATAGATTCAGCTCGTCGAGAGGGCATGGTGTTGAATGCAGCCCAGAGACTTCCCATGTCATCAAACTTCGCCTTTCTAATTATTCTCAATTTTCGGTTGAGCACCACGAAGATTACCAGCACAGTGGCAGACTTGCTTCGACGTTGTTCAAATTAAAGCACTTGGAGCATCTGGATTTGAGCTCAAATTGTTTGAGTGGTTTCATACCTCCAGGTAGATATACTTCTAGACTGAACTATACTAATTTTAAAAAAACTTAATTCGAGTTATCAGTCATTGAAATGCAGTTTTTCATGTCGTTTGATGTTCAGAGCTTTCTGGCCTATAACAGCTGAAACATCTCGATCTCTTCTTCATTTTTTTGAAGGCGAGATTACGAAGAATGTTGGCTCCTTACACAGCTTGACTTACCTCAATTTGTCCTGTGCCGGTATGGATAGCGGCAGATCAATTACTTGGTAGCTACGCAATCTTTCTCACCTGCAGGTTTTAGATCTTTCTCGCAAGATTATGTCACAGACTCAATTTGCGACATACACTTATGTTTGCGGACCCGTGTTTGGTAATTCGAGTTTGGAATGGACAGAGAGCCTGCGGATATTAAAGCTTTGAAAGCTACAAGGGACCGGGTTGAATATGATGGGGAAAGAATTGGAAGCACCTGATTCTCGTCTCCATAATCTCCACTACCTAAACCTCAAAGACTGTTTTCTATCAGGGCACATCCCCAATGCTATCCAAAACCTGACCTCGCTTTCACATCTCGACCTCAGTGGGAACCTTTTTACATCCGGAGTGCCTTCATGGTTGGGAAATATGACCAGTTTAGACGCCATTGGGCTTGAGAATTGTGACCTAAGAGGTTCATTCCCTCTAACTCTTTCCGTGTTGCCTAATTTGAAAGAGCTAATGGTGTCATACAACGAATTATATATAAGTCAATTATTTTTATGCGGAGAATGAACGCAGCTTACCAAATTTTCTATGTCGTATAACAATATTACGGGAAGTATGTCTCCTTGCATTGAAAATATATCTGCTCATTGGGCAAAATATTTTCAGGCTTGATGTCTGTCCTGCCCACAATTTCAATACCAAAGTATAACAGTAAAAATTGTTTTAAATAAAAAGTCGACATCACATAAGACACTTACATAAGCAAGGACCCACATACACAACATGATAATATCGGGTGTAAGTCGATGCCACACTTTCCCTAACAATCAATTACTAGAAATGATCCAACCAAAAAAGGACCCAAGGATTGACAATTCCACAATGCGTCATTAAAATGGTTACATCCTAGTTACGTTTAAGATTCCAAGAGCATTTATGTGCGAGGATAAATTCTCTTTCTCAACCTACATAATATTCTTAATTTCGTTTATGACTCAACTTATAACAACACTCTTAGTTTGACTCTTTATCCCTTACCATAGTTCTCATAACTCAATAGGTTATTTGGCACATGATTAATGCATACAAAACCCGTGGTGTTCATTTTTATGCAAGGGTTTTTAAATATGTTTTTTTGTTTGTTTAATTTCTACCCTCATTACACAAGGGAAAAATAAAATGAAGTCAAGGAGAAGAAATGCTAATATTTAAAAGAGATTTAGAATCAAGTTACCTCTTCCTATTAACTTTCCTCCACTAGTGTATTGTATGCCCACTTTTCCTTCGACACCTTTTGATATTGATCATGATATTGCTAACTATATTATGGACATTATTGTGACTTTTGATTTAGTATGATGTTAGATGTTAGATCATGGATTATTGTTGACTTTGATTCATATATGATGCATGATGATTATTAGAGACATTTTATATATTGATGTTGATATACTATTCGACATGGTTATATTTATGGATGTTGTTCGGACATGTGATATTTGGATATATTGAGTAGACCTAGGGAAAATTGAATTAATTTGATGATCATATGGTTATTGATGAAATTGTAAATGATATTGTTATTTGCCTAGATGTTGTTGTGATTCATATATATAGATGATTTTGGAAGTAATAATTTATATGTATTTGGATGATTTGATGCAGCCATGAGGCCGAAGGAGGTATTTTTGTTTTGCAGGTTAAAATATCACAACAAACATCAGGGGATTGGAGACCAACCACATTGGAATTCTAGATGAATTCAACAAAGGTCACCATGGCAACATGTATTGTTTTGTGTATGTTTGATTGTTATTAGGGATTTCCATGGGGGGATCACCTTCGAATGTGACCAAGGGGTTATATGTATTTATTTTATTTGGTTCCTTTGTTTAATGTTTGTATGTGTTTAATAAGTGATGTGTTCCCCTTTCATTATTTATTAAATTGTGTGTAAATAATTGTGAGTAATCATATTGTTGAATCAATTAATTAAAATGGGTCATAAGAAAGTAATTATTGGAGTTGTTGGCTCTTTAATTAAGTGTTGTAAGTGATGTGTAAGTAATGTGTAAGAGATGTGTAAGTAAATTTTGGAGTATGAAACACTCCACCTTCTTTGAAATTCGAATTTGTCCTTTGAGGCTGATTTTGGAGGCTTGTGGGACAAGTTAACCTTGTCCCATACCTCTTAAATTTGTATACCAACCTTACCTATGGTCGGGAGTTAAAATTAGACTTTCATTATTTTTTTATAAGTCAAGTTGTAAGTTGTAATTCCACTTCCTTACATATTTTTAATTTCATCACGTTGGTCATCAAATAGGACTTCGAGAAGAGCAAGCAATCAGGGGACAAGAAGTCCCTCCTCTTTAATGGGAGAGGTTCCCTTATTCAGAAATGAACCTATTTACACATATACAAAGTATGATTTTCTTGTGGAACTTGGATATCATGAAAGTGTTTTCAATAAGGATCATCAATTACAAAAGGACTGAGGAATGGAAATGCGAGAATGAGCAGAAAGGCACCATTCAGAATTATAGATGACAGAGTAATTCCTTATGCATGCGAGGGTACAACAAATTGGAATAAGATCATTTGTATCATATTAATAAGATGGAATTTAAAAAGACACAAAGTTCTGTAAATAACATCTGCGAGAATACAAAGCTTCCCAGCATAATACAGACAAATGATCTAACAAGATTAAATGAATAGCTTAGGGATAAAGGAAATCAGATAGAAAAAGAATGAAAAGTCCTTCTGTATTGATTTCTTTAAGATTTATTTACACTTTCAGAAATAAGCCAAGTTCTTCCTCTTTGAAAATGGCGAGGAGAGGCCACTATATAGTTCACAAATCAGTTACTCTTGGTAACTACTTCTTTTAACTAATGATTAGTTAAAGGGTTGCTAATCGCAATACCCCAACTAATTTACAATAAATCCGGGACGAAGAAGGGAATAGAAGAGAAGAATTAGGAGAAAAGACAGGTGTTCATGAATGGGAGGGGCCCACCGACTTTAGAAACTCGCTGCTGAATCTTTTCAACGCCCGTTATGTCTCTCGCCTCGTGGGACTCGATGTGTCTGCGCATTGCACTTTGAGATAGGGAATCCACCGGCCGAAGGCCAAAACTGTCATGAATCATTTTGCGCCATAGGTGAAGGGTTCGTGTCTGTCATCTTTGTCCGAGAAGAAAACCCCAAAGTCGAGGTGGCGAACCTCACTGTCCCCGATATCGTGAACAACAAACTCGAGTGGTGAATTTTGTTCCTACTCTGGAATTTGATCTTCGTGTGTGATAGTAACTCGCAGAGAGAAAAGCTGCTGGCTAAACTTGGGATGGAATTGCAAGGAGGAATGAATACGCGCAGGAATTTTGGTCGCAAGGTTTTGAGCAATGGATAACATGAAAGCGGGAACAAAGATGCATATGGGGCACTCGACATATAGCCGTTTAGGAGAGAAAACGACAATAAATGTGCATTTGAAAAGCAACATATTTGGGCGAAAGCGGGAAAAATTAGCACAAATGGCACTTGGTTCATTTGGGACATGAGGGACGTGAAAGCGCGAAGTACGCGGTTTGGCCGATTTTGGCGACACGGGAAAAGATGCACAAATGCCTTTGGGATACGCGGACGCAAGTACGCGGAAGACGCGATTCGGCCGATTCGAGGCGATGCGGGAAAAACGCACAAATGCCTTTGGGACATGTGGGACGAAGTACGTGGAAGATGCGATTCGGCCGATTCGGGTGATGCGGGAAAAGACGCACAAATGCCTTTGGTTCATTTGGGACATGAGCGACACGAAAGCGCAAAAGTACGCGATTCGGCCGATTCGGGTGAAAAGGGAACAAAGGGTGCAGGTGAACTTGGGACATTTGGGACGAAAGTATGCGAGTACGTGAATTAGCTGAATCGAGATAAAAAGGGAACAATGGGTCGGGTGAACTTGGAACATTTGGGACAAAAAGTTTGACGGGCCCAAAAACAATCGACTTTGGGTATATATCGGTCGATCGGGGAATAGAGAGCCCGAATGAACTTGGGACACTTGGGATGAAAGTACGTGGAGTACGTGATTCAGGCTGAATCGGATTAAAAAGGGAACAATGGGTCGGGTGAACTTGGGACAAAAAGTTCCGACAGCCCGAAAAACACACAAAATGACCCAAAAACATAGATTTTTCCAATTTCTCGACTTTTCACATTACCAGGATAACAGAGAAGACACTTAACCTCAAAATTTTTAATTTTCAACTTCTTAAAAGTAGGGGAATTTTGAGTGGACAACACAGTCCTTATGGGTTGTGGGCTTGATTTGAGAGTGTAAGTAAAGCTGTCATATTATTCACCCACTTATTTATTATGCCTTGGAGATTTAAGTTGGCTTATGAGTTGGAGTTGAGGATGTATGATGTGGCATCCTACATGCATCCACCTCATCCTCCTTTCTTCCTCTTCTTTATATTAAGATTCCTTAGCTTGTTATTGGGTTACTTCACCTTGCATTGCTTCATTTTCGATGACTTCTTTTGGTGTTTGAGCTCTTGCAAATTTGGAGAAAGTTGGAGATTGTTGAATGCTTGTGGATTATTTATCTTGGACTATTTTACATTGGAAAGCTTGTTGTTTTGGAACCTTGGAACAAACTCCATCATGGAGAGGTAGGAGCTTGGCTCTTGAAATGCTCTTATTTTATTTGTGCATATGTAAATGTTGTGAATGTTATAATTTTGCTTGTTGGCTAGTTGGGTAGATGGCATAGGTATGGTGTAGGAGAAGACTATGGGGATTCTTGTGGGGAGACATAAGTGTTTTGGGAGGTATAAGTTTGGAGGAGTTGGGATTTGGGTTTGACCTTGTAAAAGAAATGGCTTGCATTTCTTTACTCGTTATGGGGGTGCCATAAGAGGTTGGGGACGCATAAGGAAATGGGAGGAATAAGGGGTACTTGGGGGAGGCATAAGGGAATGTCGGGATTTGAAATAATATATTTTGGTGGTTTTTTCTCAGTGGTGATACCCATTTCCCCTTTGGGATGCATAAGTAGCTTCCCCATAGTTCTTTGTCCTTTGGCTTGCATGATGAAGCCTGAGTATTGTTTCATTGTCTTCATGTAGTTGCAAACTAGTTTTGTTTTGGAATGTGTTTTGAATGTGAATCTGTCTTTGTGTCATGGAAGCCTCGTTGTTTCCATGTGTTGATAAACATTTTTAATTGTAATATGGTCAGCTCTGGGGCCAATGAAGGAGGATGGCTTCTCCCTTTCATTGGATGTCTTGGTTGGGTGGAGAGCGTTGCCTTTCCCCTGTTTTGTTGTGATCAAATTGAAAATGGTGGATCTTCATGTTGTTGTTCGGGAGCTGAGAAAGAAGACAAATTTTGGCAGTCCTTTGTGAGATTTCCTTTTTGTAAACCTTTTTCCCACTTCAAGTGGATGACAATGTAATATATTTTGTGATGAAAAGTTACTCTATTTTGGAAAATAAATCCCCTTTTGAATGTGAAAGAGATATACTCTGTAATCTGTTCTGTGAAAGAGAAAGATTTATATCTTCTGTAATTTGTAGTTTGATCAATGGAAAAGAGAAGTTGTAAAAGAATTTATTGAGTTCAATAGAAGTTGTTTAACCTTGTGCAAATGATATTGTTTTCATTGGAAATATGTGTTTGAAATGCAATATGAAATATCTATTTGGAAAAAAAAAAAAAAAAGGAAATACGTATGAAGAAAATATATTACTTTGTTTCAATTGAGATGCTTGATTTGGAAAATAGTACGTATTCTCTTTTCACGTTTTTTGATCAAGGAAATAGAACATGGTAAAATTAAAATGAATTCTAATGTTTTAGGTATGGCAAACGAAATAGTTCAACCTCTGTTTTTTTAAATATGTTATCTCCTTTTGTTTCACTGTAAACTTTGCATATATTTATCAAAATAATACAGAGTGCTCTACAACCATGGAATGAAAGAGTTGATGAATCATATCAGTAAATTGTGCACCAAAATGAAGTTGCACTCTAGTTGAATTGTAATGGCTCCAACGTAATCACAAGGAAGAATCAATCAATCAACTGAATAACTTACATAATAGAACAAAGCTTGCACATGTAGAGAAAGACAATGGAGTGTCTTGGCATACTCATAAATCAGAAGTGAAAGGGTACATATAGGGTGTTGAGTAACCCTAGTGCATGACTCAATAGCAAACCCTAAACCTAACCCTAAACCTAACCCATGTGACATGACCCTCCATATGTGAGTGGAGGACACATAGGATAACTCACACCAACACCCCCTTCATCAAAGTCAGGGTATGACTATGATGAGTAAGACTAAAATAAAATACACTCCTAAACAACTAAGAAAGATTTCACAATGGGGCCCAGAAATTAAAGGCCCGATAAGGTGTCCATATACAAACACCATCTTCCTATAAGAAGAAGAAGAAAAGAAGGACTAAATAGCCCAAAGAAAATGAGTAATGCATAGGACCTCACCCCAAGAAGAGACCCAAGTGATGAAACTTCACTTATTACCTGATCTCGGAAGGGCTTAGTGAATATATTTCGTAGTTTGATTAATCGAATGTACAGTAAAATATGGATAATACCATCATGAATAAACTATCGTAGAAAGTGTATATGGATCTCAATGTGCTTCTACGTCTCGGGTTCTGATGTTGAACTTGATTTCTACAAATAGATATAATGATGGTGTTATCACAAGAAGATAATGGTAGCTTGCCGAAGGTGGATGCCAAACTCTATACGAATATGATTGTATATATCTTCCCTCGGGTAGATATGGTAATATGTAGAAGGTAAATGGAACACGACATAATGTGTCGACATGAAGAAATCCGCACCTTGGCAAAGGTAAAGGGCACATGACATAAGGTGTCGACATGAAGAAATTCGTGCAAGGCGCAGGTAGAAGGCGCATGTCAAAGAGTGTCGACATGAACATGGATGCGCCCTGGCACAGGTAGAAAAGTGTCGACACGAAAAAGTTCGCGCCAAGGCGTAGGTAAAGGGCACACAACATAAGGTGTTGACATGAATAAATTCGCCCCAAGGCGTAGATAGAAGCGCACGTCAAAGAGTGTCGACATGCTTAAAAAATGGATGCGCCAGTTGTGGCGCAGTGAAAAGTGTCGACACGAAAAGCTTCGTCCTTGAGTAGAAGGCGCACATCAAAGAGTGTCGACATGAACATGGATGTGCCCTAGCACACTTAAGAGTATGATGACATGCACATGGATGCGCCAAGGTGCACCTTCAGGAGGCGTAACATTTCGATTGAGTAAGGGCCGACAAGTAGACGGATTCGACCCGGATATTCAAATGGCCATAACGCATTTCATAGGAGCTCAAATGCACGCAAGGTTGGAATTCCGGAAAGCTTACGAGGTCCTCTCGTTGAACTACGACTGGATATCTTTAATTGGGTGAGAAAAAATTCTTAAAAATGCAAAATACAGCTTCGCCACTTTTGGGTTTTCTAGGTTCTTACCTACCACCATTATGAGATGAATTAAATGCAATGGAGGTGGTGGGGTAGATTTGGAATCATTAATACCTCTCTTTCTCTCTCATTCTTCCTATAAATTGTAAGGAGGGGTTTCTTTCTAAAGGTTAGACATTCTTGTTTTGTGGTATAGAAATAATCCCTTCTTCTCTTTGGCAGTGAATTTGTGAGTCCAAACCTCCCATCTAAAATTGTAATGCAACTTTGCCTCTTGGCATTTCAGAGTGTATTGTATCAATCTTTGGAGAAAATAATGCATGCCTCGTGGATGATTCTCAACCCTCTCTGTATTCATTTGCATCCTCCCGATCTTTCACTACAATTTTGGTTATCTGTGCATGATCTTGCATTGCATTTTAATGGTTTGTGTTTATTGGAAAGATAGGTGTTCTTCATTCATGGTGCATCACCTTTGTTAGTTTAGGTTTATTTTTATGCATCTTCTTATCCTATCTTCTTGGTAAGTTAGATTAGGTTTTGAGTAAACCCTCGCATTTCATGTGTGCATTTGAATGAGGAATAGGAACCAGCCTTCATCCGGAGAGCTTTCCGATTCACAAGGTCCCACACTGGGAAAAGTTCCATGTTAGGCAATCGACTAAGAGTCTCAACCCATCGAGTAGATAAACATTCGGGGTGGATGTGATTTTCCATCAACAATACCCTATAGCCAAATAGCTTCTATGACAAAGCGTTAACTTCTCCTTTACATTCTTCCTTTGTAGATGATATCACAATTGCATTCTACTTCTTGCTATACCAACTAATAGGACCAAAACCAAGAGAGAAAGTGTAGGCAGGAAGAAGATTTCGATGATATGAGTCACCGCCCAATCAAAATTTGTTAACCCAATGAAGTCAATATCTCGACCCTCCATGATAGTGAATGCCATCGGTATAAGTGCCATGAACATAATGAAGGATCCATTTAGCTACTTTCAATGCATCTCATGTGGCTCTCCGCATGAATCCGGACACGATCCCGACAAAGATACGATAAACGGTTGAGTGTGAGTCAAGTAAATTAAGCTCCCTACCAACTCTCGATAAAGAGTACCATTAACCAAGGGAGTAGAGAAATATGAAACTAACTTAACCCGGAAAGAAAAGGAGTAGGAGAAGACTTGCAATCGGACATCGAAAACGAGCTAGCAAATCAAGAGAATACTTAGGTTGCAAAATCAAAATTCTCGAGTCGATTGTGAAATTGGATCCCAAGAAAGTAATGAAGCAAACCTAAGTCATTCATGGAAAACTGTTGGCCAAGGTGATCTTCACATAATCAATAATAGAGGAAGAGATACATGTGATCAAAAATTCATCAACATAGATAACAAGAATGAGTATGGAGTCATCTTGCCATAGAATATAAACATTTGGATCGAGTGACACTTAGTAAACCCCGATGAAGTAAAAGGAGTCCATCTTGGCATACCAAGCCCGGAGGGGCTTGTTTAAGGCCATAAAGAGAATTCTTTAACTTATAAATGAGGGATGGATTATGGACATAACCCGGAGGTTGTTCTATGTAGATCGCTTCCTCTAGGTCACCATGAAGGAAGGCACTCTTAACATCCATTTGATGGACTTTCCATCCGTTTGTTGCATGTGCAATGGCTAGGGTCAATCGAATAGAAGTCAACTTTCTAATCGGGCAAAGGTTTTAGTATAATCAACCCCAACTATTTGAGAGAAACACTTTGCTACTAATTGCACTTTAAAATTTTTGACGTCTCCATCTACTCCATACTTTGTTTGGAACACCCACTTACACCGAATGATTTTTCTTCCTTTCGGAAGAGGGGTGAGATCCCAAGTATCGTTCTTCATGAGAGAGGAATACTCCTCATTCATGGTAGAATCCCACTCAAGAATACCAGAAGCATCCCCAAAAGACTATGGATCAGAAGTAGAGGTGAAGAAAGAGTGGGCTCCAATGAAATCTGAGCGAGTACATATCATATCTAAAGTATCTCAAACTAAATCTCCAACACTTTGCAAATTTTTCCTAGCCCAAAGAGGACCAGGAGGATTAGGCTCAAAGTCGAAGATTCTTCACTTGAGTGAGAAGGGACATAGTTCTCGTCATCAGTACTATTAGAATTAGAAAAATCAGAGATCCGATGGTTGGGAGGATCGGAAGTGGAGCACACTCAACAACATCATCATCGATGAGTCGAATGCGAATCGGAGAGTGAAGAACCTCAATAGGTGGAGAAGTAGAATTCAAAGAAGACTCATCAAACTTAACACTTCTCTCAATATATAGCTCATGCTAAGTAGGATTAATCAATCGATATCCCTTCACGCCATCGGGATATCCTACAAAGATACAAGGTTTGGATTGTGGTTCCAAAGCTTTGTGTTTCTTCTTGGGAATACGAGCCATAGCCTTGGATCCGAAGAATCTAAAGTGCTCAACATCAGGATTTCATCCAAACCAAGATTCAAATGGTGTCATTCCTCTTGCGCTTTGTGTGGAACATGATTCGAATGGAATTTGCATAATTCATTGCTTCGGCCCAATACTGCTGAGGAAGAGACTTGAGTGAATCATACAAGTGGCCATCTCCTTAAGAGTACAATTATTTATTTCTAGATCTCATTCTACAGTAAAGGGCTATATAATCGTATGCTGCTACAAATATATCCCTTCATAAGTACAGAAATCCATGAACCTATTGTTTATATATTCACCTCTATTGTCAGTTTAAAGAACTTTGATAGACCATTCCACTTGTTTCTTAGCAAGAGCCTTAAAGTCTTGAAAATGTTTAATGACTTTAGACTTAAGCTTAAGAAAATATAACCAAGTATATTGCGAATAGTCATCAATGAATGTTAGCACATAAAGATCTCTAGTAAACGAAGGAGAAGGAAATGGACTAGAAATATCGTTTTGAACAAGATCCAAGGGACGAGTAGCTCTTCAAGATTTTCCTTTGTAAAATTTCTTTTCAGGATGATTTCCAAGGGTAAAACCCTCACAAAGACCCTTAGAAAACTTTGACGGGGTAACCCATTGACCATTTCGTTTTGGCTCAATTGTTCAACGTAGTGATAATTTAGATGTCGAAAATGCTCATGCCATAGCTTACTAACCTCATTTGCATGAGTGAGCAAGGTAGTGGGCATAAAATCAAAAGTAAAGTGGGAAACGGTATATAACCGTGAATGGTGATTCACTTTTCCCTCGACCACCTGTAGTGTCATCGTTAAGCTCACAAATAATCACCGTGTGTTAGGACAAAATTCCATTCGCATTCCTTCACCAAGGTGAGTAATTTGGTAAACCTGATAGAGATTGGTAGAGAGATCAGAACACTCAACACTTTGTTGAATGTTCCCCATCCATCTCTACTAATCCACTATCGAAATTGACATTGTCGTGTCATTAACTATCGTGATCTAGGACATTCTACAAAGCTCGATGTTGGAGAACTCAACATGCAAAGAACCCATGTGGTGCGAGGAAATACCGGAATCTATAATCCACATTGATGAAGGAGTAAATATGGCTAAAAGGGCCTTTCGTTTCTTCTTATCAGATTTAGAAACTTTTGCAATGGAAGACTTGTCCTTTGGAGAATTTTGTTTGATAGACTCAGAACACCTATTATATTTTCTCAAGTAATTGAGTAAGGTGATCAATGTTCTTTCTCGTACATAGATGTTCTTTATGACCAGATTCTTGCAATAGGAACACAAATACTTGTCTTTTTGTGCTCTAGGCTCGAAGTCGAAGCGTTCGTGTTATTTTTAGTATTGGTCTTGGTTTCCTTCTTAGGTTGATCCTTTTTTATTTTTTTTTTCAGTCTTCTTTTCCTTACCAGTACTTGCTACAAGAGCATGTGACTTGGACTTGAGAGACCCCATTTGAATGAGTTTTTCTTATTCTCAAATGAGTTGGGATGAAAAATAGTCAAAAGAGGGCATAGTCAAGTATCGCCTAAAGCACTTTTGTAGAGTAAAAGTTGACACTAAGACGAGAATATTCATGACTTAACTTAGAGAGAATCGACAAGATCGGTTGAGAATCTTTCTTCTCTATTTGACATTCCTTTAACAACAATCTAGTGTGGATAAATTTCGAGAAGAATACTTGTAGGTTTTCAAGTCACTAGGATTTAACCCTAGTAGTTCATTTTCCAACTCATGCGCTCTCATGTCATCTTGTTGTCCAAACATTTCATCAACATTGTCCACGTAGATTTAGGTGTTTGGACACCTCAATGTGGAAGAGAAAGTTAGGAGAAATAGACATACAAATAAGACCTAAATCTTCATCACTACGGTTTAACCACTTAGATTTTTTATGGTCATCATCCGGTTCGATCTCGGTTCCATGGTGATGCGGAATAACCCTTTACCCCTTACTTTCATAATCATTTTCGATCTCCATTCGAATAAGTTGAACAACAGTAAACAAAGGAATTGAAAGTGCATTCATAGTGAAGAGAGAGAGAAGGAATGCGAAAAGAAACACAACCACCCGAGATAATATAATAACCCCCCGCTTTCGGCACTTTATAGTTTAGTGCATTGAATACAATCGGATCGAGCATTCGTCACAAAACACTTGTAACTCACCTTGCAATCAGCATAATAACGCAGCAAGAAAAGACCATAATTGTGTTTCATGGAGCACAGAAAGTGACACGATATACAAGAACAAATTGCAAAAACTAGGAAGGAGGTGAAATCATATCCTAGTTGTGAGAAAACCCGTCTCACGTCGCAAATGATACCCCTTGCTTTCGCAAATTTGTGGGGATGCGCTCACTAGTCGCAAGCAATAATAAGGGTAATATACAATGTTTAGATGAACTCAGGATGAGTTCTGATGATCTTTAGAATGCCGGAAAGGCATGGAAGACAAGAAGTGCTCAGAGTGTCACTGCACACTTGAGCGCATGATTAGTAAAAAATCGACAATAACGTTAAAAATTTACCATTTGGAAACATCCGATTTAGCTAATTTTAGAGCTATTTGGACTAAAAAATGATAAAGAACGTTAATTTAAAAGACGATTTTAAAGTATTACCTAACCGTAAATGAGAATCGTAATAAAAAAACTAGATTTAATTAATTACGATTAATTAATATCTAATTAAAAAACTTAATTAAATATGATTAATTAATTAAGATTTTAAAAAAATCCTAATTAAATATTATTTTTTTTTCCTTTTTAATGAAAATTTAAATTATTCAAACTAATTTATGAAAATTCGGATGAATTTTTTTAAAAAAAAAGATCTATTAAAAGGGGAAATTATTTATTTCTATTTTAATAGGCTTAAAAACTTTTACCACATTAAACATAAGTTTTTTGTTTTGTTTTAAATAGAAAGAATTTATAAAATGTACGAAAGAGCTTTCGTGTTTAAAAATTAGAAATTATTTTAAAATTACTTAACAAAAAGCATTAAAAATATACCAAAAAATAAAGGAACTTATGGTTTGTTTGTTTTTGGAGAAATCCATAGGTTATGCACGTCCTGCACAAGGAAGAGTGGATGGATGTCATGTAGCCATGAGCCATGAGAAGCGGGCAGGTGGTTTGGAGGATAGTGAGGAGCACGAAAGGCCACAACTGGTGTGGGTGGAGAGAAGAACCCGCAGGGAACTCCTCAAAAAACGCCTAAAGAACACATCCTCAAAAATGTAGGGCATAGGGGAAGTCACGAGCAGATTCGACCACAAATTGGTGCTAAATTTGTTTGGAAGATTTGATTTATCAAACTTACTAGTTGTTTGTGGTCTCACCAAGATTCGACCCAAAAATTTGTGCTAAATTTGCGGTCTCGTTTTAACAACGTGTACATGAGCTTCGAACGGTGATTCCTATAGGAGTAGTAAAAATTTGAGGAACACTTTTGAAAAACATGACATGCCTAAGATAAAAGTTCACGATCCGATGAGCACGAAAGAGAGAGTGTCGGGAGCGTAAAGGCATGTAAGGTTATAAATTGAACTTGCCAAAAGCGACCTAGAAGAACTTGGTTCAAGGCAAAACGAGCATATGGAATGAGTTGGTTGGGAGGAGGAGCTCATTGGAGAACACTAAAACACCAAAATGATATTTGAACCTCTGAACCACAAATGAAAAACATGTATTCTATAGAAAGACATGCAAAAAAGAACACAGAAAAACTAGAAACAAAGATTAAAAACAATTCGATTTAATAAAAAAATTAAAAAACCTCTATTTTAACGGATCTCCAAATATAGCTGTAGCTAACTAAATTTAGCTACAAAACCCTTGAAAGACTCAAGGATATCTGCACATGCACGAAGAACACTACAAACCTGAAAATTTTCCAAGAGCAACTTGTTAATAATGTTAGCAATAAAAAACCAGAATCTAATGATCGAAAACTTGCATGAGGAGTTAAAAAAATGAAAAACATGAGTTATCACAACTCAAAAAATGAGTGCACGTTTACCCGATCTCACCTCTGATACCATGAAAGAATTGATGAATCATATCGTAAATTGTGCACCACGATGAAGTTGCACTGGTTGAATCGTAATGGCTCCAACGTTATCACAAGGAAGAATCGATCAATCAATTGAATAACTTGCATAATGAACAAAACTTGCACATGTAGAGAAAGACAGCGGTGTGTCTTGGCATGCTCATAAATCAGACGTGAAAGGGTACATATAGAGTGTTGTGTAACCCTAGTGCATGACTCAATAGGAAAGCTAAAAACCCTAAACCTAACCCATGTGAGATGACCCTCCATATGTGATTGGAGGACACATAGGATAACTCACACCAACATGGAAAATGAAATGAAATATCAAATTGAATCTTGTATGAGAAAAACATGTTTCAAATAGACTTACCAACTTAAGAAAAAATATTAAAAACTTGTAATTCGGGCTTAGTCAAAATCACAGTCGTTTTTGATGTCAAATTGGGAATTTTTAAATTGATATTCAATCAAACAATTTAACCCTTGCAATTCATCCTAAATTATTCCAAGTGAAATCCTCCATGTCTATTTGGCATGTTGAGAAAGAATTCATGGCGGATTGGAACAAAAATTTATAAGTTAAAAAGACCAGTTCACTTTTTAAATGATAGAAAGACGTTTTTGTAAAATTGACCCTTCAAACTTATCAAAATAAAAATTTTAAGCTTCGTGATGTAAAGAGAAGGTTGATACCTTTCCAAAAAGTTCTCGTTTCTGAAACCGAGTTCCCAATCAAAAGTTATGGCCTTCTAAATTTTTCACTTCATTTTGGCTTCAAAAATAATCTAAGTTCGAAAAAGTAATTTTGGAGAAATTTGCCACGTGGCCCCCTCGCTGCCCCGATCCTTCTCTTTTTAAGAACCATCTCACTGCAGCCCGCAACCCTTAACTTAACCTTTTAAAATTTCTTGGCAAAACTTTTGATGTTTCTCATGTGCCCCGCATCCTGCCCTTCATTTTAGAAAAGCATTTCCACAAGCGCATGGGCCCATGCTTTCAAACTTAACCTTTTGTTAATTTTGGCAAAAATTCTAGTTTCCTCCACAACCCCACCACCCCCGTAACCAGCGTGGAGCTAACACATGGCTACATTGGGCATCGGTGGAGTGCACGGATAGCACTTTAACCTTAACGCTTCAAAAATAATTTGGCAAAAAGTTTTAAGTTTCCCACCGACCAGCCGACCATGTGAGCCAATGGTGCGTCGACATGTGGCTTCATGAGGCGTCAGTGGAGGCACGTAGAGTATTTTCAATCCTTATCATTTTTATCCAAAAATTCTAATTTTCTAATTTTCCCCACCAATCCATTTTTCCTACTCGCCTCTTGAAACCTTGCACATATGACGCATCCTGGCGTCCAAGAAAGGCACGAATCTTTTTTAATCCCTTAACGCTCTTCAAAAAAAAGAGAGAGCTAATGATCTTAAATTATTCTTGTGACCCGCTTTCCCTTTGATTGAAAATTTTTGGACACATTTCCATTGGACCCTAGGGTTTAATGGTCTTATTTTGGTGAGAAGCCCCACCACAAGGCTCGCGGTCATGTGGAGGTAAAGCTGCGCTTTTTTTTCCAAAAGGGAAAAAATGATAAGTTAATTCCCGCTTCTTTGACTCCACGTTTTGGGAAAATATTTATCCCCACTTCGACATTCTGCATTCCTTCTCCAGGAAAATTTTTTCTATGGCCCATAGAATCGCCCTTAGGAAAAATTTCTTCCGAGGCCTCCAGCCCGTGTTAGGAAAAATTTTCTTCCCTAGGCCTGCGCAGCCCGCTTTTGGGGAAAAGTTGCATCCCAAGGCCTACCGGCCCTTAACTTGAGAAATATGAGGAATTAGGAGGACTTATTTATATCATTGGAAAGGGGAGGAAATTTCCTATCTAATGTAAATATTTTTAGGAAGTTTTAAGTGCATTAAATATGATAAAAATCAAGTTGAATCTTATGAGTCAGTTTGAGAGTGGGTTAGTGAGAAATTAACTTTTCTTTTAGATGTATGTTCTACCCCTTATAATTAGACCTTGTTAATTGTTTAAACCTTGTGGAATTAAATACCTTGGGTATTTAATTGTTTTGGCTCTTTTAACCCTCTAAAAGTTTAATTAAGGAATATTTAACTATGGTGTTAATTTAACTAGTTATTAAATTAATACCTAAGGAGAATTTGAGCTAGGTGTGGATTTATTATGCTTATTGCTTTATAGTGTGGATGTAATACTTGTTTTAAAGGAAAATGTTGTTTGTTAAATTTAATTATCCTTGAAACTTGTTGTGATAACTCTAGTTTCTAAACCTGTATCTATTGGTGTGTGGGATCTATGTGTCCTCCACTCACATATGGAGGTTCATCTCACATGGGTTAGGTTTAGGGTTTGCTTGTGTGTCATGCACTAGGGTTACACAAAGACACCCTATATGTACTCTTTCATTTCTGATTTATGAGTATGCCAAGACATTCTGTTGTCTTTTTCTACATGTGCAAGCTTTGTTTTGTTATGTAAGTTCTTCCATTGATTGATTCGATTCTTCCTTGTGATTACGCTAGAGCCATTACAATTCCACTAGAGTGTAACTTCATCATGGTGCCAGCGAGTTTACGACATGATTCGCTCAACTCTTTCATGGTATCGAGAGATAAGATCGGGTAAATGTGCATTCGTCATTTGAGTTTTAATTACTCTTGGTTTCATTTTTTTCGTGCAAGTTTTTCAATTATATATTCGGAAATCTATTACTAACATATTTATTAAGCTTTTCTTGAAATTTTTTGGTTTCATTTGTGTTCTTTGTGCATGTGCAGGTATTCCTAAAGCTTTCAGGAGTTTTGTAGCTACATTTAGCTAGCTCCGGCTAAAATTGAGGGATCGATTAAAACGGAGATTTTTTCTAGTTTTTAATCAAATTTATTAAACGGGAAGTGAATTTTTTAGATCTCTTGTTTTTTTCTAGTTTCTCTGTGTTTTTTACATGTTATTTTGCAGAATATAGGTTTAATTTTTTTGTGGAAGAGCTCAAGAACTTGTCTTTAGCTCGGCAAGTTGGTTCTTGCTTGACCTATGTAGTGTATTATGATATGTGGCATTCTAGCTTGTCTGAGCCTTCTCTCCTCATCATAGTCCTGCGTGACCTTCCCCACTATTAGAGTCACCCATGAGCCTTCTCTCCTCTTATTTGTTTTGGACTCGATTGCTTGTGCATTGTTGTTGTTTGGGTTTCTCACCTTCGACCATTCATGGTTGGTTGTTTATGCTCTGGAACATTCTCATCCCTATTCGGCCCCCGTTTGTTCTACTCATTGCTGCAGTGTGTTTTTGGTTCCACTCAAGTCGTTGTGCTCGGCCATTTGAGATCTATTGCTTGGTTGGTTCTTTGGATCCGTGTTCATGCTTTCATGATCTTGGTTGCTTCTTTCATATCGCTATCTGGTTCGACGTCTTTTGTTCTAGTTAGTTGAACACTCCACGCTTCGCCATTGCACTCGACTCATTACATTGAATATCTGATGCTTCTACTCTCCTGAAAACCCACTCCATGCACAATGATCTCCCTACTTTCCTCAAGCTTCTCCTAATGGCTTCGCCCTAAAGCGATTCGAGAGCCATGACCAGAGCTATTACCACATCTCTCGACATGTTTTGTGGCTATGACCTCAACATAGCTCGGCCTCAAACGACTTTCCAGGCCTTTGACCATCCAACTGGGATTTTGACCTCCAACTCTGGATTTCCACTAATGGTAAGTTTGGTAAGTTTCTCAAATTTTTATAAGTGGGAGGTTTGAATTTTATAACTTGATAAGCTTTTTTAAATTTGGTGTTTTTTTATATACCGTAAGTTTCTAAAATTTCAAATTTGAGGTGTATTTTTAAAGTCGGGAATTTCTTTTGAATGGGAAAGTATTTAAATATTTAATTAGGATTTATTTTTAACTAGATCTTTTTTAGTGTTTCTCTATTAATCGTAATTAATTAGATTTAATTATATCAAATCTACTTTTATTAATTATGATTCTCATTTACGATTAGGTAACCTAATCATCTTTTAATTTAACGTTAATTATCATTTTTAAAACTCCATAGCTTTAAAATTAGATAAATTAGAAGTTTCAAAATGATAATTTGTTAAGCATTATTGTCCATTTTATTTGCTAATCGTGCACTCAAGTGTGCGATTACACTTCGAGCACCTATTTGTCTTCCAGCGTGCTTTTACCGAAGGCATTCTAAAGATACACTCCATAAAACAAGATTGTGGTCTCCTCTCTTGCGCATTATTACGTTGATTGGAAGGCGAGTTACAAGTGTTTTATGACGACACTTCACGACAAGATTGTGGTCTCCGATTTTATTCAATGCACTAAACTATAAAGTGTCGAAAGCACTCGGTCGGGGGTATTATATTGTCTTGGGTGGTTGTATTTCTTTTCTACATTCCTTCTCTCTCTCTTCACTATGGATGCACTTTTAATTCCTTTGCTTACACCGTTCAACTATTTTGAATGGAGATCAAAACGATTATGAAACTAAGGGGTAAAGGGTTATTCCACATCACCATGGGAACTAAGATTGAACCAGACAACAACCACTGAAAAATCTAAGTGTTTAAACCATAGTGATGAAGCCTTAGGTCTTCTTTACATGTTTGTTTCTCTTGACTTGCTCTTCCACATTGAGTCGTGTGAAAAACCTAATTCTGTTTGGACAACGTTAGATGAAATGTTTAGACAATAAGATGACATGAGATCACATGAGTTGGAAAATGAACTACTAGGGTTAAATCCTTGTGATTTTGAAAACCTACAAGCATACTTCTCTAAGTTTTTCCACACTAGATTGTTGTTAAAGGAATGTAAAGTAGAGAAGAAAGTTTATCAAGTCGATCTCATTGATTCTCTCTAAGTTAGGTCTGAATTTTCTATCTTTGTGTCAACTTTTTACGCTACAAAATCTACCTTGGACAATACTTGGAAAATGCCCCCTTTGTGATTTTTGTACCCAACTCATTCAAGAACAAGACAAACTCATTCAAATGGGTCTCTCAAGTCCAAGTCACATGCCCTTATACCAAGTACTAGTAAGGAAAAAAAGATTGAAAAGAAGAAAGAAAAAAGGATCAACCTAAGAAGGAAACCAAGACCAATACTAAAAATAACATGAACGCTTCGATATTTGATTCTAGAGCATAGAAAGACAAGTATTTATGTTCCTATTGTGAGAAACCTTGGTCATAAATAGCATCTATGTATGAGAAAACAAGTGATCACCTTACTCATTTACTTGAGAAAAATAAAATAGGTGTTTACGAGTCTATCAAACAAAATTCTCCGAAGGCCGAGTCTTCCACTATAAAAGGTTCTAAATCGATAAGAAGAAAGGAAAGGCCCTTGTAGCCAAAGTTGCTCATTCATCGACTTGGATTATAGATTCCAAAGTGCCTCACACCACATGAGTTCTTTGAATGTTGATTTCTCCAAAATCGAGCCTTGTGGTATGTCCCAATCATGATGGGTAATGACATGAAAGTGTTGGTTTTTATAGTGGATCGATAGAGATGGATGAGGGAACATTCAACCAAGTGTTGAGTGTTTCTAATATCTCTACCAATCTCCTATTGGTTTACCAAATTACTCACCTTGGTGTAGGAATGTGAGTGGAATTTTTCCTAATTTGGTGATTATTCATGAGCTTAATGATGACACTATAGTGTCCGAGGGAAAGGCAAATCACCGTTCGAGTTATATATCTTTTCCCACTTTACTTATTATTCTACACCCACTACCTTGCTCACTCATGCAAATAATGTTACTAAGCTATGGCATGATCCTTTTGGACATCTAAATTATCGCTACCTTGAAAAATTGAGCCAAAACAAAATGGTCAATGGGTTACCTTGCATCAAGTTTTCTAAGGGTATTTGTGAGGGTTGTACCCTTGGAAAGCATCCTAAAAATAAATTTGACAAAGGAAAATCCTGGAGAGCTACTCGTCCCTTGGATCTTGTTCACAGTGATATTTCTGGTCCATTTCCATCTCCTTCGTTTACTAGAGCTCTTTATGTGCTCACCTTCATTGATGACTATTCGCGATATACTTGGGTATATTTTCTTAAGCTTAAGTCCGAATTCTTTGAAAATTTTCAGGGACTTTAAGGCTCTTCTTGAGAAAGCAAAGGTGGAATGGTTTATTAAGGTTCGTCGAACCGATAATGGAGGTGAATATGAAAATAATAGGTTCATGTATTTCTATACTTGAAGGGATCTCCTTGTAGCATACATTTGCTTATAGCCCTTCATAGAATGGAGTCACGAAAGAAAGAACCGTATTCTTAAGGAGATGGCCACTTGTATGATTCACTGAAGTCTCTTCCTCCATAGTATTGGGTCAAGCGAGTGAATTATGCAAATTACATTCATAATCGTGTTCCACACAAGGAAGTAAGAGGATGACACCCTTTTAAGCTTGGTTTGGATGCAAGCTTGATGTTGAGCACTTTTGAGTCTTTGGATCCAAGGCTATGGCTTGGATTCCTAAAAAGAAATTCAAGGCATTAGAACCACAATCCAAACCTTGTATCTTTTTAGGGCATCCTGATGGCGTGAAGGGATATCGATTATTGAATCCTACTTCTCATGTTAATTATATTGAGAGAAGTGTTAAGTTTGATGAGTCTTCTTCGACTTCTACTTCTTCACCTATTGAGGTTCTTGACTCACTAATTCGAATTCGACTCATCGGATGATGATGTTGTTGAGTGTGCTCCTCTCTCGCATAATCCCCGACCATCAAACCTCGAGTCTTATGATTCGACAATAGTTATGATGATGACTATGTCCCTTCTCACTCAATGAAGAATCTTCTCGAATTTGAGCCGATCCTCCGGGTCCTCATTGGGATAGAAAATTTTTGCAAAGTGTTGGGGATTTAGTTAGTGATAATTCGGATATGATATGTACCCACTCATCTTTCGTTGGACCCCGCTCTTTCTTCGCCTCTACTTCTGATCCATAGTCTTTCTAGGAGGCTTATGGTATTCCTAAGTGGGATTCTACCATGGATGAGGAGTATTCCTCACTCATGAAGAATGATACTTGGGATCTCACCCCTCTTCTACGAAAGGAAGAAAAATCATTTGGTGTAAGTGGGTGTTCTGAACAAATTATGGAGTAGATGGAGACATCAAAAATTTTAAAGTGTGATCAATAGCTAATGGTTTCTCCTAGATATATAGGGTTGATTATCTTGAAACATTTTCTCTAGTTGCAAAGATGACTTCTATTTGATGAGCCTAACCATTTTCGTAGTAAACATATGAAAATTCCATCAAATGGACGTTAAGAGTTCCTTCCTTCTTGGTGACCTAGAGGAAGAGATCTACATGGAACAACCTCTGGGTTATGTCCATGATCCCTCCCTCATTCGTAAGTTAGAGAAGTCCCTCGAGCTTGGTATACCAAGATGGACTCTTTTTACTTACACAAGGGTTTACTAGGTTTCTCTCGATCCAAATGTTTATATTCTACGGCAAGATGACTCCATACTCATTCTTGTTATCTATGTTGATGACTTGTTGATCATACAAAACTCTTCCTCTATTATTGATTTTGTGAAGATCACCTTGGCCAATAGGTTTTCCATGGTGACTTAGGTCTTGTTCATTACTTTCTTAGGATCCAGATTTCACAATCTAACTTGGGAATTTTGATTTCACAACCTAAGCATACTCTTATTTTTCTTGCTAGTTTTCAAATGTCTAATTGCAAGTATTCTCCTGCTTCTTTTCTTTCGGGGTTAATTTGGTTTCATATTTCTCTACTCCCTTGGTTGATGGTACCCTTTATCGACAGTTGGTGGGGAGCTTGATTTACCTTACTCACACTTGACCTGGATCTATCATATGTTGTTGGGATCATGTCCAAATTCATGCAGAGCCACATGAGCTACATTGGAAAATAGATAAGTGGATCCTTCATTATGTTCTTGGAACCTATATTGATGGCATTCACTATTATGGAGGGTGGATATTGACTTGATTGGGTTCACAGATTCCGATTGGGCAGAGTGACTTAGATCATCGAAAATCTACCTATTCTGAGTTTCTCTCTTTTTTGGGTTCTATTAGTTGGTCTAGCGATAAGTATAATGCAATTACGATATCTTCTGAGAGGAGCGATTAACGCTGCCATGAAGCTATTTGGCTATAGGGTATTACGACAAATTTTTACATCCACTTTCGGTGACCTACCATTCTCTACTATGATAACACGAGCACTATTTCAATTTGAAGAAATCCAGTTCAACATCAGCGGATGAAGCACATTGAGATCCATATGCACTTCATATGGGAGCTTATTCATGATGGTATCATCAACATTTAGTACATTCAAACAGCTGATTAGATTACAGATATATTCACCAAGCCCTTCAGTGAAGTGAATTTTCTTCACTTGCGGTCTCTTCTTGGGGTGAGGTCTTATACAACTACTCATCTTGTTCGAGCTATATAGTCCTTCTCTTCTTCTTATTCTAGGAATATGTTGTTTGTATATGGGAACCTTATCAAGCCTTTAGTTGCCAGGGGCCCATTGACACATCTTTCTTAGTTATTTAGGAGTGTCTTCTTGTTGATCGACTCATCATAGCTATGAGATACCCTAGCTTCGATGAAGGGGGTGTTGGTGTGTGGGATCCTATTTTTCCTCCACTCACATATGGAGGGTCATCTCACATGGGTTAGGTTTAGGGTTTTCTTGTGTGTCATGCACTAGGTTACTCAACACCCTATATGTACCCTTTCATTTCTTATTTATGAGTATGCCAAAAACTCGTTGTCTTTTCCTACATGTGCAATCTTTGTTACATTGTATGCGAGTTCTTCCATTGATTGATTGATTCTTCCTTGTGATTACAATGGAGCAATTACTATTCCACTAGAGTGCAACTTCATCGTGGTTCACGCGAGTTTCCGATACAATTAAATCGTCAACTCTTTCAAGATCAAGGATTGCACTTTTAAAAAAAAATTATTCCATAATTTTTCTAACTAAACCTATGTTGTTCTTAGGTCTCAAGTGGGAGTTTTAGTGGGTGTTATTCAGTGTACTATATATTCTGTTATAGCTGATATAGTTCACTAGTTGATTTGAGTCAATTCCACATTTTAACATCCTAAAATCATATTTATTTATATATATCTTTAAGAGTTTATTTTTGCTCAAAAAATTTATCTCAACAAGGGTAATTCATATTCTTTTTTTTAACAACACAAGAATTCCTATTCAAGTTGTAAAGACATTAGGTATGCCATTATTCTTAAACGGAAATATCATTTACTCTTATAATATTTTCACTTACGTTGTAATTTTTTTCTCACTTACTCCCACTATTAGCATGTTTTAAGAATAATTTTAAATTAAATAACACATACTTTATACTAAAGGATTTGATACTACAAGGAGTGTAACCTAACACGTGTCAATTCATTTCATTCCTCTTAGACACTCAAGTGCTAAATGAATATTACAAGTGAGACATATAATAAAACTTTCATGCTTTTAAAATAATTTCCAAGGAACAATTTCAATCGTTGGGAAAAAATGCATCATATTTTCTTTAAATAATAACCTTAAGAGAGATCCCATAGTCTATTAACTTTAAAAGACTTCCTGGGTGGACACTACACCCTACTAAGATGATAAAAGAGAGCCGCATCAAGTTTTCTAAGGGTATTTGTGAGGGTTGTACCCTTGGAAAGCATCCTAAAAGAACTTTGACAAAGGAAAATCCACGGAGATCTACTCGTCCCTTGGATCTTGTTCACATCGATATTTCTTGTCCATTTCCATCTCCTTCGATTATTAGAGCTCTTTATGTGCTGACCTTGATTGATGACTATTCACGATATACTTGGGTATATTTTCTTAAGCTTAAGTCTGAATTCTTTGAAAATTTTCAGGACTTTAAGGCTCTTGCTGAGAAACAGGTGGAACGGTTTATTAAGGTTCTTCGAACCAATAATGGAGGTGAATATGTAAATAATAGGTTCATGTATTTCTATACTACGAAGGGATCTCCTTGAGCATACATTTCCTTATAGCCCTTCGAGAATGGAGTCATAGAAAGAAAGAACCGTATTCTTAAGGAGATGGTCACTTGTATGATTCACTCAAGTCTCTTCCTCCGTAATATTGGGTTGAAGCATTGAATTATGCAAATTACATTTAGAACCGTGTTCCACACAAGGAAGTAAGAGGGATGACACCCTTTTAAGCTTGGTTTGGATGCAAGCTTGATGTTGAGCACTTTTGAGTCTTTGGATCAAGGCTATGGCTTGGATTCTAAAAAGAAATTCAAGGCATTAGAACCACAATCCAAACCTTGTATCTTTTTAGGGCATCTTGATGGCGTGAAGGGATATCGATTATTGAATCCTACTTCTCATGTTAATTATATTGAGAGAAGTGTTAAGTTGATGAGTCTTCTTGACTTCTACTTCTTCACCTATTGAGGTTCTTCACTCGCTAATTGTATTTTGACTCATCGATGATGATGTTGTTGAGCGTGCTCCTCTTCATAATCCTCCCGACCATCAAACCTCGAGTCTTCGATTCTAACAATAGTTATGATGATGACTATGTCCCTTCTCACTCAATTGAAGAATCTTCCAAATTTGAGCCTGATCCTCCTAGTCCTCATTGGGATAGAAAAATTTGCAAAGTGTTGGGGATTTAGTTAGCGATAATTTGGATATGATATGTACTCACTCATATTTCATTTGACCCCACTCTTTCTTCGCCTCTACTTCTGATCCACAGTCTTTCTAGGAGGCTTATGGTATTCCTAAGTGGGATTCTACCATGGATGAGGAGTATTCCTCTCTTATGAAGAACAATACTTGGGATCTCACCCCTCTTCGAAAGGAAGAAAAATCGTTTGATGTAAGTGGGTGTTCCGAACAAATTATGGAGTAGATGGAGACATCGAAAATTTTAAAGTGTGATTAATAGCTAATGGTTTCTCCTAGATATATAGGGCTGATTATACTGAAACCTTTTCTCCGATTGCGAAGATGACTTCTATTCGACTAGCCTAACCATTGTCGTAGTAAACATATGAAAATTCCATCAAATGGATGTTAAGAGTTCCTTCCTTCATGGAGACCTAGAGGAAGAGATCTACATGGAACAACCTTTGGGTTATGTCCATGATCCCTCCCTCATTTGTAAGTTAAAGAAGTCCCTCGGGCTTGGTATACCAAGATGGACTCTTTTTACTTACACAAGGGTTTACTAGGTTTCACTCGATCCAAATGTTTATATTCTATGGCAAGATGACTCCATACTCATTCTTGTTATCTATGTTGATGACTTGTTCATCATACAAACTCTTCCTCTATTATTGATTTTGTGAAGATCGCCTTGGCCAATAGGTTTTCCATGACTGACTTAGGTCTTGTTCATTATTACTTTCTTAGGATCCAAATTTCACAATCTAACTTGGGAATTTTAATTTCTCAACCTAAGTATGCTCTTGATTTTCTTGCTAGTTTTAGATGTCCGATTGCAAGTATTCTCCCGCTTCTTTTCTTTTGGGGTTAATTTGGTTTCATATTTCTCTACTCCCTTGGTTGATGGTACCCTTTATCGACAGGTTGGTGGGGAGCTTGATTTACTGACTCACACTGACTGGATTTATCTTATGTTGTTGGGATCATGTCAGATTCATGCAAAGTAGCCACATGAGCTACATTGGAAAATAGATAAGTGGATCCTTCATTATGTTCTTGGAACCTATACCGATGGCATTCACTATTATGGAGGGGTGGATATTGACTTGATTGGGTTCTGATTCTCGATTGGGCTAGTGACTTAGATCATCGAAAATCTACTCTGCTACGCTTTTTCTCTCTTTTTTGGATCCTATTAGTTGGTCTAGCGATAATTATAATGCAATTATGATATCTTCTACGAGAGGATCGATTAACGCTGCCACATAAAGTTTTTGGCTACGAGGGTATTCTCGACAAAGTTTTACATCCACTTTCGGTGGCCTACCATTATCTATTATGATAACACGAGCACTATCTCAATTTGCAGAAATCCAGTTCAGCATCAGCGGACGAAGCACATTGAGATCCATATGCACTTCATACGAGAGCTTATTCATGATGGTATCATCGACATTTAGTACATTCAAACAATTGATCAAATTACAGATATATTCACCAAGCCCTTCACTGAAGTGAAGTTTCTTCACTTGCGGTCTCTTCTTGGGGTGAGGTCTTATGCAACTACTCATCTTCTTCGGGCTATATAGTCCTTCTCTTCTTCTTCTTCTAGGAATATGTTGTTTGTATATGGGAACCTTATCAGGCCTTTAGTTCGGGGCCCCATTGACACATCTTTCTTAGTTATTTAAGAGTGTCTTCTTGTTGATCGACTCATCATAAGCAGCTACCCTAGCTTCGATGAAGGGGGGATGTTGGTGTGTGGGATCCTATGTTCCTCCCACTCACATATGGAGGGTCATCTCACATGGTTTAGGTTTAGGGTTTTCTTGTGTGTCATGCACTAGGGTTACTCAACACCCTATATGTACCCTTTCATTTCTTATTTATGAGTGTGCCAAAAAACTCTGTTGTCTTTTCCTACATGTGCAATCTTTGTTCTGTTATGCAGGTTCTTCCATTGATTGATCGATTCTTCCTTGTGATTACGCTGGAGCAATTAAAATTCCACTAGAGTGCAACTTCATCGTGGTTCACGGTTTCGATACAATTCGTCAACTCTTTTAGTATCGGGGATTGCACTTTTAAAAAAAAAATTATTCCATAATTTTTCTAACTAAACTTAGTTGTTCTTAGGTCTCAAGTGGGAGTTTTAGTGGGTGTTACAGTACTATAAATTCCTGTTATATCTGATATAGTTCACTAGTTGATTTGAGTCAATTCCACATTTTAACATCCTAAAATCATATTTATTTATATATATCTTTAAGAGTTTATTTTTGCTCAAAAATTTATCTCAACAAGGGTAATTCATATTCTTTTTTTAACAACTCAAGAATTCCTATTCAAGTTGTAAGGACATTAGGTATGCCATTATTCTTAAACGGAAATATCATTTACTCTTATAATATTTTCACTTACGTTGTAATTTTTCTCACTTGCTCCCACTTATTAGCATGTTTTAAGAATAATTTTAAATTAAATAACACATACTTTATACTAAAGGATTCGATACTACATGGAGTGTAACCTAACATGTGACAACTCATTTCATTCCTCTTAGACACTCAAGTGCTGAATGAATATTACAAGTGAGACATATAATAAAAATTTCATGCTTTTAAAATAATTTCCAAGGAACAATTTCAATCGTTGGGAAAAAATGCATCATATTTTCTTTAAATAATAACCTTAAGAGAGGTCCCAAAGTCTATTAACTTCAAAAAACAGAGTGGACAATACACCCTACTAAGATGAAAAGAGAGTTATAATATATTTAACTCACAAAACCTTCTAAGAACACTACTACATGCTACTACACAATAAGGGAATACTTTTATCTAAAAGGACAAAAGGGTTTAAAATCAAGATTTTATTACATAGGTATGTGGACACATAGACTCCAATCATGTAATTTAAATCTCACCATGAGAGAAATCATATGAATATCACCTACTACCCTTTCTTGGTTTTGGCCACTCACTAGGGTTCCAAGGGAAATTACTTGCATGGGTTTACGAGACCAAGTTTTTAGTTTACCCATTTCTATGAGGTTAACATCTTCCAAAAATAATTTCACTTGTTAAGATTTAGTTACAATTTCCACGCGTAAGTTAACCTCATAATCAACCCAGGTTTAGCTTAATTTCAATTGCACTTAGGTATATATGCCCAAATATATATCATTTTAAGGTGAGAAAACATGTTTATCCTATAAGACCTTCGTAAAATACCAGGGTTGTATGTTGTTACTAGCCAAGTTAAAATATTTTTCTTTGAGGAAAATAAGGAATCATTAACAGGACATTAATGCATAGCACAACTAGTTCACTAACTCCATTTGTGTCATTTAGATCCCAAGAATAGTTCATTTGATGATGAAGTTAATCCTAGATATGACTTCACAAAAACATTGTGGTCCACTAGGATACCAAGGAAGTTTTAGTTCTACTTACCCCATTTATGTTAAGGTATCAATGCATAGTTGTTGCTTTGAACAAGGACTCTCAATTTAATTAAATGGTCTTTTGAAGACTTTCCTTAAGTGTAGTACAAGAAGTCTAGTTATGAGGATTAAATTACTTCATTAGACGTTAGAGTCTTGTAAACCTGAGTACCACTAGATTTAGAGGGAGGATACAACAAATGTGAAATACTAACTTCATTTAAATGGTTTATTAATAATAAGTTACTACTATACTTTTGAGTTTATGTATGATCCAAAATAACTATTGGAAAGTGATTTCTTTGATCATCTAAACCATAAGAAGCACATTTAACTCCAAATGAACTTAACCCTTATAGAAAAACAATACACATTGTTAATTATCTTCCTTTTTTAGCTAGCTAACATAGTTTGTCCTACATTCATTATGTGAAACTCCTACTAGTATTCAAATTTTAATTTTACAAAAATCGAAACAAACCACATAGTTTTCTAGGTATAATGCTTGAAACATAAGAATCCAAGAGTAACAATGGTTTTCAACACAATAATTATAATAATGTAGTTCTCTAAATTAACAATATATATAATTTATAATCTATATCAATGTACAATATTTCAATTTCACCTCACAAATTATAATGTATCACACTCTTAATCCATCTTGTTCGAATCCGAAACCAATGTTGCGTCAGTCCCTAGAACTAGTATGGAAATCCCTTACACTACGAAAGAAATAAACATTCATTATTTCAAGTATTTAAAAACAAGGAAGAATATAGATATAGATAGGGAGAGAGGTCATTTCATCGTACTTTTAGATTCCTTTGTACCTTTTATTTTCGATTCTAGAGAGAGTAAAGAAGAGAGAGAAAGTATAAAATTCATTTTCATTTCAATTCATTATATCATTGATAGGCCGAGAAAATTAGACACAAAATATATTTATTTATTTCTGATTGAATAGAAATATTACATCGAATGGAATTTATAAAGAGATGAGAAAGTTCTTTAAATGCCATATAGGCGGGGAAGAAACTAGAAAAGAATAAGCTATAATGTAGCCGACTAGAATAGTTTAGAAAGAATTTGGTTAAAACAATGTATTAAATAATTAATTTTCTAACATTCCCCCTTAATACATTGTTTTTACAAATGTACCCCAAAATTGTTCAAATTTCTCTTTACCAAGAGACTTGGTGAGAATATATGCGATTTGAGCATTTTTCGAGTAAGTATTGGAGCTATATATGGTGGTTAAAAACTTGATCTCGAATGTAGTGACATTCAACTTCTATGTGCTTGGTTCTCTCATGGAAAACATGATTTTTCACAAGTTTTAACACACCTTGATTATCGTAGTGAATGATGGGAGGATTTTTCTTCAGGAATGCCCATATCTTTTAAATTGTGACATAACCAAATCACTTCACATAAAATCCTTGTGCGGCGTGATACTCTTCCTCAGTGGATGATAGAGAAACAAAAATTTTCTTCTTACTTATCCATGAGATAGGACTATAACCAAGATGAAAATGTAGCCTAAAGTTGATTTCTTATCATCAACGGATCGAGCATAGTCTGAGTTTATATATCCTTATAAGAAGAACTTAGAGTTATTTTTATACTCCATACCATATTCGATTGTACCTCAGACATATCTCAACACGTGCTTCATTACTACCCAAAGTGACATTTCTTCAACTCTGCATGAATTTAGAAAGGTATCTTACATAAATAACATATGTCAAGTAAATGAGGAACCCAACATGTTGTCTATAGAGTGTAATCTACTTGAGGTGAATCTTGGAATCTTGAAAGTTGCAAACCTTTTTCCATGGGAGTGGATATAGGTTTACAATCTTCCATTCCATACTTTTCCAGGAGTGTCTTGGCATATTTCATCTGGGAGAAAAAAATATAATTCTTTTCAGTGATATCTCCAAGCCATGACAATAGTGACATAGCCCTAAATCTTGTCATGTCAAAGGATTTATTCAAATAATTCTTAACATCTTCGACGAGATTGCTTTAGAACTCCCTATAATGAAAATATCATCTACATACAAAACCAATATGAAAATATCTTTGTCTATCTTTTTATATACATATTTGAATCGGAGGACTACGCGTAAAACCATACCGCAATAAGGGATCATATATTTTTATTTACCATGCCCTAGGTGCTTTTCTAAGTCCATAAAGAGACTTAATTAAACAACATGTACATTTTGAGTATGTTGTTCATCAAAAATCTTTCTAGTTGGGTCATGTAAAATTCTTCTCTCGAGATCACCATTTCGAGAAAGCAATTTTAATGTCCATCTTTAAAGTCTCCATCCATTTTGTACTTTCGGTGCATGTAGACAACCCTAATGGTTTTTTATCTTCACGGTGGGTCAAAACATCTCATCATATTCAATTACTTTTGTTGAGCATAACCCTTTGTAACTAAATTTATTTTTTCTTGTTGATAGATCCATTTACCTTGTATTTTGTTTTAAAAATCTAGTTATAGGAAATGGAATTCTTACCTATAGGAAGAGTGACAAGTTCCCACGTTTGATTTTGTATCAAAGAGAAATATTCTACATCAATGTCCTTCTTTCACACTATGTGATTGAGTTCCTCTCGAAATGAACCATGTTTGGTGCCATCAATCAATGAAATCATGTGCGCGAGATTTACTTCACTTTTTTCTTAATTTCGCATACAAACTCCTCATGAAGTGAATGGAAAAGAGTTCATGTGTGAATCTCTCATGGTCTTTGAACCCATTTTGGAAATTGATGTGGCTGTTGATGAGAATAACTACTTTATATATTTCAATATTAAAAAACAATATCCTTATAGATCATCCTTTTTTCTATAGGATCTCGCATGCTCATCATCTAGATGTGAGAGAATTCTATAAGAGGAGGATAGTGATGAATCTTCCTTTTGTGGAAATGAGTCAAAAGTTAAATCATCTTAAACAACATCTCTCTCTTATATATCTTCTTTGTGTCGGGATTCCATGAGGTGATAGGATTTTTCAAAGGTCTTGTATCTAAGAAATATGCACCTTTGGTGTGTCTTTATATGAAGCTTCTTCCTCTTCTTATCTAGAACATGCATATATGTAGTATAACCAAATACTCTCAAATGATAAATAGAAGGTTTGTGATTGCTCCATACCTCTTTTGGTGTATTGTCCTTCAAGATATTCTCAATTTCTCAATTCGGTAGATATACGGTTGTTTAGACTGTCGCCTAAAATTTGTTCACCATCTTCGCAGTGGAAAGCATGTAACGAGCCATCTCCATGACATTCTTATTTTGAAACCATTCCATTCTGCTATGGAGTATAGGATAATTCAAGTGTTATGTGATGTTATGATCCTTCAAGAATGCCAATAATTTCTTTGACGTTAATTCCCCCCTTGATCGGAGCGGAAGACTTGAAGGGGTTTCCCGGTTTGTGGAATAACACTCCTATATAAGATTTGGAATTCTTCAAATGCTTCACTCTTCTTTGGAGAAAGACCACTAAGTTTTGTGTAGTGCCCACTTCTCTTCGACATTGATCTTACTATGATTTTTCCTTACTTTGGATTGGAGGCATGGCCTTTGTTACCATATTTGACCAAGACATTGATAGATGGACATTATTATATTTGATTAGTATTTTTATATACATTATAGATATTTTGATTACAGATATGTGGTGATTCATAGTGGGAATTATATGCATGAATTGATATTTCATGATCTAGAGTTACTAACTTTATATGTATCTTGACACATTGGATTTTGATACATAGATTTTGTTAGACGATCTAGCTAGGCTTGTGATCTTATTGTTGCGAATGAAATGATAGAATTGAAATATTTTGGGATTATAAACAATTGATGAAATTGCTTAGTTTTAGTGATGATTTAGTTGTGTTATTTGATGATGTGAATTGATACATGTATATGTATTTTATTTTCTTGATATCATTGATATGGCCACGAGGCCAAAGAGGTATTGTTTTGATTTTGCAAGAAATTATAACACAACAAACAAAAGGGGATAGGAGACCAACAATGAAAGAATTTTGGGTATTGGCAATAGGTCACCTTGGTAACTTGTGTTTTTGTATGTTGTTTTATTGTTGATATTTTGTTAGGAGGTTCCCATTGGGGTGGCCTAAAATGTGACCATGGGTAAATGTGTTGTTTTCCCTTTTCATTTTAATTATTTTGTGAATATGTGATTAATTCTTGTATTGTGTTTTACTTTATTATTATTAGTTAATGTGATCTTACTTGAGTTGATTAATCATATTAATTAAAGTAATTTGGGATGTGACCAAGGGTATTAATTGTTTGGTAGGTTTTCCTTGATTTTGTTATGGTTTTGAAAATGATTTTATTAGTTTTGGTCTTGTTTACTCAACCTTTCATGTCAAACTCGGATTTTGGCTTAAGGGACATTTTTGGAGGCTTGTGGGACAAGTTAAGCTTGTCCCACTCCTCTTAAATTCACCTACCAACTATACCTATGGGGTAAGTAAGGGGGTCCAAATTAGTCCCCATTATGTGATTTGGAAGGTAAAAGATGAAATTATTGCACCTTCTTACATGAGTTTTAATTTTTTCCTTTGAGTATGTTAATGGTTTGTGTGTGGAAGGAGAACTTGTCATATTCTCACCCACCAATTTATGATCTTTGGGCTTGGTGTTTGACCATGTGATGTGGAGTGGAGGAGAAGTGATGTGGCATCCTACATGGAGCCACATCACCACTCTCTCCTCACTTTTCTATTTATGTATGTTGTTTTGAAGTTTTTGGGGTTACATGTTTTATTTTCACTATTTCATTTTTCAAGGAACTTTCTTTTGGAGTTCTTGTTGGAAGCTTAGGAGTTCGTTTGTGCTTGATTTGGACATGGAAAAACTTGGATATTTTCTTGTGGATTGGATACTCTTGCAATGGCAAGGTACGGACTTCACCCTTATATTTTTATTGTTATTTTTGTGCGAATGGCTGAAAAATGAATTAATGTTGTATGTTTTGGTTTGTGGGATAGAAACGGCCTTAAGGTTGTGTAGGAGAAAGAAAATGGGGATCTATTGAGGGAGAGATAAGAGTTTATGTTATCCATTGGAGGGAATTTTGGGTTGGGTGCACCACCTTTTGATAATAAGAAAGATTTATTATTTATCTTGATATGTTTATTTAGGGAGGGATAATATTTTGAGCGATACATAGGAGAAATTGAGGGAGGGATAATATTTTGGTTATGGTTGTGTGAATGAATTTTTTGGAGACTTTTAAGGTGGGCACTTAACCCATTTGGAGGCATAAGTGATTCCCCATGTTTCTTCTCTCTCTTGGATTAGATATTGAGCCTTTGTGCTTGGGAAAATTGTATGTTTGTTGTTATTTTTGTATTGTTCTTATTGTGTTGAAAGTTTTTGTTAATGGTTATTTTTGAAGTGATGTAAAATTTGCCAATGTTGCTTGATACCTCTAATTGTTTCATTGTTGGGGCTCGGGGGCCAATGAGGAGGATGAATTCTCCTTTTAATTAGATTATAGGTTGGGTGGAGAGAGTTTCCTACTCCCCTTTCCGTTGTTGTGTTTGGATATTGAAGAAATGAAGGAGCTCAAGTTGTCACCTTGGAGAGTGTTGTGTTGAAGAAGATCAAAGAAAGAGATAGTTATTTTGTAAAATTTGGCCATGTTGTTTCCACTTAAGTGGAAGGATTGTATACTCTTACATTTTAAAAAGATTGTAAATTTTATTATCAAGTTATGTATTGGAAGTGATTGAAGAAGACTCTTGAAAGTTATATTTGTTGAATATGTATTTCCTTCAAATCTGAAATGTATCAAAGTTTGCTTGTGCCTACTTCTTGTAAAATGGAAAATATATGTTGAAGTTATACTTGTTTTCTTTGGAAATGGATGTCATTTGTATTGAGAAAGGAAAAGAAATTACACTTAGTAAATGGTTGGATTTCCTTTTCTCTCTTTTAGAGCTTAAATGCAATTTTGTTGGAAAGGAAAAATAGAGAAATGAGTTTATTTAAGTATATCATTCCATTTATTCTCTTCGAACCAGATTGTGAAAAAGGAACTATTTGAGTTGAATGTAAAGTCAAATTTCATACAAAGTTATAAGGAGAAAGTTTTATATTTAGTATCTTAAATTCAAGAAGTATTTCCTCTTTAATTGCATTGGGTAGAATAAAAAGGCTATTATTTTTAACTATCTCACATATATGAATAGATAGAAATTTCATAACTACCTTACCTTATATTTTATTAATTTACATATCTAATTATAATATATATAAATTTAGATAATTATAATTTCATATTTTTATATTACCTTATTTTTAAAAAATAAATCACATTTTCCACCGATCTCTAGATCACCACCGATCTGTAGATCCAGGCGGGATTATTTGCATTAATTTTGTATCGATCACCACTCCGCCCCTTGGGTGGTGGCTTATAAAATGACCACCTCCTCGGGCCATGCATCTATTGATGTTGGTCTTACCGTAGGAGCTTTGGACAATGGCGCCGAAACGAGCGAGGAAGTTTGTCCCGAAGGTGTTTGACGAGGTAAGGATATTGATACTCCTTCCCGGATATTTTTCTTGATTTACCAGCTTTTGACAAAGCTTACAACTAGTTTGAATCATATTCTCTTGTTGTTTATTTTTTGGGCTAAGTTCCCCTGAAGGTATCCTCCGCCAATGGATTCATAATCATTGGAAACCTCATGGAGTCAAGGTAGAGGAAGTCCAAAACATGACCAAGGGTTTATTTCTATTTCACTTTACCAATGATGAACATTGCAAAGCCTTTGTTAACCATGATCCTTGGTTTATTCATAATACTCTTGTGGCTTTCTCCCTTTGGACTCAAGACTTTCAAGTCTCTGAGCAAGCCAAACTCAAAATTCCTATTTTGGTCAAATTTCCAGGCCTTCCTTTGCCTCTGTGGGGATTCATTGATGAAATTATCAAATCTATAAGGCTAGAGTGAGATGTCTATCATAAGTTTTTCTTCCCTTAAATCTAATCAAATTGATCTTTCAAAAATCAAAGCAATTATAGGAAGGCAATGCATAAGGCTTTTGTACATTAATCTTCCTAACACTTTTTTGTGCCAATCTTTTGTGCATCACTATCATGTTGACTATTTTACTACTCAAGCCTACTCAGCTTTAAAGAAAACCTCGATGACCCTAAATCAAGCTCCTTCCTCCAATGCATTGAAGTTGTTCCCCTGCAAGCTCTTTGAATTTCAGCGTATTTCTTGTGATAGACATCTCACTCTTGATGATTTGAAGGACTATTTTACAAGCAACAAGCTTTGCAAATGGCCTCACGATACTTACGCTTTCACTCATTTGAAGTTGTTGATCTCTTGGACTCTGTAAGATTTTCCCTCTTTCACTCCCCTCAAGTTTTACTAGTCTCTTTAGAAAGGATTCTTCTACTTCCGAGGAGAATTTTTGTAGAGACCTACTCGGCGGATATTATATTCTATGGGAAGCGGAAAGTCACTATCTCCAACACCCTAGGTGATACGATTAACCAAGGCAACATCAAATTCATTCCCAAATATGGATATCCATGCTTATTACCATGGAATGTAGATTATTGATCTAACTAGATATCTTTGTCTCATACAAAATTATTTCCAAAACTCTGTGATATGTTTGTAGGCTCACTAATCTGCGGCTTGCCTATGATCATCGGGAGCAATAAACCGGCTTTATCAAAAGAAGATATATTTTGGACAACATGGTTATTGCAGGTTTGGGAGGGCATGGAATATGTCTGTTTTCACTATTTTAAGACTTGACATCACCTCTAATATAATATCATTTTAAATATGATTTGGAAAAATCTTATTTTGATAGAGTTGAGTGGCCATGCTTTTCATGCCTCGGCGTTCTTCTTTTTGGTAGGCTATAATCATGACCCAAGTTCATCCGCTTGGATTTTTATGCTATTTCAAAATGTGGGTGCCTTTATTACTATCAAGATAAGTTTGAGAGATTCTCTCTTCATCGTTCCATTTAGGAAAGGTTTCCCTCTTGCTCCTTCTCTTTATGTCCATTGTCCTTGAAGGTCTAAGATACTTTTCGCTAATGCTAGTTTGGTTAAAGGTATTTAATTGCCTTCTACTCTCCTAAGCGAGTTGATTAATGGTCATTTTTGATTACTTCATACGGACTCCACTTGGTAGTGGACAACAGAGGCCTCTGATCACTAATCCTATCTTCTTTGGGAAATGTCTTGATATTTTGGTCTTTAAGTTTGCTATCCAATGGAAGAAAACCCAATGTTCAGAGATAGGAGACGGGTCCCAAGACCTCCTTGGCTAGAGGGATTTCAATGGCTTTGGATTGAACTTGGTGTTTAATTTAAACTTTTAGGCATTCCTTTTTCCTTTATGGCATCCCATGCGACCTTTGCAAGAATGCTGATTTAGCGAGTTGAGTAAAAAATATTTTTGGATTACCAAGCATTTGTTTTTCTTTGGCAAATTTCAAGTCTATTAAGTTTTGGATTCTGCTCATGTCTGGAAACATAGTCCTCATGTTGAGGCAGCTTCTAAATCCAAAGGCTACCAGAGGGAGAAAGTTTGAGTGATTTCTGCTGGACATTGACTCCGATAGAGTTACCATGAGTTTTTTTTTCCCTTAAATCTTCAAACTCTTGGGACATCAAAGCAATTAAAGAAGGCACCAAAAGGACATTGGTGGTGTTGGCCTAATCAACATTCATATGCAAGGGTTTGCTCTTACTTCCAAATGGATTATTCGCATCCTTGAAGGTGAGGAGTCTTGGAAAATTCTTCTGTGAAATTGTATATCTCAAGGGTCTCAGCTAATGAAAGGCATGGCGGGGTTTGAACTCTTTTACTCCTTACTTATATGCCTGTTATAGTTAAAATTGGTTTCTCTTTTGTGGCAACAAAAGCATATGGAAAGTATGGAACTTCTACCAAACCCCATCTACTCTCAATGTCTAAGCAAGGTGATTATTTTTTGGAATGGGCTCTCTTTTAACTCTCTTAGTTTGTGGTCAAGATTCGGTTTTCAATTTCATGACATGATCAAACCCCTAAGATATATTTTGGAAAACATTTCCTTTGGGAGGGCATGGAATATTTCCTCAAGACTTTGCGCTTTTTTAAAAAGGATTTAGTATATTGAAAGGACCTATTTTTGTGGCCTATCATGGCCATGCTATAGGCTTCCATGGGATAGACCTAAAAGTTAATTTTTCTCTAAATGAAAATGATAAAAATGTGGGTGCCTTTTATATATCATTGGTTAGATCTAAGAGATACTTGGTGATTGTTTGCATAAAATTGGTGTCACCTTGCGCGCCCGTGGTGGTTTGATTGGCATTGGCCCTCGCCACCTTCCCCCTAAGTTTGATTAAATTATAAACCTCGAGTGGGCTGACAAACTTCTCACCCTAATGCCACAACTTCCTCTGATAAGGTAAATGTCTTGCTTTGGAGCTTGCATTCCACTCATTTTGGGTAGGAGATGGGTCCAAAACCTCCTTGCTGAGGCCATTCTTTGAATTGAGCCGGTGTTTAATTCAAAGTTGCGCACTTTCTTTGGAGCATTCTTCATAAATGGGATTCTAGTGGGAAAGTCCTTGTTTTTTGGGAGCTCCCCATTTGTCTACCATTTACGTAACCACGTTGAGACTCTTCTTCATTTCTTTTGGTTACGCCCCATGCTCGAGTCTTTTTGCGTTGGATTCATGGGACCCTTTCGAAGGGAACCATGGTTTTTACCCACCTTGGGACATACGTGTAAAATGGTTCTTATAGGGGATTCGACCTTTATTCTTGAAAATTTTTACCACATTTGGTATTCTTTCAAATGAGTTACTTTATATCACATTTGGAATTCTAGAAATGTTGTTATTTTTATATCAAGGTCTCCACTTAAGAAAGGCATGGATAGGTTTTTCTAATTCTTCAAGCTTATTGTCATCTAAAATTTTCGCTTTAGATCTAGGTGGAATGTGGAGAAAGTCCGCATTGAAGTTGAGCACTTGTAAACTCTTGGGCTCTCTTTGTATTAGTCACGTAGTTTGTGGTAGATTCCCCTCATGGCAAACCCCTGCTCACAAGGTCTCAAGGGTTCGCATTTTTTCCATGGGCGGTATATTCGACCAAGGTTTGGCTCGTGGGTGGCATAGCAGCTCTCCTCAAATGAAAATGATGGGTCCCTTCTCTACCTCCGTCTTGGACTCTACCCACTATGTGGTGATTGTTTGGTGTTTGGTCACTAGGCTGCGGGAGTGGTGGTTTGACGGGCGGCATTAGTGCTGACGCCACCCCCTTCAAAGTTTCCAAACCTCTCTTTGGCTATCTCACCCTCTGGTGGGGGAAATGAGGAGGAGCAGCAGCGGACGCAGATGGTTGGGAGCCACTTGATGACACCCCCTAACACTACTTTGGTGGTTGGGGTGACCATCTTCAAAGAGTTTGCCGGCCACCATCTAAAGCCATGTTTGGAGTTTTCTCTGGTTCTCTGCACATTTGCTTTAAGATTTTTGATTAATAAAGCTACCTTGTTCGATATGATTATGTGACCTTTTGCTACTTGTAGCCTCTTAATGGCTACTTTGATTCGCCTTATGGGGTGTGATCTTTTCCACTTGATTTTGTATGATTAGCATTGTACTTCTCATGTCATCATTAATATATGGTTATGCTTTTCAAATAAATAAATAAATAAATCAATTCTAGAAAAAAAAAATTATATTGAGAAAATGATTTAGAATAGCCGATTGGCTTTCATAACCAATGTTTCACTTCTATATATAAAAATATATAAATAAATAATGTTGGGGTTGAATGGCTATGACCACTTTGTGGGAAATTTTTATTAGATAAAAGGATTTGGAAGGAAGGGTCTCACGCCCCACCCCAATCCATATATTATTAGCTATGGGGTGGGGTGGGGCGCGCCTCTCCTCACCGGTGGGTCCCCCAAAACTATAATCTTGGACTGCTATAGAGGGTGTTTGGTCAGCTAGGCTATGGAAGTGGTGGTTCGGGGCAATGCAAGTGACGACTAATAAAATTTTCCACACTGTATATTATCTTGTGCGAGGATGTTTTAATCGATAGTGGAAACCAAAAACATTACTTTATATATACATATAATCACCACCATATTATGCCGCCTAGCTCCATGTTTAAATTGATATTTTAAAATAGGTATTTTAAAATAAGTTTTGAATAAAGTGAAATATTAAAATATATATTTGTAATACATACATATGTTGATGTGTGTGTGTGTGTGTGTGTGTGTGTGTGAATACATCTCATATATATCTATATGTATATATATGTTATGCTTTTATCAAAAAATAATATATATATATATATATATATATATATATATATATATAGATATATATATATGCTTTATAACCAATATGTGTGTGTATACATATAAATATACATATATATGTATAAATATGTATAAACACACACACACACAATGGCACACACACACTTTGTGTGGTTTATATATATAGATAAAGGGTTTATATATAGGGTCTATATATAATCCATATATATATATACATATATAGATACCCCCATATATATATATATATATATACATGTATATATACATTTATAGATACATATATATATATATATATATATATATATATATACATATATATATATATATATATATATATACATACATACATACATATATATATACATACATATATATATATACATATATATACATATATATACATACATACATACATACATACATACATACATATATATATATATATATATAATGTTGTCATATATATTATGTGTATACACGCGCACACGCACGCACATATATTAAATTGATATTTTTACAACACACACACACACACACACACACACACAGCAACACACACACATATACACACACACATAACCCTAGATCTATGTGCATACTTCATCTAAAATTAGAAATAAAATGGTGCAAAAATGCCCATACCCGAATAGGATAAACTCAAATAAAAATATACATAAACAACAAATAATAATCTTCGGAAACCCTAGGAGATGGATGCAAATGTGAAATAACCCTCCAAAATGTGTTTTCCATCCAAGAACAATGAGAAACCTTCAATGGCCTCCATGCTCCAAATAGCTACAAAACAAAATGAGATAAAGTTAGGGCAAAAGGGAGTAAGGAAAAAGTCTTAAGGATTTTATCACATTTTAATCTAAGGGCACAAAATGACTTAATCTAATGGATTAGATTATACCCTACAACTTTAAGTGATGGGGTTTTTATGGAAATGAAACTTAATTAAAAGATATGGGTAATAGTTTTATTGGGGCCACTTAATGTTTTGGGTAAGTTGAGACTTTAACATTAGAATGTTAAGTGAATAAATGACTTTAGAATTTAGAAGGGTTAATTATTGAAATTTAAAATGTATAGTTAGATCACCTCATGAGGGGTATTGTTGTTAAGTTGTAATGAGAAGTAAGAGTTAAACTAACTTATGAAATATTTACCTAGATGATATTTTAAATAATGTGAATTAACGAAACCCTAGAAAGGGATTTAAACCGAAGTGATTGCAATGAACTAATAATAATTAATTGTTAATGTAATTATGAAAACATTATGAATATGTAGAATTTATGAATCAAGAAATGTTTAACCTAGTGATTAGACATCTTGTTGCAACCCCTTTTTAAAAAAAAGAATATCTCATAATTTTCATAATTAATTGTTGAGTTTTTCATGGGTTTTGTGCGATGAAAATGTAGGCACTACACTTGGTATCAGATCAAGTTCAACGATTTGACCACTCGGGAACACATGGAAACATAAAAACTTAACCTAGCATAACCTACACCTAGACTATATAACATTGTATAATTTTTTTAAACTTTTAAAACTTAGAAAAATTGAAACCAAACCTAGATGATGATAAACTAACTCTCATCTTGTTTAGTGCAGGAGGCATGAACCGGACATAAGGGTTATTTTACATGGAGTTATATACCACCACCCCAGAGCGGGCATTTTTGCTATATTGCCACATATACTAAAGACATTGCGGGATGTCAATGCAGCTATAAGAGGTGGAGTAGTAGGGGGTTAAGATAGCTAGCATGTGAGAGATAAATATGTAGAGAAGCTAATATCCTTTATAACACGGTGAGGAGTATTCAGTGGATACCTCCCATGTAGATCACGCTAGACCAAGTTCACCACAGAGAAGACATGGAGATAGGGCTACAAGACATAGAGAGAGCTATAGAATCCCTAACAGGGAGATGGCCATTAGGACAAACCAATAGGTAGACAAATGACAATGGTGGATCATATCAAAGAGATTCTGAAGCATCACCCATCTCACTTTTGTTGGAGATATAGAAGGACTTTAGGGAGATGCTTGGTTAATGAGCTTTAGAGGATGCATCATGTTGTGGCCATGTACTAGAAATACGATGGCTTGTGTTGTGATTCATATTACGAGAGATGGAGCTGAGGTTTGGTGGAGGAATGAGTTGAAGAAGCTCCATGTGGATTTCACATACTATTACTTGAGAGATCTTTGAGGAGTGGTTTAGGAGTAGATACATATCTAGTAGGATCATCTAGTAGATGATTGATGAGTTTCATGACCTATGACATGCATCTATGACCGTGGTTGAGTATGAGATTCGGTTCTGGACTTGCTTGATATGTCAACTACATATACTATGAGAATGTTACGATTCAAAGGTTCATCAAGGACTTGAACTTGGATTTAGGAGAGGCGGTGTGTATTCATTTTCCATGGACATTAGATGAGGTTATTGAGAAGCCTGCATTGTAGAGGAGATTAGGGGAAGACACTGATAGGCTAGAGATAGGGTGAGGAGTTGTATTTAGTTGATACATGATAGTCGATTGAGGGGTTAGCTCCTCTTACTCATGGTGGACATGGTTTAAAAAGTATTCTTCCGAGGCCACCACATTAGCCACATCAGTGAATGAGTAGCATACTCATCCATCATTTAGACCTCCATAGAGATTTGATGTGCAAAGAGGATGGAGTATGGGGCCTCCTATTAGAGGACCCGACAGGACACGAGGATCACCCAAAGCTCAATAAACTTTATCTAGTCCATAACAACCACGGTAGTCCATAGTAGGATCATCGAGATATATTCCTCATACTACTAGAGAAACAAGGGGAGCCACTTAGTTTTGGAGAGAGCTCGATGGTTATGGATGCGATGTACATGGACACCATTGGAGAGAGTATCCACATAACCCAAATAATAAGGGTAAGGGACCTATTTCAGATCCTATAGTTGGTGACATGGCTAGGAGCCATAGGATTTATGAAGTGGATGAGAATTTTGGGCATAACACAAGGTATAGTGATTGAGACTTCAAGTAGCACCGGTGGTATTTATAAGTCTATCTTGTTTGATTCAGGATATTCTAATTTCCTTTTTCTCCATCATTAGTATAGTGATGTAGGCTGGTCGTAATTAGGTAAGGCCTTATTTGGGATGTTGAGATGGATTCGGACCCAAGCTCTGGTGGAATCCATAGTTAAGGAGTGTGTAGTGGATCTAGGACCCTTCACCATGACCTTGGATCTTCGTATCCTTCCCTTAGGTTCATATGGAGTTATCTTAGGAATGGATTGGTTATCTGCACATAGAGCTAGAGTGGATTGTTATAGCAAGGTGATATCTTGTGTAGATGATTTGGGAGTTGAGTCAATGATAGTTGGAGTTAGGATACCCATCTCTATTCTCACTATTTCCACTATACAACTTAAGATGTGTGGGTGGTGTGGATGTCAGTTGTATGCTATTACAGTTAGTGATAGGTTGGAGGATGAGACTAGTGGACCTTCACTTGATGATCATCATATTTTGAGGGAGTTTGTAGATATTTTTATAGGTGAGTTACCTAGTTTACCTCCCCACGTGAGATAGAATTTCATATTGATTTGGTTCCTAGAGTGGATCCTATCTCACACATGCCATATATGATGACCACCCTAAGCTATGTGAGATCAAGTTCTAGTTAGAGGGCCTCCTTGAGAAAGGCATAATCCATCCTATTGTATCTCTTTGGGGTGTACCGGCTTTTTTGTGAAGAAGAAGGACGGATCTTTTTGTTTATGTGTTGATCATAGATAGTTGAAAAATTTAATGATCAAGAATCGTTACCCCTTTCCACGCATCAAAGATTTGTTTGATTAGATGAAAGGGATGACTATGTTTTCCAAGATAGACTTTAAGTGTGGTTATCATCGGTTGAGGATTGTGGAGGAAGATATTCATAAGAAAAAAATTCACATGAGATATGGCCACTACAAGTTCACGATTATGTCATTTAGTTTGATGAATGCCCCTAAAATATTTATGAGTTTGACGAATGGGGTATTTGGGAAATTTATTAACCATTTTTTCTCGCATTCCTTTGATGACATATTGATATACTCACGTATGCGTGAGGAGCATGAGGAGCACCTTGACACATTGAAGTGTCTTCGAGAGAGAAACAACTATACGGGGAACTCGATAAAGTGTGCATTCTTCAAGAAAGAGGTTCATTATTTAGGTCACATTATTTCGGGGAAGGTATCACAGTCGATCCTTCCAATATTAGAGATATCATGGATTGGCCAGTGCCACCAATATGACCGAGGTGTGGAGCTTCATGGGATTGGAAGGTTATTACAGGAGGTTTGTGTTATCCAAAATTCAGCCCCTAAGGTTATTTCGATAACTTGCACAATTTCTTTAGACTTAGAGAGGAAGAAATGGTGAAAACAAGAAAATTGGATTATGAAGGCACCCCTTTTCTTTTCTCTAACCTCCCTATTCAATAAAATTTGCTAAAAATTTGGAAAAATGGGGAAAAGGGCTTATTTTTATATATTACGGATTTTGGGGGTGCGGGTGGAACATCTGTGGAAGGAATCGGGTTTTGCGTACCTAAATTAGGTCTAAAATGATAAAGAAACAATGAATTGCAGAAAAATCGGGTCTCGATGGCCTAAGGAATCCATGTTCTATCATCGGGAGTTCCCTAAAATCTTATTTTCTCGATTTGCAAAGGACTTGAGACATAGGTCCAATGAGTTAGGGAAAAGGCGGAGTTAGATTGCCCAAATTTCTCAAGCGTGTTGGGATATGGGTGCGTGAAAGGCCAAAATGGCCATAAACCTATGTGTTGCGGAAAAGGAAGAGTTAGACGGCCTACACAATCCAAGCATCGTTGGGAGACGATTTCCCCGCACATCTGAAATCACCACATAAATTCATGTAGAAAAGGAGGAAGGAAATGGCCTAAGTGGCCTATTGATGCATAATCACAACACCCTTTATTTTTTCAATTCGATAGATTAAAATGATAGGTGTGATTTCATAACATTGAGATTTTTCTATAGTTTTGTAGCACATAGTGAGAGCTTTGAAAAATTCCTTCCTTGTGCACATTCGAGCTACGGTCAAGCGTTATGGTCATCGAAGGTTGGGGTGCCATCTTGCATTAATGACGAGTGGTTGGTTGTGTTTCTTTGGACTCTAAATGCCTTGTAACCTTAGAAATCTGAAACTTTCAGACTTTCAGGCATCTTGACTTTGGAGATTGATGTCACTATTCATCGCTCAAGAATTCACAAATCTTCCAAAACTCTAAAACCCCGAAGTCTGAAATTTAGAATTTGGGTGTTGGACATTTCACCTTTCAGACCCATGACACTATTCATCGTTCAAGTAGGCTTGAGAGTTCCAAAAACGAAACCCGAATCTTTGAAATTGGGACCTCAGAAACCCCAAAATAACAACCTCTGAAATTCTGAAAATTCCCACCTGTTGAACCCGAAGTCATGTTTGACTCCAAAATTATGAACCCTTTTAGACTTTGACATTTCATACTTTCAGGTTTTGGCTTGCGTTTTTACATTTTATCGGTGAAGACCCCGAACATCCGAAACTCCAAAGTCTGAAATTCGGACTTTGGGTTTCAAACTCTAAAATCCCGCAATCCACTTGTTGTTGAGCCGAAAGGGAGTTGACCCCAAAAACCCGAAGTCTTTCATAATTGAAGTTCGAGGTTTTGGGCCATTTTTCTCATTTTCTCTTACGGATATCGAAATGCCAAATGCCTGAAGTCTGAAAACTTTGAGCTTGGGCCTCCATTCTTTTGCTCGACTTGCTAAGTGAGTTACTTGTCTTCACCTAGCATGAATTCCTTCCGATCTCACTTGATTTGATTTGATCCTTTCTTACTCAAGCTATGATCTCCTTCGATGTTCTCTTTGTGATGTTGGCCCTTGTCCATTCCTTCGCCGACCTTGCATTTCCATTGTCGAGCCTGCCTACATTATTTTGATTTTTGGAATCAAAATTTGAGCTCTCATGGACAAATCAATCCCTCCATTTTCTCTATGTGTAAGGTGATTTTTATCAATTTTTTCTGAGGGAAAAATTTGTTAACATGGCCCATAGGACTTCCGGGCCCAAAATCACTTAAATACCCATGCAGCGAGTTGTGCGAAGAAGTCGGTGGTCAACGACCCACTGGCCCGTAAACAATGGATGCACAAATACGAGAAGAGCCCTAGTGGGGTGACATGGAGAAAAGAGGCCCGAGACGATCCAAGTACCACAAGGATGACATGAGTACCCTGAAAACCCACAATACCATGATATAAAAGGAAAGTGATTAAATGTGGATTATGAGAGCCCATGTGGAACACCCCGACCCTGAACTTCAAACAATCATAAATTTTGATTCATAACTCTGATTTTCAAAAAGTTAGACTTTTCATAAAGTTGGTGAAAAGGAAAGAAACATATCCAGCTCCAAAAATTTAAATACTCAATCATGTGAAATACAAGAAATCCACTGACAAACTCAAAACAACTGCTCACACTCAAAAGGCCATAAATTTTGCAATTCTCAACGGATTTTCACAAAATTAGTCTCATTGAAGCGTGACTCGATAAAAGCACATGGAAGTCAATAAATTTAGAATTTCATGAAGAATTGATGTTGATTTAGCAGAAAACGTGCCCATTTTAGAATGGTAATTTTGTGGTGGTTGTTGTGGCATTAAATGAGCATGGTCTTCATTTTATCCACTGTAGGTTATGAGACAGCATGGGAGCCTTTTTGCATGAAACACACCATCATTTCACTTCATTTATTATCACTTATAGTAGTTGGAAGGCAAATTTTAGGATTTACATCCCTTCTCTCTGTCTCTCTCTTCAAAAATTCTATAAATTGGAATCTGGGCTCATTGTAAAAAGGGAGGAGATAGTTTGAGTAAAAAAATATTTCATTTTGGTTTTTGAAGCCAATGTGTTGCAGGTCCTTGTAGTGGACTCCTTGCATGGTTATCCAGAACTCTATTTTATAATAGATTGAACTATGCATATCAATGGCGCAATAGATGCAAGTTTGTGGATGTATCCTCCCTTTCTATGTTTGTTTACATTATTCTTTCCCTTTCAACCTCATTGTAAATATATTGTGTCTATTTTATGCTCTTGCAAGGATTCATTATCATTTTGTGTGTATGAAATATTGTTGTGAATGTAATTTCTAGGTTGTGGAGAATTGTTACCACCCTCTCTAATATGTACTTTTCTTCCTTTTTCACAGATTGGAAATATATTCTCGTACCCTCATTTTTGGTGTGTCACTTATTTAGTGTAGGATTTATTTTCATGCACTCTCTCTCCCTGGTCCCTTGGAAAGTTAGATTAGGATAAGATAGTTTTTCCTGCATTAGAGTAGATTGTGGCAGGTAGTTTAGGAGCAAGAAAAACTTTCTTTGGAGGTCTTTCTCAAGTAGAAAGTCCCATAACTTAGAGATAGTACCCATGTTATTCAGTCACACCATTATCTCACGCACACACACTTGTGAAAATCGGAGGGTGTTGTGATTTGGCAATAATAGTTTGTTTATGATTTCTCTCGTATTATGCACCCCATCACTTCCCTTCATTTGAAAGGGAAGAAGTTTTTTTTGTTAGATAGATGTGAGAAGACCTTCAAGACATTGAAGTAATGCCTTATGACAACACCTATTCTAGTAGTGTGAGATCCACATAGAGATTTATTTGTATGCACAAATGCTTCACTGGCAAGGATAGGAGGTGTATTGATGTAGGATGTCTTTGTAGTGGATTTTGAGTCTAAAACTCAAGGATTATGAGCTCAATTATCCAACTCATGATCTTGAGCTTGCGGGAATTGTGCATGCCTTGGTTCGATGGAGGCATTTCATTTTAGGTAGGAGGTTCATTCTCAAGACATATCACTTGAGCCTTTGGAACCTCTTCACAAAGCCTAATCTAAACACCCATCAACAACGTTGGATGGAGCTATTATGTGAGTATTATATGGAAATAGAGCATGTGAAGGGGATGGAGAATGTGGTTACGAGGCGCCTTGAGTCATTGGATGCACTGGTTATGGCGTGACAACAACTAGTACAAACTTGAAGACCATGACCTTCTTTGCAACTTCCACATAACTTCTACCTTTCGGCTAAAGCTGAGATCTAGTCTTAGAGACCCCTTGAGGGGAATTTTTTGGATTTACATTAGATTTAGATGGAATTCTATGACACAAGGGTCAGATTTATGTACCCATAGATAGAGAATTGCGATAGGACATCCTTATAGAGGCACATCGAGTACCCTATTCAGCCCATCAAGGGGTGAAGAAGATGCATGCCACTTTGAGAAAATTGTATCATTGAAGAGGGATTCAAGATAGATGTAGCTCTTTTTGTGTATCGATGTTTGAAGTGTTAGAAGTTGAAGGCAAGCATCAACTTCCTGCTGGCCTTCTATATCCTCATGTCATACTAGAGTCGAAATAGGACATTATTTACATGGAATTTATAGTAGGAATACCTACGTTGAGATACCACCTCGATGCCATCATGGTCACGGTGGATAGATTGACGAAAGTGCCTCATGTTTTTATAGTGAAGACCACTTATATAGCTAGTGCAGTGGCACAAGTATACTTGGATGAGATTCTCGGACAACATGGGATTGCACGGAAGATTATTTGTGACCACGATACCTTGTACACCTCTCATTTTGGACTACCATGCAACATGCTCTCGAGATGAATATCAATTTTAGTACAGCCTATCATCCTAAGATAGATGGACAAACTAAGTGAGTGAATAAGATTTTAGAGGACATACTTCGGATGTACGTCATGGATCATCGATTACGTTGGGAGGAGTATTTTTACTTGGTTGAGTTTGCATTAAAAACAAATTTAGAGTTACTGTTGGTATGGCTCCATTTCAAGCATTATATGGTAGGAGTGCGAGAACTCCATTAAGTTGGGATAGGTTAGAGGATAGAGTATCTCTTGGGCTAGAATTATTACGGGACATGGAGCGAGTAGGTTGTTTTGATCATGTAGATCGGAGGAGATTTGATTGCAGATTTTGAGGTTGGCAAGAAGGTGTTTCTTTGTGTTAGGCCTCATAAGAGCCCTATTTGTTGTGGAAAAGACTCTAAACTAGCTTCTATATTTGTGGGTACCTTTGATATCTTGGAGTGGATCGGTCCTTTAGCCTATCATCTAGCCTTTCCACTCACCTTGTCTCGCGTCCATGATGTGTTCTATATTTCTATTCTTTGGAGATACATTCAAGATTTTTCTCATGCATTGGATTAGACCAAATTGCAAGTGTAGGAGTAGGGCTAGTGATGGTGGAGCCCATGCAAATTTTAGAGCACAAGATCGTGGGTGAGAGATATTGATCGGGTTCTCATATAGTGGGATCGATATGATGAGACAAAAACTACATGGGAGAGATTGATCAGGTGCGCATCCATTCTCCCAAAACCTAAAAAACAAAAATGGGATAAAGTTAGGGAAAAAGGGAATAAGAAAGAAGTCTTATGGATTTTGGGGAATTTTAATCCAAGGGCCCAAAGTGACTTAATCTAATGGATGAGATTGCACCCCACAAATTTAAGTGAAAGGGTTTTTAGGGAATATAACTTAATTAAAAGATATGTGTAATAGGTATGATTGGGGCCACTTAATGGTTAGGGTTAATTGAGACTTTAGCCTTGGAATGTTAAATGAATAAATGAATTTAGAATTTACAAGGGTTAATTATTTAAATTTAAAATGTATAGTTAGATGACCTCATGAGGGGCATTGTTGTTAAGTTGTTATGAGAAGTAAGAATTAAACTAACTTAGGAAATATTGACCTAGATGATATTTTAAATAAGGTGAATTAACGGAAACCCTAGAAGGGGATTTAAACCTGAAGTGATTGGAATGAAGTAATAATAATTAATTGTTAATTTAATTACAAAACCTTATGAATATGTGGAATTTATTAATCAAGAAATGTTTAACCTAGTTGTTGGCCATCTTGTTGCAACCCTTTTTAAAACAAAATAAAATTATCCTGTAATTTTCTTAATTAATTATTGAGTTTTTCTATGGGTTTTGTGTGATGAAAATGTGGTCATTACATTTTTCTTGAATAATCATCAATGAATAACTTGAAATATTGAAATCCCTTAAAAGAGGTAGGAAAGGGTTAGGATAGATTGGTATGCATGATCACTTGGATGGTTCTTGGCATGGAATGTACTTGTCTCGAACGGATCCGATGTTGTTTTCCCACTAGACATCCAGGACAAAGAGGTAATGACTGAGAGAGAGGAGGAAGTCCTCGTACCATCTCCTTTGAACTGAGTTGATAGAGGGACATGGCAGAAATATGTCCAAACCGATAGTGCAGGATCATTTGTAGTGGATTCCATCATGGAGGTAGATAACACAATTGCAGAGGATGAAACTGCATCTAGTACAAATAAATGATCCTTTAAAATTTTCTAGCAATTATCTTACCTTTTTGAGATATCAGATATTAATTGATGTCATTCTAAACTAGGAACTCTACCTTAAGGTTGTGATTCATATATTTGAGAGAAAGGATATTTTTTTTTAGGCCATGAACATAGAGTACCTTTGTGAGAGTACATTTTCTCATCCCAAGAGGAATGGTCACATTGTTGATTACTTTTCCGTATACTCCTTGTTATCAATACACACACTGAACTCTAGTGGATTGAGTAGTTAATGAATCAATAACTTTCTATCACCAATCACGTGTTTGCTTTGGTTCTTGAATCTATCATCTAAATATTAACTAATGGTTGTGATGTTTGGGATATAAGCACCAAATCATCTTCGTGTGTTAAAGTAATTTTCTGATTCGGAGTATCTTCATCTATGTCATCATCGGGTTAAGCCATAACATGTCCTTTTCTTCTTTCCACAAGAACGCCACTAAGATTTATTTGAATCACCTTCTCCAAATGTGCTCTCTTCTCCATATTTGTGTTGTGTGTGGCATTTGTACCAATAATTTGTATGTTGTGTGAATTTGTGGAGCATATCTAACACTATGATATGCCTTTTGAGAATTTTGCTTACGCATTTTCTTCGATGTGCGCTTCTACTACTAACCAAGTTGTAAGGCTTCATTGTCTTCTTCTTCCAAGAGATAAATGATTTGTCCTCGAACTCTTCTTGTACTGATTGAATGGATTCTTCTTGTTGCAAGAAGTTCACCGATTTAAAAAAACTTGCCTCTTTTTGAGTGATTGTCAATGTGGTGATAAACGTCCTAAATTGGGATGGAAGATCTCGCAGTGTGAGTGGGACCACAAAATTTTCTTTGACCACTTCACCAAGTGACTAGCTCTTCTCGTAACTTCGCTACTCAACACATAAACTCTTCCAATTTTTGCCTTCTTGGATGCTCATGGATGCAACTTTGAATGGAGATGTAATATCTTCATCAATTTTTTGGCTTTGTATATAGTGGAGAGAGTATCCCAAGCGTTTTTGATGTTTTCGTATTCCGAATCTATGGCTTCACCTCATCCGATATGCTCGGAGTGATAAACAATAATGCTTTTGTGTCGACCTTGTCATACTTCATGCGTTCATCATCATCGGTGAGATGAGTGAGTTCGCTACTCACATGATTTCCTAGAGATCTTAGAAAAGGAGAATAGATCACATCTTCATCTTCATGTAGCATAGTTTGGCCCTTTCAAGAGCTGAACATCTGAAAGCAATATCTTTGGAGCGGACATGATGTAAAATATTAAAAAAAAAAATTATTATGTATTTTAAAGTGGTACAATATCATTCTATGAAAATTAGATTTAAGATGGGCTCAATACTCTTTTTTTGCGGTGACGCGGATGCTTACGTTAGCATTCTATATCACATTCATCATCCGCTTTATAGCCTTTTTCAATCTCCACACATACCTTCATCGCTGGACACCGTACATCGACCGAGAACCACTCCAAGTAGTCCTTAATACACAAACTCCTCAAATTGTAGATTGTCGCTATTACGAAGGGCGTCTACCAAGGAAAAATAAACTCCGGTGCTATCTTATTTGATTTTTAACAATGATTATCTTCTCATATTGCTTCTAGTGGGAAACGACTACCCTCCACTCAGTATGCACCACTAGGGTGCATCGCAGCCGTCGTTTCCCTTCCAGCGCTCCTCTCCGTATCTGGATCACCTGTGGTACATATTTTTCTCCTTGGACTTTGTGCCTTCAGTTCCTTTGCCACGTACTAGTTCCTTAAAAAAGTAGGTCGCAGTGGTAGAGAGATCACCAATTCTTGTTACTGGTTTTACTCCACTCAATTTTCCTGGTCGATGCCATTTTCTTTCTAATGTTAGGCTTCTACAGCAAAAATACAAAATAAAATTTGCTAAAACTTCAGCTGCTAAAAAGCCAAAAAAATCATATTTCCACGCAGAAAAATGTGCATCTTACCTTCATGTAAAACAAATCCAAAATGACTTTTGCAAATCTCCACGCAGGGTTGCAGAAAATCTCCATGTTAAAAAGGAAAACTAAATGCCAAAGAATTAGCAGTGTCCATGCCAAAATCCACGAAGATTTTTATAAAAAAACTCCTACATAAAAAGAACAAAGTAAATTTTTTGTTTCAAGGCAATTATATGCCAAAAAACTTTATGGACCTCCACGCAGCCACGCCAAAGAAGAACAACATGATTCCAATGGAATCCTTTCCTTTGTGCAGGTAAAAATATAGCGATGCATGCAGCCAAAGATCACGCTTCCAACCGCCACGATTTGATTACAGGTAGACGTTTCTTTGGAAGGCTGCCTATGGCTTGTGCAGGTCGCTGGAAGAGGGGGATTACTGCAAATTCCTAGGGACTACAGCTTCTCATGACCTCCTGATGCTCACTTAATCTTGATTTGCATTTCCTTGAATCGTCTTGCCAAGGAAATGTTACTTCTCTGATACCAATGATGGTCCGAGAAAATTAGACACAGAATATATTTGTTTATTTCTGATTGAATAGAAACATTACATCAAATGGAATTTATAAAGAGATAAGAAAGTTCTAGAAATGCCATAAAGGCAGGAGGAGAATAAACTAGAAAAGAAAATCCTAGAATGTAACCGACTAGAATAGTCTAGAAAAGAAGTCAGTTAAAACAATGTATTAAATAATTAATTTGCTAAAACTCATAACTACATACATAACGTATCGATTTGCATTTCATTTCAAATTCACATACATTTTCAACCCATGTACATATTCAAATCATTTACGTTTTCAAGATTAACCAACATTTCATATTTATTTCTAGAGAGAGAAAAAAGATGAGAGAGAAAAATTATAAATTAATGAATCGATTAATAGATAATAATCTGATTAAAGTATACTTTACACAACCATTAAACTATATGAAAATGGTCTACAGTATAAACAAGTCAAAGGGGAGCCTCGGGGGAATGTCTAGCTCAAGTTGCGAAGTATACGAAAATTACCCAAATAAAGCTAAAGTGCCTACAATACAGGACCGGAAAACAATCGTTTTAAGTTCAAATGTAATTTCAACAATTCATATTTATTTGTTTATATACAAAACACTCATCGGATTTGACAAAATTCAATTACGACAAACAATGCTCAAAATAGAAAGGCGACTCTAAGACCAATTATCGTAAACACGTCAAACACTACTATTGTAAAACAACCACTGGGCTCCAAAACCCACTTTAAAATCTAACTTACGAAATCATTTTCATAAAACTGAGAGTTGTTTTCAATTCTCCTAATAGAATTCTATAGGTATATAGGGTTAGTTTTTAATTTATCCAAATTGATACGGAAACCGCAAGCCAAAACAAATCCCATTTTCTTAATACATGGCAGCGTCACTCCAAGTGACTAAGATATAAAATCAGAATCAAACTCGTCTCTCCAAGGCATAAAATTTAGTTTATCAGTTATATTTATGGCCTTTATGGTGTCCTATACCATTAGGAATAATACTAGAGGTCTAGGTTGGTAAAATGATTTTCTTTGGTGCACCATGTACTGCAAAGTGTACTGGGTCAAAAATATTTTTGTTTTGAATATTTTGAGTATGTAATATTTTTATTTTTAATTATAGTTTCATCCTCTATTGTTCTAAAGAAATTAGGAACCAAACAAGAAACAATAAAAATGCAAAATTTTAATATAAGAGGATGGAAAATCCATACCTTTTTCCCAACTCTTACTAGAGACATCACCTAGGGATTTTATCCATCTCTTGATTGATGACATCTAGTTGAAAGTTTTGATTCCTTTTTGACAAACATCACGTTAGCAATCAGTTTCATTTTGATAAAAAAATCCAATTTTTTTATGAGACTCGTCTTTATATTGCTGCCTCCAAACACTTAATCACACGCTGCCCCACAAATCATCAACAAAAATTCACATTATTTTAGGCTTTTAAACAAGGAAAATATTCTATAAAGCATCAAATCAGATATGTACACCACATCGCTCCAAGGGCTGCCCTTCCATCCACACTTACCAAGATGTTTGCAACTCAACGAATAACATTCTAATTTCATTAATTCTTTGCTAAATAGCCATATCCTACTAACATGACTTGAAATTGCTAACCCAAAATATGCTAGAAAAGGTGGACTTTGGCTTTTAACTTATGTTTTTATTAACCCATTTTATGTATGACCTGAAATAAGTGAATTTCATGACCCACATTTCTAGAAGGCATTATGTCAAACAGTTTATGTTTCTTGTCTATCTTCCACATTTTTGCATACTAGTATACCTGGGAACTTAAAACCACAACTCCTAAACACCCAAAAGTCAAAACATCAAACAAATAATCCACCTAACCTCCGCATATCAGAACTAGTATAATAAAAAAATTAAGTTTAGTGTTTCTTCAAGATAGCCTGCACGGCCAAGGCACCTTCCACACAGCCACCATAAGGATCATGAACGAAAAACCAAATCCACGCTTGAGCCACATGATTAAATGGATATAAAAAATTTATATAGTATCTAGAGCTTCCGCTTAGATATCAGCACGTCCCAAGATGGAATAAACCCCCTCTCCAACACCTACATGTGGTATGCTATATTATCTTTCAGGAGGCTATGAATACTCTTAACATTATGCTTTGACAGATGTCCATACCAGTTTCAAATGCTTCCTTACATGTGCGGCTGGGTGAAGAAGACGTATCACAGTCTCAAACCCAAAAATCAACGCAAGATATGATAGATCACCTTAGACGCAATGCCAACGGAGGATCACCGAATCACCACATTTGAACATGACGGAAGGGAATAATTAGTCTTAAAAAGGATAAAATAAAATAATATTAAACTGCCCAGCCTTACTGACAAAGCTTCAGAAAATAAAGGTGAAGGGAATTTTTAGCCAAATAGGTGAATGGAATGTGGAAGGATTGTTTTTTTTAATAAAGAAACTTCCCATAAGAAAATCCGTCATGTGCCAAAATAAATTTAGACCATCTTTTACTTATTCAATCCATCTTCTTTCAGCACAATAAATCAATAAGAGAGGGCATTACATCTATCTCCCCTTATAATATCATCATTCTCCAACGACACAACACCAAGTTTAGTTGGAAGGATAAAATAGAAGAAAGGGGTCAACAATGATAATTCCGTTTAGAGCCAAGACCATGTCGCTATCATGCGATCATAAGGGAATTTTTTTTTGTGATTTTCTTCAATTGTTTAAGTTCAGTGAAGATTTGTAGTTCTCTCTAACATAATGAGTCCAAACTACATTTCCTCATACAAAACTTGTTTGACAATGTTTCCTCACACGTGTAATTCTAGTTATTAGTTTTTATAAGCACAATTGGGTTAGATTGATGTTCCACAATAATTTTCATCCTTTACAGTTTTATCTCATTACTTCTATTGTTTTACAAGTAAATTTCACTATTTTGCAAGGTTTTCAACAATTGAATACACTATGAGGTCATCCAAGGCCTAAAGCCATAACAAAGACCACTTCAAATTTACATGAAATTAATTCAAACAATACCTTTATCCCAAGTAAATATTGATTCCACAATAAGGAAGTGTATACACATAACATTCACCACATCAATGTGGAAGAGAAAATTATCTAGACACAAGTCTATGATGACACAAGCAGATTACCATAAGAACACCACCATTCCTCACCAAGAGGAAACCACATACCTATGATGGGAATGTAGCATAACACCCTAAACATAATCCCCTACAACATATAATCCATACAAACATGTATATCACAAGGTTTGTATAAGACATAAGAAAAATGGGTATGACAAAACACACCTATAGTGAAGTCCCCAAGACCAAAAGTAACATTATCACTATGTACAATTCTGGTGAATCAAAGTATAACAATATCATTAAAAAAATTGTAGTCTGTCATCTCAACCCTTCCTCAAAGAATCTAAAAGAACCAAAAAAAAGTATCAAGTGTCTCATCTGCATGTTTTTCAGTGAGTCCTCGCATTCCAAGATTATATTATTCTGAAGTAATCCAAAATATGGAGGAGTACATAATCTCAAGCTCATCCCTAAATTTTTAAATGAATAACATATATTTTATTGTGGTGAAAACATCATCCAAGGAAATAAGCAGAAACAAAAATCACTATAAATCTACCATCTATAATGCATGTCACAGAGGCAACTCCACCGGACAAAATTGAGTAGCATAAAATTCTCAACCATAGAGGACTAAGTATCATATGTATCTCCACCATAGGAGGATTGAATATCATAAGTGTCACTCCAACCATAGGAGAACTAAATATCATAAGTGTCACTCCAACCATAGAAAGACTCAATATCATAAGTGTCACTCCAACCATAGGAGGACTAAATATCATAAGTGTCACTCCAACCATAGGAGGACTGAATATCATAAGTGTCACTCTAACCATAGGAGGACTAAATATCATAAGTGTCACTCCAACCATATGAGGATTGAATATAAAAATTGTAACTCTAACCATAGGAGGAATGAATATCATGAGTGTCACTTCAACCATAAGAGGACTCGAATATCATAAGTATCACTCCAACCATAGGAGGATTGAATATCATATGTGACACTATAACCATAGAAGGACTGAGTACCATAAAATTTTCCCAACCATAGAGGAATAAGTATCATACCAAGAGCATGTTACTATAGCACCATGCATGTAGTCATGAAACCTTGGGAGTACCTCCGTATGACACACACATACCATAAAATAAGATATAACCAAATAATCAAAAAGCAATAAAATCCACATTACATTCTTGATGACATTTATCCAAGTGGCTTCAAAACTATAAGCTTTGAGGTCCAAAAATAATAAAACCAAGAATCTCAATAACCAAAGAAAATGGCCAAGTAGCCTTGTTAAAACCTCAACAATCTTTCAAGAAAAAAAAATGAACAAGAGTATCAAATCTTCTCAATAATTAAAATAAATAAAATCTTGGTTCTATGGAAATTCAAAATTACAAATAAAATACACATAGAAATATTCACATCACATTCACTATGCAGCCTTTAATGGCTGCCATTAGGGGTACCCAAAACATGAAGTGAAAATCATAACATATAATCATGATACTGAAAAGATAATCTAACTACCATAATGTATTGTGGAGTCAAATATCCAACAAGATATATGTATGGCTTGAATAAATACATTTGTATCCAAAAATAACAATATACCCAAATAATCTCACCCTGACCAAGAACAAAAGTTCTCTCCCAAAAGGTTATTACTTATAAATTGATGTGATTAATAATGTCAAATATTCCAATGGTGTTTATTACGGTGGTCTAAGGGTTATATTTTAGAAGGTATGGGAGGAAAATAGATTTAGTCAATGCATCAATTCAAGATTAAAGAGCATAAAAATTTAATGATTTGAAAGAGAATTCATATCATTATAATTATTTTACCAAGATGATTCAACGTCATATCCATAATGTAGTGTGCAAGGAAATGGGAAGGGTCAAAATCCAAGTAAATTGTTCCAAGGAGGAAACCAAATCTCTCAAGTGTCAGATACTTCCATGAATAGATATTATAACTATCGCCAAATGTCTAATGCAACCATCACAACTGCTAAAGGATAGAACTCATGAATGAAACAATGAACTCAAGTGTCAAATATTGTCACGTGTTAGATATTCTAGCTGTCAAATACTATCAAATACTACCATGTATCAAGTTTCAAGGAGGAAACCAAATACTACAATGTATCAAGTGTCAAATACTCTAAAATCAAGTGCCATGTATAAAATGCCAAGAAGGGAAGAAAATACGCCACAATTGATGAAGGATAGAACTTAAGAATGAAACAACCAACTTCGATATATCTCAAAATGATCTCCCAAGTGTCATCCATAGTGAAACTGCCCAAAATAACTATACTAAGAAAATCACTAAACCATAACCTGAAGATATTTTATTTTTCTATCACAATACAAGTCTATACAAGGAATTGGGGACCCACTATATGATATGCTCGTAAGAAGCCACATTCAAGAACAACAAGTGTACCAGGGTACATCACAATGACTCCACATAACACGAAAACATGAATTGACATGACACACAAGCTATGCAAAAATAACCAAGTACATAAGAATCATTACCAATTAATCCCAGAGGTTCAAGTGTTTGAACCTTCACTCTGATACCAATTGTCATGCCCACAATTTCAATACCAAATTATAATAGTAAAATATATAGAATATATATTTTAATATTTCATTGGTTATGACACGACACCACATGGGCTCAACTAAAAAAGTTAACATCACATAAGACACTTACATAAACATGGGAGCACATTGACAACATGATAGTACCAAGTGTAATTTGATGCCACACTTTCCTAATGATCAATTACTAGAAATGATCCAACCACAAAAAGGGACCCAAGGATTAAAAATTCCACAATGTGTCATTACCATGGTTACATCCTAGTTATGTTTAAGATTCCCGGAGAATTTATCGTGTGAGGATGAATTCCCATTCTCAACCTACATATTCTTAATGTCATTTAGGATTAAAATTATAACAACACTTTTAGTTTGAATCTTTCTCCCTTACCATAGTTCTCATAACTCAATAGGTTATTTGCCACATAATTAATGCTAAAAACTCGTGGTGCTCATTTTTATGCAAGGGTTTTCAAATTTTTTTTTTTAAATTCTACCCTCATTACAAAAGGGAAAAATAATATGAAGTCAAGGGGAAGAAATGTTAATATTTAAAGGAGATTTAGAATCAAGTTACCTCTTCCTATTAACTTCCCTCCACTAGGGTACTTTATATTCCTATTATAGCTGATATAGTTCACTAGTTGGTTTGAGTCAATTCAACATTTTCACATCTTGAAATCTTATTTATTTATATATATATTTAATATTTTATGTTTTCTCAAAAATTTTATCTCACCAAGGGAAATTCATATTCATTTTTAACAACATGAGAATTCCTATTCAAGTTGTAAGGACTTTAGGTATGACGTTATTCTTAAATGATAATCTCATTTACTCTTATAATATTTGCACTTACGTCATATTTTGGTCTCACTTGGTCCCAATATTAGTATTATTTTTAGAATAATTGTAAATTAAATAACACATAATTTAAACTGAAGGATTCGATACTACATGGAGTGTAACCTAACACGGGACAACTCATTTCATTCCTCTTAGACAACGAAGTGATAAATGTGTATTACAAGTGAGACATTTAATAAAACTTTCATGCCTTTTAAATACTTTCCAAGAAACTATTTCAATCGTTGGTTAAAAATACATCAGAGTTTCTTTAAACAATAACCTTAAGAGAGGTCCCACAATCTATTAACTTAAAAAGCATTACCAGGTGGACACTACACCATACTAAGGTGATAAAAGAGAGTTCTAATATATTTAACTCACTAGCAACATGGGGTAAATCGATACTACACACTAAGGGAATAATTTTATCTAAGAAGGACAAAAGGGTTTCAAAACAAGAGTTTATTATGTAGGTAATTGGACACATAGACTCCACTTGTGTTATTTAAATATCACCATGAGATCAATCTAGAAATATCACCTACTATCCTTGCTTTGTTTTGGCCACTCACTAGGGCTCCAAGGGAAATTACTCAAATGGGTTTATGGGATTGAATTTTAGTTTCCCCATTTCTCTTAAGTTAACATCTTCCAAAAATAGTTTCTCTTGCTAAGATTTAGTTACAATTTCCACCCACCATTTAACTCATAATCAGCCTGATTTTAGATTAATTTGAATTACACTTAGGTATCTATGCCCAACTATATATCAATTTAAGGTGAGAAAACATGTTTATCTTATAAGACCTTGTAAAAGACTAGGGTGGTATGTTATCTTTAAGTAACTAAATGAATCATTAACATGATTTTAATGCATATTACAACTAGTTCACTAACTCCATTTGTATCATTTGGATCCCACGAAGAGTTCATTCGATCATGAGGTGAATCCTAGATATAACTTCATAAAAAATTTGTGGTCCACTTGGATTCCAAGGGAGTTTTAGTTCTATTTACCCCATATATGGTAAGGTCTTGCCGCATAGTTTTTGCTTGAACAAGTTCTCTCAAGTTATAGAAAATGGTCTTTTGAAGACTTTTGTTAAGTGTAGTACAAGAAGTTTAGTTTTGATGATTATACTACTTCATAAGGCGTTAGATTCTTGCAAACCTATGTGCCACTAGATTTAGAGGGAGGGTAAAAAAGCGTTAAATACTAACTTAATTTAAATGTTTCATTAATAATAAGTTACTAACATACTTTTGAGTTTATTTATGAACAAAAAAAACTATTCGGAAAGTGATTGATTCGATCATCTAAACCATAAGAAGCACATTTAAATTCAAATGAACTTAACCCTTATGAGAAAAGCGATATGCATTTAACCATATACATTGTCAATTATCTTCCTCATTTAGCTAGCTAACATAGTTGGTCCTACATTCATTATGTGACACTCCTACTAGTATTCAAATGTTAACTTTAGAACAAAACATAAACAAACCACATATTTTTCAGGTATAATGCTTGAAACATAAGAATCCAAGAGGAACAATGGTTTTTGACACAATAATTTTAATAATGTAATTCTCTTTAATTCACTTCTATCTAACATTTGTAATCTATATCAATGTACAATATTTCAAAGTCATCTCACTTGATTACAACATATCACACTCTTAATCCATCTTGTTTGGAATACCTGCAACCAATGTTGCATCAATCTTAGAACTTGTATGGAAATCCCTTACACTTAAGCACGAAATAACATGATTCATCATTTCATGTAATTCAAAACAAGGAAGAAAAGATCTAGATATAGGGAGAGATGGAGAGAGGGAGAGAGGTCATTTTGTAAAACTTTCACATTCCTTTTACCTTTTCTTTTTCGATTCTAGAGACAATAAAGAAGTGAGAGAAAGTATAGAATTCATTTTCTTTTCTATTCATTATATCATTGATAGGTCGATAAAATTAGACACAAAATATATTTGATTTATGATTGAATAGAAACATTACATCGAATGGAATTTATACAAAGATGAGAAATTTCTAGAGATGCCATATAGGTAGGAGGAGAATAAAATAGAAAAGAACAATCTAGAATATAACCGACTAGAATATTCTAGAAATAAGTTGGTTAAAATAATGTATTAAATAATTAATTTGCTAAAATTGCCCCCATAATACATTGTTTTTAGAAATGTAATGCCAAAATTGTTCAAATTTCTCTTTACCAAGATACTTGGTGAGGATATCCGTAATTTGAGTGTTTATTCGAGTAGTCTTTGGAGTTGTATATTGTGCTTCAAAACTTAATCTTGACTTTAGGGACATTCAACTTCTATGTGCTTGGTTCTCTCATGGAAAACATAATTTTTCACAAGTTTTAAGACACCCTAATTTTGCATGATGAATGATAGGAGGATTTTCTCCAGGAATGCCAATATTTGCTAAAATGCGACATAACCAAATCATTTCACACATAACTCCTCATAGGGCATGATACTTTGCTTCATTGGATGAGAGAGAAAAAATAGTTTTCTTCTTGCTGATCTACTAGATAGGACCAGACCCAAGATGAAAAATGTATCCTGAAATTGATTTCCTGTCATCAACGGATCTACTATAGTCCAACTTTGTATATCCTTGTAAGAATATTTGAGAGTATAGAAGAGTAAAGAAGAGAGTAAATATAAGATAAATTCTAGATGACGGGAGATGCCATGTTTCGCACCAAAACAATTTCCTTGTCAACGATTTGAGAAAACCAGATGTTAACATACCAGTTATGTGTTCCACTATGGCTAAAAAAAAAAAACCCATTACAAACATGTCAATTTTTGACATTAATGTTTGGTTTTCAGTGAGTGAAATCCCAAACGGAAGGGTGTATTCACCACCAACTAGTATGAATTGGCAACTATGCAATAAAATGAATATCAAAATTGATATAAACAAATGTTTCAAACTGCTTATCTCTAGAGTTTTTACATCCATTTCAATATCTCCACGTTGTTAGTTTTGTCAAAGAAATATGCCCATGCACGCGAATTTAGAAAGGATGGGAAAAATATGCGACCAAGTAACGTGGTTGGTATGATTAAAGAGGGATGAAGGAATATAAAAATATTTATGTCAACCAATTTCTTCGCTACCCACATACCTAGCGATAACAAAATTGAGTCTTGAACATGCTTGATAATTCAAGTTTGTTCTGCCGTTGAAGATTGGTGTCATTCATAAGATTATTAGCTCATAAGAAAAGATAAAAACAATAAATAAAATTCAAGTCATTCTTAAATTTACCAGAGCTTTACATATAGAAATAATAATAATGTTCTATTTACAATACCCATATGATTATTACTGCAGCTGTAATATAGCCATAGAAACAATAAACAAACTTCCTACTAAAGTGGAAGTCAAAAGAAGAAATAACCCACTAAAGAGAATCAGGTATAAACAAAAAATAAAACTCATAACAATATAATATAATCACCAAATGAATCACTAAAATTCCTCACATTCCTCCCTTAGTGAAAACACAAGGAGAAAGCACATATCAATAATTGGACTTAGAATTGTATGCATCTACATACTTTTAAGTCTTCATCTTTGTTGGCTTGGATCTTGCTGTCTGGATCTTGCTGCACATGACCAATCCACTTCACCACAATGAATCCCATACCGGATGATCACACTTCCATCGATTCACCTACATACGTGAACTCAATAGTTCCCACTTTTACTTCCAATGAACGCTAGATTTCACTTTGGATGATGATGTTAGAATACAACATTCAAAGGATCTCTACGATCAGATAATCACTCCAGTTCAGCTACCCTCCTATATAAATGTTCACATATTCCAAAATGCACATCGTACGCATTTTAATCATAGTAAGGAATGAACCACACACCACGTGAAGAAAACAACAGAAATCTATAAAAAAATTCACATCACATTCTATAAGAATCACAAAGTTCTTAATTGTATTCATTTTTCAATCGCTTCCACTCTATCTTAAACAACATAGGAAACTGCCACTACCACTAGAATTTTCCCTTGACTTTAGTCGTTTTAGGTGCATAATGGAAATAGAACATTGGTGTTATGTTCCCCCTACAATGTGAAATTTCCATTTATTCACACAACCAGAGCACGGAAAAACAAATCAAATCAAACTGAAAATAATATATACAAAGGTGTCACCATTGTTGTATGTGACCCTATTGTTGGTGACTGATGAGAGGCGTTGATTTCATCCATCCTCCATTTCCTCTGACCTCTAGTATATGTGTTGTTAATTCAGCTGGATTTGATCATGGAGCTCAATGTACAATTTATCCTCACATGATGGACATCACCTACAAGTAAAAATGCATCCAATTATTGAAAAGTGAGGAATTTTTTTTATTTTTACAAATTTTCAATCTTGATAATTGATTGGAAAATATAAAAATCCTAAAATCACCTATTTTGACATTTTTAAATGGACCTCAAAGCTTAACTCTAAACCTAAACTCTTACTAATTTTTTATAGTTTGGAAATTGAATGATATCTATTCACACACATTTTACGTTTTAAAACTGAGTAATGGAACCAAACTAAAGGAATCCTAAAATAGTCTCTAAAGAAATAAAAATATTTGAAACGTAAGGAAAAAAAAAAAGACTTAAAGGTATTGGCATAAGCTAGATCTTACACTATTGGTGATACGTGTTGTGAGACGTGGTATATCTGGCACTACAACTGTGAATTTACACAACCCATAAATGAAAAGGAAAAACTGTATCCTTTTCTTTGAAAACTACCTGGTCATGGTATAAATAGAGCTCAAATATAAACTATTATTTCTCTTCACACGAGAGCTATCTTCTTATTTCCACAAAATCCTTTTCTCCTTAAAATGTTACCTTCAAATTTTGAAGAAATGGCAGAAATGACACGTTCACCCAATGTGGATCAAGGAAGCTAATATTTAATCTGACCCAATGCAGCTAGTGTAACACCAGCTAGGCACAATATTTGACAAAGTGTAGGATGAAACACCAACTCGGGCCAAAATTTTATGTAAATTGACCACACAAGTATCTCCAATATTCAGCTTGACATAAACGTGTTAAGCCAATTCAAATAAAATCTGTGCAAAAAGACTGAGGCAAATCAATTTCCAGTTGTATTAGTGAAGACTTCCATGTTTCAATACAGACTTCTAACATTGTATCAAGCTCCAGTGTTATTTGGAGAAATGAATACATTTTTGTAAACGAAATTCTCTGCAAATTTCAATATCACCTTCGACGTTCGATTCGTTGGATTTTAGGACAAGAAATTATAAGGAGTTGGATTTTAGGAAGTGATACTCTCCACAATGAAAGGAGCGATTACGAACTAGGAGAGAATAATGGAATAAGTTAAAACAAACTATCCTAATTATATAAAACAAGTGCTACGTATCCTTATGCTAACATTCCCCCCTTATTACATTATTCTTGCAAATGTGACCCCTGAAAAGTTCAAATTTCACTTTTCCAAGAGATTTTGTGAGAATGTCGACAACTTGTGCTTCTGTAGGACGATGAATGGAGCTGAATGTGATGGTTCAAGACGTGCTCTCGAATGAAATGACAATCAATCTCAATATGCTTTGTTCGTTCATGAAAAATTGGATTCTGCATGAGCTTCAACACACTCTAATTGTCATGCAATAGAGAATAGGTGACTATTTTTAGGAATTCCCATGTCATCCAAAATGTGACGTAACCATATCACTTCGCACATAGCTCCTCATGCGATGCGATATTTTGCCTCTATGGATGAGATAGAAATAACATTCTACTTCTTGCTTATCCATGAGATAGGTCCAGATCTAAGATGAAAAATATATCCTGTGGTTGACTTCTGTCATGTCAAAGGTTATTTTGATATCATTCTTTATAATATCAACCTAATCTTCTAAATTGTCAGTGATCACAAGATCATCTACATACACAACAAGAATGACAATTTATTTTCCTACCTTCTTTATATATAAATTGGAATTTGAGGGGCTACGAATGAACCCATGCTGCAAAAAGGTGATCCTTGATCTTGATATACCATGCCCTTGGAGCTTGTTTCGAGTCCATACGGTGATTTAATGAGATGAAATACCTTCTTAGGATACTCTTCATCAATAAATCCTTTAGGTGGGTCATACACACTTCTTCTTTCAGATCACCATTTAGGAAAGCACTCTTAACATCCATCTATTGAAGTTTCCATCCTTTTTGTGCTTCTAGTCCGCAAACAACTCTGATGGTCTTGATCTTCGCAGTGGGTGAAAAGGTTTCTTTATAGTCAATTACATCTTTTGAGCATACCCTTTTCTTCTACAAGTCGTGCTTTATGTTTGTCGATGGATCCATCTTCCTTATATTTTGTCTTGAAAATCCATTTGCAGCCTATGTGTTTCTTTCTGTAGGAAGATTAACAAGTTCCCATGTCGATTTTTCATGAGTGAGTCATATTTTGTATCCATGGCTTCCTTCCACGAGGTTGACTTAGTGTTTCACGAACATTGTTTGGCTTAGATCTATTAATCAGTGAACTCATGAGTGCAAAGTTTACCTCATTTCTTGTTTGACTCCTTGTTTTGACTCCGGATGATGTATCTGGGATTTGTTGCAAATGTGAGTCCTTGATGGTGCTTTGTACCCACTTCGGACGAGAACTTGGCTACTTTTGAGAAGAATTGTGTCGTTGCCATGTGGATTGATGTGGAGTCACATTTTGAAGTTCTCCAAGGTCAACAAATAGCTCTCCTTACAACATTTCTTTCTTTGAGTAGTCTCCTCTAGCTGATCATCTGATTCGGAGACTAGTCGGTGAGAGGTGGTTGGTAATGGTTCTTTTGTTGTCACTATTGAGTCAAAGGATGACTCGTCACAAACCACGTCCCGAATCTCGTATATTTTCTTTGTCTTAGGATCCATGAGATGATATGCCTTTGAGGTAGTGTTATAGCCAAGAGGATGCACGGGAGTGTCTTTGGCTTAACCTTCTTTCTCTTTTGAGCTAGGACATGCATGTATGTTGTGCAACTAAATACTTGTAAATGAGAAATTGATGGCTTTCTACCACTCCATACCTCTTCTAGCATTTTATTTTGTAGAATATTTGTTAGTTCCCTATAGTGTTCCTCTAGATTTGTTGTTGTTAACATGCAGCGAGCCATCTCCATCACTGTGTGATTGCGACGCTCAACAATGTTGTTTTGTTGGGATGTGTAGGGAGCCATCGAGGTTTTGCTTAACACCTGTTGGTTTGAGAAGGACAAGAACTTATTTGATGTGAATTCCCCCATTGATCTGAGTGAAGTAGAAGAAGTGGTTGTCCAGTATCTTTCACAACACGATGATAGAAATTATAGAAATGTTGAAGATCCTCTGTTTTACTCTCCAGGAAAAACACCCACATCTTGTGAGAGTGGTCATCCATGAACAGTTGGAAGTACTTGTATCCTGAAAATGAAGCGAGCGTAGTGGGCCGTCAGATTGGTATGAACTACCTCCAGACAGCTTCTTGGCATGGAAGGTGCTCACTTGAAACGGATCCTGTGTTGTTTTCCTGCAAGACAACCAAGGAAAATAGGCAAGAAATTGGACAATTTGGGTAATCCATGGACCATTGCTTTTGAACTCATCTGATGCAATGAACTAACTGACAAGTTTCCATATCTAAAATGCCGAGAGGGAAGTTGATTCTCTTATTGAGGTAGATAAAGCTCTTGTGAGAAGATGAAACAATATCTAAAGTAAATAACTTATCTTTTAGAAAATCTCTAGCTATAATAGTACCTTGTCTTGAGATCAAGCATGATTTGATTCCATTTTCAACAGAAATTATACCTTCGAGGTGATGACTCAAGATCTGAGTCACTAATAAGAGGTTTCTAGTCAAGCCCGGGAACATATAGTACCTTTTTAAGCATACATTTTCGTGGTCCCAAAGGAATGGTGATTTGGCCTATTCCTTCTGCAACGTACTCTTTGTCATCAACTATGCAAACTCGATATCTAGTTGGTTGTTCATTTAGTGAATCAAATAGATTCTTGTCACACGACATATGCTTGCTTTACACCGGAGTCTATCAACCATAATTTCTTCGTGGGTTGAGAAGTTTGAGATACCGAGTACAAGTTTGTTGTTACCAAAATGGGTTTCTTTTGATGTTTGTTCATTAGATTCATCATATTTTTGGGCTGCGAGATGTCCCTTCTTCTTTCTTCGGTGAGGACGTCATTTGGATTTTAAAAAATTCACGCTAGGATGTTCTTGTTTGACTTGAAGACCATGTTTCAAGCCATTGTATTAGCAGTGAAGTGATTAGTATCATGAGTGTTTGTTCTGCAAATGTGACAACACCTCTTTGACTTGTGATCTTTTTGCTATTGATTTGGCTTCTCTTCGGGGACCCTTCGATTCTTCGGGCACGGTATGGCTTTGAGAATAGGGATTTATCCCGAGAATCCTCTTAGGATGAATTGATGGCCTCCTGTTGTCGCAAAAAAATTTCACAAGTTCTTCGAATGACACTGCTTATTTAGATACACCTAGTGTCATAACGAACACTCAAAACTTTGAAGGAAATGCTCTCAAGGTGATTGGTTTGAGAATTTTGTCGTCCATTGTTTCACTAAGTGCTAATAACTCCGATCGTAGCTCATCCACATGACATAAAAACTCCTCAACTTTCTCATCTGACCCCATATAAAAGGTGTGCAACTTTGACTGAAGATGGAGGATCTTAGTCTAATTTTTGGCTTCATAAATAGTTACCAACTTGTCCTAGGCCTCCTTTGGTTCCTCCACATTCGAACATGTGGTTGCACATCGTCACTAATATTGAGCATTATCAGCATCAAGGCTTTGGCACTAGCCATCTCATACTTCATTAATTCATCAGGGGCTATGGGAACTTGCACAAATCCGGTTATGATGCCCCATAATCCTTCAAATTGAAGGATCGTCCTACATATTTATTTTCCAGGCCGCAAAATTTGGCCCTTTAAGTAACTGGGCATCGAAAGAAGCAACTTCGGAGCAGACATTTTAATTAAAAAAAACTTTTTATTTATTTATTTATTGATCTCAAGAGTTATTACAACTTTTAATCACTGATGAGAAGTACTAGCTCCTAGATGCTCACGATACTTGCGTGTGGAGAGACGACGACGCTTTGTAGGGTGTTCTTATTCGTATTGCAATCAGCGTTGTACCCAGCTTCTAGTTCTTCTCGAACTCTCTTTGCTTGGTATCGACATCAAAAGGAAGTACTCAATAGTCCTTTGCGAGCCAGTTCGTCGAAGACAAGGTTTTCGGTGTTGCGTAGCTCGTTGAGCAGTGCAAAGTAGAACCCTAGATCTCTCAGGAGCTTCTGGACGGTGTTCTTCAGCATGCGATTTGATGTCGCGGCTTTCAGCAGTCTCAATCATGTCATTCACGCTCGTCATTCATCATTGGCTCTGAGAGAGTATTCATCTCCAGGCAAGTAATGGCACATTTTTTTAATTCTCCTTGCCTTTTTCTTTCACGCAGGGATCTGATATTTTCCTGATTGGAGATTGTAATACATCTCACGTGGATATCAAATTCTCACGCAGCAGTTTCTCTCCTCTACACGCAGTTTGCAAGAACATCACATGTACGAAAATGAATAGAAGAAGAGAATACAACAGGTCGCTGTAATTGAGGATTTAATTCTTCCTTTCCTCAGCACACTTCCAAACTCCCACGTAGTTATCCTCTCCTCGAGCTTCCTCCACGCAGCCGCAAAGAACAGGCTTAATTATCCACGCAGAAACTAGAGTCTTTACTAAGGAAACAAACAAAAGAAAAAAATTACAACAAATTCTCACGCATGGAAGTTTTGAGGAGCTATTAAAAATTTTACTCCTCCGCGTGTGCTCTTTACAGGTATCCAGGTCACTGAAACCAACAGATAAAAGATCCACGCAGGTAAGTAAAAACTCCACGCATCCTCCTTCAGCAGTTTCCACGCATTTTTTTCACGTCCAGTCTTCATGCAGCAGTATAAAACTCCCACGCAGGAAATGAAAAATTGATATCAAGTTCTTACGCAGATCTTTCACTTTTCCACACAGTTGATTCCAATGTCCACGTCCTAGGAAAAGACTTTCTAACTGGTCCAAGTTTTTACAAAACAAAGCATGCAGATTAAAGAGACTCCACCACGCAGGTCGCTGCAACTGAATGAAAATGTGAACTGTTAATGTTGGTCAAATAAGACTTCCACCATGTGGCCACGATCAGGGAAGGAATTCACGCAGGTCTCCACGTCCATCTCTTCCTTCACCTCGCAGCAGTCTGGTCTAGTCTAAGAATGATATTTTCTTCACGTACAGGCAAATTTGTTTCTCTTTCAAATGTACAGGTCAGAGATAAATTTTGCTCTGTTACAAGATTATAAGGAGAAATGATAGAGATAGAATATCTCTTCCTCTATATTATTTAGAAGCGGATACATTATTTATAGGGAGGAGAAGAAATTACGGACTAGGAGAGAATAATGGAATAGTTAAATAAAACAAGTGCTACGTATCTTATGCTAACACAAATGATCCACAATATAAAACAAGTGCTACGTATCCTTATAGCTAATCACAAATTATAAAAATCTGATCCACAATACCCTAAAGCGATATCAGTCGAGGGTCTTCACAATTCTTCTGATTAGCTTAATGGAAAATACATATCTCCCTCACCAATTCTCACAAGCCCATCTCGCTCTGATACCGAATCTTGAATTTGGCTTAACTCTGCAGATGGAAATAATAATGTTCTGTTCAGCATACCCACATGATTATTTATGCGCATATAATATATCCATACAAACAAAAACAAAAATTCCTACTAAATAGGAAGCCAAAACAAGAAATAACCCAGTAAAGAGAATCGGGTATACAAAACAAAGAAAACCCATAACAATATAATATAACCACCCAATGAAGCAATAATATTCCTAACAATTATCTCCAACATCTTTCGTGGATAACTTTGACTAACACGTTGAAACATAATTCAGTTCATCACTAACGTCTTTCGCGGGAAAGAGAAACATGAAAGAGTCTCACGGTGCCCCCACTGAAACATAGAGTTACAAATGGCACAACTCATGTTGGAAAGGATACCAACGGAATGTTAAGTAGATTTTTTTGACATGTTATTTGTTTCCTAATGTATATGATAACAATTTTTTTTTGTATATTTCCATGTAAATTGTTGAAGAATGTAAAAAGGTAAATATCTACAAAAAAACTTATTAGATAGACACTTACATTTTACATATTTTGTGAATGGAGAAAATGGTGGTGACAAAAAATCTATTGTAATTGACATCCCATTCGAGATTAGTTTCTAGAGGTATTAGATTGATAACATTACAATGCTTGGAGAGGTATTACATGAGAAAAGTATTTCGAGGTTATCAATGAGAGTGTACAAAATGGTGATCTTCCAAATATTTTTGAACATTGAGGGTTGGTTTGAAATGTATTGTTAATTCATATTTCACTATTATTCCCAAGATTAGTTTGAAATTGATAAGCATTATAGGAGAAATTAATTCTTAAAACAACAAATACTCTTAAATTCTCCTTTTATCACCATTTGAAACATATAGTGACTATATTTTATGTTTTACATGGATTATTGAATTCAACACTATAGATAATTAAACAAATAAACCTCGCAAAGGGAGGTCAACATCAACATCTATATGGAAGGGTATATGTATAAAAGTAATAGATTCACTCTATATTGTTTCATCATAAATTAGCACATGGTTCCAATCGATGATCCAAAACCTTGGAGTACAAAATTGATAAAAAAAAATTTTGAATTATAGTCATATGAGAACCTATTTCCTAAATTTTTATAAGAAAATTATTTTTATCATTAATAATTTCCTTTGATAAATAATCTAAACCATTAACTTCATTATTTTAAGCATGATCTTAAGTTAAAATTCAAACATTACATACTATTCTAAAAAGGGTGCACTAGAGGAGATCCAAATCCATAAATTCTTCACATTAAGTTTTGTGACTTTTAAAAGGTGAGATAAACCATAAGCTATAAGAAAATTTCCCCATGACCATCAAAAAGATAAAATGTCTTATAAGAAGATCATAAAACCATTTTATAAGAAGAATAACAAATCTAGAGTGTCATGCCCACTATTTTACCATTTCAAAATGTAGTAGAAAAATTGACAATTTATTTTTTGTCAAATGATATGATGCAACAATGAAGAAAAAATGTACTAATAAGTAGACACTTAATGCCAACACTTACCTTACAATCAACTGACATACCCAAAACTTACAAATGTGTAATGAGCAAGCATCACATTTTATTACTTCAAAAGTGTAACCTTTATGGAAGCACAACTAAAGTAGTTATGCCTCAAAACATTACAATGTGGGTTAGTTATGTTTTATTCTAAGGTCCATTCCAAATTTGAACTCTATATTTTTGCTCGCACTACCTATATCAAAATCTTACGTATCATCTTCCATTCTTAAACACAAAAGATTAGATCCAAGAGTTCATAAATTTTATGAGAATCCAACGAACTCTAACCATCACTCAAGAAGTAAAGTATGCATGTATATTTTGTTTAACCTAGAAAAAGGTCTTCCTAACCATCATTATTTTACCAATTATATCTCACATGAAATTAAAACAATTAAAATGGAGATGAGTTTAACTCGGACCGCCTTTCACAATGTCTATTTTACCTTCTCTTAATTTGTAGAAGTGCATCAAATGTCAAGAACAGGGTGCCTAGATTTGTACTCGGGCATCCTAGTCCTTCCTTCTTCTCGTACATTTGTAATTTTGTTGGGTTCGATTACAACACCATGTGTTCTAGTTCCAACATTTTTCCATCTTCACAAACCTCCATTTATTTTGAATCAGCTAATTTTTTTCTCCTCTTTCTTACAATTAGGTTTTTAATTTACCTTACTTATTACTTGTGTCACATTTTGTATTTTAGTGCTATATTATTTGTGTTGTGACTCTGTAAGAACTCGCTTGAGTTTTATGAAAAGATTATTTTTATTAAATCAAAATCTAAGAAAATGAAGGATTGCATAGTAGAATAAAGGCACTAAAAGATAAGTCTCAAAAATAACAAATGAGTGCAAGTGATGTTTAATGGCTAGACCACATTTTAATGATACAAACCATCGAGTAAGATGGTAACTGGATTTTTGAAAATATTTTCAACTACCAAACAAGGGTATTTCAACGCAATTAATGAGAAAAAATTAATTTGAATTCAAGTGAGATGTGGAGAAGTGTCTAGAAGGATATTTTAAATGAGGTAAAATAGGGAAAAACAAGTATAATATTAGGAATAGCATTCCGTTGGAGGTGGTTAAAAGTGGGGGAAGTCCTGAGAAGTTAAAGATTGTTAAGGAGTGAGCCCATTTAATAGAGGATACAAAGTGAGCCTATATGAGTCCTTAGTGTGTAACACCACCCTTTTATTAGCTAGATTTTTATAAAAAGCATGTAACAACCCCTTTTGAGGGAAAATATTGTAGATATCGTTAAGGAATTTTAAGTAATAGAGAAATTATTGTTTGTGTTAATTCTATTATACATGTTGAATTTACAAACAACATAGGATTGTGTTTATCCCACACGATAATGTACTATGTATCAATTTCTTAAGAACATAAGGTGTAACCCTTATTGTTATGATTATTTTTGTGCTATAAATTTGTAGTTGTATGTAGTTATGGTTAGGGCTATGAGATCATGTTTTTTTCTAGGTTTATCTCACATCAAGTTTTTTGAATTTATTTTCCTCTCCTTATTAGTGTGACTTTGATTATGCAACAAAATTAAAATCACTCTAAAACCATAGTTATCTTTAACATGTTTAAATAAATTATTTACTCTTATTGTTACAAGTTTACATGCACACATTCATATTTTTCAATGATTCTATATTCATTTAAATTTAATGTAATTTTTTTAGATAAGGTAAAAGAGTGATTTTTAAGGGATCGAAAACAATGTACAACTGAAATATAGGCATCAAAGCACAAAAAGAAACAATGTGAAGCATGGTAACCAGACCATAATAGAGATCCACCCAAAACCAAAGATAAGAAGGAACAAAAGAGGGAAAAGAATATTTCAAGAAGTTGGTCAAAAATATTATACCTTCATCTAGAAATAGTCTAAACCTCTATCGAACAAGCCTAACAAGGCACAATGGGTTACTTACCCAAGAGGATCCTGACCATGCGATCGTAAGCTCATTTTAAGAGGAACACTAGAAGTATTCCCTTTCTTTTTCTATTCATGAATGTCCAACATTCACACCTATTAGGATCCATGTTTTCATCTGGATGGGTTAGAATCCAAATTTGTAAGTTTTCATTTTTCCAACAATTGAATCTTCCTTCAAGTCTATTTTTAGTACCACCATATTTTGGCCCCGAAGGAGCATCAAAACCTATGCGGATCTGTTAATAATCCAACCCCACAATCCCCACGACGGTGGTGGGGAGGGGAGGGGGAACATGAGTTTGAACTGGTAGTTAACTCTCCTTTCAAAATTTTCGACTCCTCCACATTTACAAACTTGGCATCCTCACGAACATCCTCCGCCGATTATTTTGATGAAGTATTTGAAACATTTCTAATAACTAGCAAGATAGGTTGGGAGTTCTTACACTAAGAAACATTATCATTCACCTTTTGTTTCACTTTATGAAAATTGGAAATAAAGTGACCCAAGGAAAAAAAATTCACCGTATCTAAAGGGAAAACCTTCATAATCGATATTTTGGGACCATATTCTATATAAAAATTTTATTTGAATTGAAGAAGGTAGATCAAGATAGGTATCCAAATCCACTAGAATGTGAGTATGTGTAATAAGAGTATAAATTCCAATTTTAAAATCTATGGAAAAACACCGCCAACGCATTACCAATTGAAATCAAAATTTCCTCCCAAAAATGCAGCGGAAGAAGAGGTTATCGAACCCAAACATGATTTAAATTTAATGTTTCAGTTATTAAATTGAAATATGGGAACTAAGGACTCATTCAAGTGATGATTTTTAGGTCCCATAACTTGGAGGAGATTGCATCTCTATCTTCAACCACATTAAAATCCAAAATAGAAAAGCCTCTAGAAAAAGAGTAAATTTGCACTTTACCTTCCATGTGTGGTTTCCAATTTGAAGAAATTCTAGAGTGAAGAAGTGGTAGACCATGCCAAATTCCATTAAAACAATAGACTCAAGGCTCATTTGGAGAAATACTTTTCAGCATATAACATTGTCTCCCAAAATAAACTAAACGAGAGTTTTGACAACATCAATTAGTTTACTGTTTTGGCAAGAAAACAAGGGTTCATATTCGCTACATTAAAAAAGATCACTTCTTGAAAGGGATAATTTGATTATGAATAGAGCATTCCCCAACACCCACCTTCCTATCCGCGTAATTCATAGCTAAGGAACGAGGTGAAGATCCTAGAAACATTCTCAATAAAGAGTCCCCCACCCTTGGCAGCGTAAAACCCCAATAACACCATCAAATAGATCATGGGGTCCCTCAACCTAGATAGATCTATCACACAGAAAAGGACGAGCTGGTCTTCGGGAAGAGACATGGACTTACTCTATCCACCTCCGCCACCATCGCATAGAACAATTTTATGAATGTGACCATGAATATCCTAGCCATTGGGAGAAGAGCTAATGTTAGGGTTAGGGAGAAGAAGACAGGAGACATGCCATTCGCCAATTTAATTTCAAATATATTATGGGTAATATGTTGTATTATTTGGGTATTTGTAGTGCCCAATTATCTTCGACACTATTTCATCTTGATATTGATACTATTGGATATATGTTTAGACATTTTTATTTTTATACATGGATTTATTAGATGGTATATTATAATTGATATTTGGATTATTGAAATTATGATGTTTATGTTTTATTATGATGCACTAGATAGTGATGTTAGACAATTTGATATATGTTGATTTTCATGATGTGGATTTTATACTGACATGTTATGTTTTGGGATGTTGGAGTATAATTGTAATCTCATGGATGTTATGTTTATATTTTGACATATTGATGGATAATAGAATTGTTAAATGTTGAATGATGAACATTGATTATATATATATATATATATATATATTCTCGATGTTATAATATATATGTGAAAAGGACACAGAGGTATTTTGTTGTGTGAAAGAATTTTATCACAAAATCGATGGGGATAGGGAACCAACCACGTAAGGATGTGGGGATTGAGCAACGAGGCCAAAATTGACAACTTATGTAATGTTGTTTAGTGTGTGTTTTATGTCTTGTTTGGAAGTCTCCCATGTGGGGGGTGATTTCACATATGTGGTCATGAGGTGAATGTGTCCCTTTCTTTAATTTTTGTATGTATTTTATTTATATTTGTATATATAATATTTATATTATGTACCTTATTAACATGTATGTAAATGTGTGTTAATTAAGCTTAACCCCTTTTTTTTTTTTGTTTAACATAAATTAGAGATGTGACAAATAGTGATGATGATATCTATGTAGTCACTTATGTAATAAAATTTATGAATGTATGTAGTATGTTTACTCCACCCCCAAGTTCAAAATTTGGATTTTGACTTGGACGGATTTTAGAGCTTGTGGGACAAGCAAGGCTTTTCCCATGCCTATGATTGACCCAAAACCTATGGGTTGGAAATCCTATTTTTGACTTCTTTGTTCATTTTTAGTGTAAAATAAGGAAAATTATTATATACTTTCTTTCTTCCCAATTTATTATGTCCTCAAAGCATGGTGTGCAATTTTGAGCCATGTGGGTTGTCATAGTCCTTGCATGAGCGTTAATGTTTCTTGGTCTTGGTGTGTTGACTTGAGTATGGGGATGGGGAATGATGAAGTGGCATCATACATTGAGCCACCTCATCATCCTCACATCCCATTTCTATTTATTGGTAATTTTGGTTGGAATGGGGTTAC
>CM031241.1:461737478-461744222 GCA_018340775.1 Taxus wallichiana var. yunnanensis
GACTGTTGGAATATTTTTGGTTTGACATTCGATGTCAAGCACGGCCGTGATTTGTGCGAGAACTTGAACATGGTAATATGGTTATGATGAACGTGAAATAGAATGCCCACAGAGCGTCGGTGTCACTTTGCACAGCCTATAGAGCCCATCTTCTGGGATAGATTCCTTGATAAGCATTGTAGCCATGTTTTGAAAATAAATAAACAAATAAAATACATTTTTGAGTTTTTGAAAATATACGCTCCAAAAATATTGCTATCGATGCCCAACTCTTGAAAGGGCCAAATTTCACCGCATGGAAAACCAAAATGTGGATGATTCTTCAATTCGAAGATATTTGGTGGATCATTTTTGCAAAGACGCCCTCCCACGCAGACAACGATACGTTGGAAAAATATGAAAAGGCTGATCTGAAAGCACTAATGCTTATCACTCGAGCCTTTCGATGAGGTGCGACCATACATTCGGGAAGCAACCACTTCTTCTCGGGCAAATGGAGTGCATTATGTACCATCTACGAAGCTAAGAATCGGCGACAAAGTTACATCTTGAAAAAGCTTCACAATGAGTATACATGATGACGAATCGGTAGAAGCCTTCTTGCGGTGTGTGGCGGAGTTATGTGCATAAACTCTGCTCTCGGTGAACCGGTGGATGACAAGTTGTTGGTCCCACTCACCTTGTGAGATCTTCCTTCCCGGTTTCAGACACTGATCACCACGTTGACAATCACTCAACAGGAGGTGAGTTTTGCCACCACTGGTGAATTATCTCCAACAGGAAGAAGCCATGCAAAATGTACAAGAAGCCTTTGAAGACAAGGCTCTCATCACGAGGAAAAAGCATAAGCCTCGGAAAAAGGCAATCTTGACCCCGAGAATCGAAGCAACATCCTCAGTGAGCCATCTTCACGGTGGCCACCACGGCAACCAGAAAAAGCATAATCACAAGGCGGATCGGTGGTGCCACATTTGCTCCACGGATACGCACATTTATCGCGAACAAGTTATTACTGCAGTCGTAAGTATGGAAACTCGGTGAAGAGAGAACTTCAAGCCAAGGATATTCCAAGAAATCCCGATGGTGTGCTCGTAATCGAGGAGGCAAAAGGGCCACATTGCTTGCTCGTGAGGATGCCACCTTCGACGAAGAGGTACTAGATATGACTCATTTTGACATTTTCTAATCTCACAGACTTCCACAAGCCATCGAGAAGATGTCCTGGTTGATTGATTCGAGCGCAGCAGTAATGAGCCATGATCATATTTGCACTTAAGAAGTTGTTTCATACTCTAAGTGACCATTTTGGAGATCGGATCACCATTGCGGATAATCAAGAGTATATTGCCGGTGAGGATTGGTGATGTCATCATTCCTCTTGGAACATGAAGATGTACACTCATGAAGGTGCTATATGTTCTAGGTTTGACTTCAAATCTTTGTTTACATGAGTCAACTTCTTAACCATCGAATGCGGGTTGAATTCTTTGTTGAGAAAGGGGTCAAGTCCTACATCATTTCCCGTGGGAGAGTCGGTCATTGCTCAAGCATTTACGAATGGTCATCTATTTTGCACCTTGGATGCGGTCACTTCATCTAGCGTTGCTCTCTCTACTTCAACGGCGTGAGTCCACTACACTATGGAACTTTTGATATGGTCATCTTTTTGCTTGGGCTCTGCATTCAGCTCGGTGTCGAGGAAATGGTAAGAGGGCTTCCTCCTCTCCCATTCCTTACTGTTTGCTTGGGATGTCTTGCATGGGTAAACAACATAGAGTCCGTTCAAACAAGAGCTCTTATCATTCTGAGCATCTTGAGTCGTTCACACCGATCTGTGTAGACCCACGCCAACTAGCTTCCGAGGTTTTGTGTACTTTCATCTCATCATTGATGACTACTCATGGAAAATGTGGGTATATTTCCTTCCGAATAAGAGTGAGGCACTTGTAAATTTCCAAACCTTCTACTAAAGAGCCACCAGGTAGTTCTGGGAAGCCTCTTCTTCTCCTCCACTCGGATCAAGGGGGAATTTGTGTCAAAGAAGTTCTTAGCATGCAGACGGCATGGCATTCAACAACATTGACCGCACCCTACACACCCCAAAAAAATGGGATTTGAGTGCCCTGTGCAACAGGGTGTCATGGAGATGGCTTGTTGTATGCTCTCGGCGCCATGAGTTGGAGGATCGAGTTTTGAAGCGAAGTAGTCAGACAGTGTTAGTGTATCTACTCAATAGGGCACCTACGAAGATCTTGCGAGATCAAGACACGGAAGAGGTATGACCTGGTCGTAAACCTCTATTCATCATTTGAGAGTTTTTGGTTGGTCTTTGCATATATGCATGTTCCAGATAAGAGAAGGAAGAAGATCGATCCAAAGACACTAACATGTCTTTTCTTGGGGCATAGTACTACCTCAAAGGCATATCGTCTCATGGATCACGAGATGAAGAAGATCTACTGGGAGAGTCAAGATGTGGTATGTGATGAGTCATCCTTTGACTCCCTGCCACACTGATGGAGATCGATCCGATGAAGCCTCGTCACATAGATTGCTCACACATCGGATGATGAGCAAGATGATTCTTCTCGGAGAGAAGAAGAGCTAAGTGGAGACTTGTTCATTGATCTTGGCACCTTTGGAAAACACATCTTCACATTAGCAACACCAATGTACGAAATGGGTCAGAATACTATTAGGGATGCACATCCGAACTCACTTCCTTGTACTTCTACGGGAGTTAGAACATGAAGTCAAGCTAGACATGAGGTAAATTTTACACTCATGAGTTTAGTTATTGAGAGCACTGAACACGACATTGTTCATGAGGCATTAGACCAACCACAAAGTGGAAAGAGGCTATGGATTACTGAATATGATTCCCTAATTCGAGAATCGGACGTAGGAACTTGTCGATCTGCCTCGGAGTAAGAAATCCATTGAATCTGCAAATGGATTTTCAAAACAAAATATAAAAAAGATGGTTGATCGACAAACCTGAAAGAATGACTTGTTGTAAAGGGTTATGCTTAGCAAGAAGGAATTGACTATGGCGAGACCTTTGCACCTGACTGTGAAGATCAAAACCATCGCCAGTTGTCTATGCACTTTGTGACACAAAATGGATGAAACTTCAGTAGATGGATGTTAAGAGTGCTTTTCTAAATGGTGATCTAAAATAAGAAGTGTACATGGCCTGACACGAAGGGTTTGTAGATGAACATCAACCACCTGAGGTATGTCGTCTAATAAAGTCTCTTTATGGACTCAAACAACACCTAGGGCATGGTATATAAAAATTGATGATCACTATTGCGCATGGATTCACCCATAGCCCCTCGGATACAAATTTGTATATCGAAGGTAGGAATAGAGATTGTCATTCGGTTTTGTATGTAGATGATCTTGTGATCACGGGGAAGTTACGATAATCTTGTAGATGATGTAAATAATGATACGAAGAAATCCTTCGACATGGTGATTTGGGGCTACTTCACTAATATCTTGGCTTAGAGATATGGCGAAAAGAAGAATCATATCTTCGTCTCCCAAATGAAATATGCCCGAAGAACTCCTAGAAAAGTATGGAATGTCAGTTAGTAAACCAATGTCCACTCTATGGAAAAAGGTTTGTAATTATCTAGATTCCAGGATTCACCGTGAGTAGATGGCACTCACTACGAGGCAACTTGTGGGAGTCTCATTTACTTGACTTATACGAGACAGGATCTTTGCTTTGTAGTGAGCTATCTTGCTAGATTTATGCGGGAGCCGAAGAAATGTCATTGGGATAGCAGAAAGCATGTGTTGAGATATGTAAAGTACGAGTTGAATTTGGTTTGGAGTATCAGAAGAACACTGAGTTCTTCTTACAGGGGATATCTGAGACTCAAACTATCAGGATCCATTGATGATAGGAAATCCACTTGAGGATATGTTTTCATCTCAGATCTGGAACCTATCTCATGGATTAGCAAGAAAGAAAACTATTGTTTCTCTCTCATCCCTTGAGGAAATTTGAATACCATGCTTACATGAGGAGTGTGTGTGAAGCAATTTGGTTATGTCGCATTCTTGCGAGATATAGGGATTCTGAAAGAGAACCTCCCATCATTCTACGACAATCAAGGTGTGTTGAAGCTTGTGAAGAATCCTATTTTCCATGAATGAACAAAGCATATTGAGGTTGAATGTCACTACATTCGTGAACATGTCTTGAACCACCAACTTCAGCTCGATCTGCGCCCTACTTATTTTCAAGTTGCGAGATATTCTCACTAAGCCTCTGCAGTGAGGTGAAGTTTGATTTGTTTAGGGGTACATTTGTAAGAGCAATGTATTAAGGGGGGGAATGTTAGATTAATTAATACATTGTTAGCTTAATTAGTTATTAATGAACATTTAGTGAATAGTTATATAGCTTTGTTCATCCTTCCTCCCTTTCATTGTGACTTATAAAGAGTGTGCTCCTGTATTAAGAAATATAGAAATATATAAAACATTATTGGAGCACCATCACGAACAAAGATGAAAATTGAACTATATTTACATATTCAAACAATGTCTGAGATGTTACAATATTGACAAAAATAAAGAAAATACCCATGTGGATGTTTGTCAAGAATGTGAACTTCAGTCTTCCCATCATGACATATGATGTCATCTAACCTTTGGTCGGTAAAAAAGAAAATACTTCAAGGATAACTCATAACATTAATAGACACTCAAATTGAATTCATAATATTAAGAATCATACCAAATAAATTACATGTTTGGTGAAGCAGTCATCACAACGACTTAATGAATTATGTCACTGAAATTGAATGTCCTAAAAAACAATCTAGAAAAATAAATAAACATCAGCTATCAACAATATGCGAAAGAGTAACAAATGTTTTCAGATAGCCACCATTAGAATGTGAGCAGCAAGTTGGTCCCTTGCCATTGGGTTATGCAATAACACAACCAAGTGTGCAAAAATTTCCTGTGATACATTTGAAAAACATAAATTTTCAAAAGCTGAGAGGGAATATTTTAGATTTTAAACATCTAGAGCTTCAAAGGAATTATATAATTTAATTAATGATGGGATTAATATGCAACAACCATGCACATGGAGTAGGAGATGGACATTTGGTGAGGGGTTTCCAGCATGGCGGTGTGATCAAGAAAATTGTTGAGCGCCACGATGCTCTGTAGGATGTTCTTCAAGTTCTCGGCCTTGGCGAATCCAATGCCACTATGCCTCTACTACAAAGTAGATTATCGAATGTTATACATCCCTTCAACGAACTTGCAAGCGGTCGATTTCTTTGGCTTGATTATGCCATTAAGAGGCACGGATTCAGCTGGTAAAGGCATGTTGTTGTTATAACATCCACCCAGGTTTAAGCCTAAGGAGGGAAATTCAGTGATACTTGATTGTATTTATAAGTTTTATTTCCATATTATTTGAATAGTCTATGGCCTCAAAATTTTGAGAATGAGGCCCCAGGATTGTGATCTCACCGGTTGGCCTTAGTCAGAGTATCGGAGCTCTGGATAAACCTACATAATATGTCCTCTGTAGACTTGATTGTAATAATAGGTGTTAATGCAAATTATTTTTTGGGCTTCTAGCCTCAAAAATTATGGAATGAGGTTCCCAGATGATGATCTCACAGACTCGGCTAGATTGGGATGGGTTAGGTTGGACTCATTGATTCCCAGATTTTCAGGTGGAGGGCTGCAACAAAATTCCTCTTTACTGATCAAAAAATAAGGCGAAGCAATTACTTGCAATAAAACAAAAACATACATGCATTAATACACATTTTGTCAAACATATCGCGTGCAATTAACCTATGCTCAAAACTTTTGAAATGGAAGATATTTATAAAAATATTTTCAACAATTTTTATTTTGTTGAATCAACTCCAGCGGCAAACCCAGAAAAAGATAGTGTTTGGCCCTTGTTTTGTTTCTACTTCGCCGCCTTGGCAGAGGCCTTGCCCAAACTATGAAAATTCTTCGTTCCGCTGTCGGTGACCACCATGGCTTTCTCAGCGTCCACCTGCTCGCCTCGCATTTGCCTTGAGCCCACGCTCCCAGGAGTTGTCTTTGCCATTATGCTACACAAATTTAACTTCAGATGACACAAGAAATGTAACAAATGCTATACAAAATTAAAATCCAATGACAAATGTTTAAAACCTCCACTACAATGACGCAACTTAAAATAACAGAAAAATTACAGTCCGTACTGCACAAATTTTACATCGAATAGCATAGAAATGAAATCAATGCAGCAATCCATCAAAAATAGATGAGCTATTCACAAATATATTCCAAAAAGGGCTGAAATAACATTACATTGCTCCCCTTCCACACTTGATAAACTCAACGGCAATATCGGCTTCTACTGTTTAACAAAAAATATCCACGAAACCGCCCAAAAACCCCTATAGAAATCATCGTTCCTTCATTTTCCTTGGCTCCAAAAACACCCGCCTTATTCCAAATCGCATTTCTGTGCTTTTGATTAACATAATGTTAGTTCGGTTTGAATAAAATCCCAACATTGTAGCAGTCGAATATCGACATTTAACGAATAATGCATGATGCGTATGTGACGTGGAACTTTATGGAGGAGCTGCAAAAGCAATATTTTAGATCGAAGCCGACCGATAGAGAAAAGAAAGCTGATTTAAAAGTGGTTTTATTACTGCGTTATAGTAGATTAAACGATATTAGTAAAAGTGGTAA
>CM031241.1:461744322-461865352 GCA_018340775.1 Taxus wallichiana var. yunnanensis
GAGTTGCATGTGCCACCCAAGAAATGCATGGAGAATTTGAGTCACGCGTGGAGAAGGCGACCATTACGTCATCAATTTTAAAACAAAATCATTACGATGAAATTCAAAGGATCAACTATAGTCCTAGACTTTAAATAATGCAAAAATCAGACCAAATTATGCCACAATGATCACCAAAAAGGTGAATATTTTAACTATATACTATTCAAACATGCAAAGCCGACAAGTATTACATGGTCGCGCATATCCAAAAGGTGGCCAGGACATATAGTGTAGCTCTATGTCAAATAATCAAAGGTGGCCGAGTATGGTGTGGAAACTATTACAAAGTGCCCCCATGTGTATCTAGAACCATGGTAATGTGCTAAGTCCACAAAGGTGGCCAAAATCAAACAAAGACAAAGAAATGTCAATATCAGGCTCGGAGGTGGTCCCAATCAGGATAGATGTTTGGATGAATTACTTTTGCAAAGTATTGCAAATAATGTAATTAATTTTGCTCACTCACAGGAGTTACTTTTGCATGCTTCACAAGAGGTCAAGAACAGAGAAGGAGACAAGTTGCATGCTCATGGAGAGAGACTTGCCTAGCAAGTAAACTTATTATCAAAGAAATTATTCACCCTGCCTTATTAAAAATAGAATAGTCAACTTTAGTCGACTAAGATGTAATCAAAGACTATTAATGCCTCTTTGTACAGTTTGTATTATTTTATCCCTTTATTTATTATTAAATAAAGGATAAAAATAGGATGCATGGGCGAGTACAAGCCTTAAGCTATTTTTAGGAAGGATGGGAAAATTTATGTTGCTATATATTGTGTGCCTTTGCAAAGCACAAGAAATTTTTGGATATAGGAGTCTTGAAGTAATTTTTGCACGGTTTGCCCTACGAGTGTGAAGTTTTTCTGCCTTCCCAACTATTGCAATCTTGTGTATGTTTCTATTAGTCTTGTGAATGCAAATTCCTTGATTAAGCATCTTACCCTGTTGTAAAATTCAGTAGTTTCTACATAATATTAGTGTGCATGTTCAGCTTAGCAAGTATTGTTGTGATAATCTCCCTCAATACCTCCAAGTGTTTTCCCCTTGATATTCTATAGAAGAACTGTTGGCTCGTGCATCAAAAATCCTTTTCACATATCAATCATGCATATACTCAGTCAAATCCCTCATGCAAATTTTGTGTATCACCTTAGTTTAAATTATCTCAAAGTCATCTTTTCCCCTTAAACCCCAGAGATTAGTTTAGGATACATCAATAAGGAATCGGCCTTGATACCGGAGACTCACCTCAAAATAGGTATACCCACATAGCTGAGGTGTTTCCATTGTATCTACGAATAAGAGAGATAAAACTCTACAAGCTTAGAAAACCTATAGCCATCTCTCTACAGGGTGCACTTTTGAGAGATAACGGTATCATGGATCCATATTGAGTATTGTGATTCAAATTTACTCTTATATGGTATCTCCACACACTAAACGACATGATCACAAAAATTTACATCTTCCCTCCATTCACCCAATATTTCTCTTCGCATACGCATTGGATAAACATTACATTAATAAAATCCAAATGGTTGTATCATTAAAATTACATGTGTAGCCATGTATGAATTTATTGTTAATCATCTCTTTTAATTATCCTTGAATGATAACCATGAATTAAAAAAAACATGTATTCAAAATTGTTGGCTCTTTAACAAATTGTCACTTCAAAGTGATCAACCAAATTATAATATTAGACTAATGAGTTGAATTATAATATTAAAACTAAAAGATTCACCATTTATAATCTTATATGAGCTAGACTAATGATGTAAATCCCAATAGCACACACAAAAAATAATTTTTCTTATTCCAATCCCTTGAAATTTTAGCTACACCGATATGCCTTTAAAAATTAGATTCTCAGAGTGTTTTTCGTGACACATATCAAGGAAATCGAAAGTTGGAGTTTGTAACGAGTGGTCATTGGATAATAATGACATATGGATTATTGATGAGGGAAACCCTAATATATACCTTAATCATTAAAAGAGAAATTCTAATCGCCAATGTACATGAAATATAAGATATATATGGAAATTTAAATTAGGAGTTTTGTATCTATTGTATGTTGAGTTTTTATTTTGAACATATGAAAGTTTCCTTATTTTTAGGTGGTGACAAAGGATACTTTGTGATGTGACTAGCTATCATATCTCTACACATAGTACACCAATGGGTACCACATAAACGCCGATAAATGTTTTCCTTTTAAATTTTCATTTTTAACATAAATTTGGTCAAGGTCTATATAGGCTCGATCATTGACACCATGGAAAGTATTTCTTAAGATTCTCGTAAGGGTTTAGAATAGATGGTAGGTTGATTTGTTGCACCTAATTTGTGCTCTTGAAGCAGAGGTCACATGTTTGAATTTTTGTGGTGGTAGGGTATGCATGTATCATATTTGAAGAAATGTTAGGTACTTATGCTCGGGAACATGACGTACCCAAAATTGTAAGTCTTACTACGCAGAACAATGTTACACGTGCCCCGATGATGATACGAGTCTCCTCACAAGGTGTTCGGGATTGAAAAATCCTCTCAAATTTCAATGTTTACCAACTTTTTTCACCGCCTTTGCTCGTATTTATGATTTTGGTTCCCTGGAATAGTGTTTTTGCATTGTTTATGGTTAAAGAGTTCAAATTGGTTTTCACCTTTGGGTAAATGGGGATTCTATAAATAGTTGGTTGATCTTCAAGCAAATGGCCCCTCAAAAATTGCCTCTCATCTTCTCATTTCATAGTTTTAGTCTTTCAGTTCTTAGGAATTCATAGTTTTCAGTTGTTACATGCATAGTTAGTGTTGTTTTGTTGTTTAGAAGCCACATAATCTTCTTGTGCTAGTGTTATTATTATTTTCATACAATCAATTGAGATAGGATAGTTTTATTTTTCAGTCTGAAGCCATTAGAGTTTTAGGTTTTGTTCATCAAAAAGAATAGCTTCAGGTTATGGATGTTTTGTGTCGTATGACTCACAATAAATCCCACTAGGAATTGCATAAGCCAAGCTCTGTTCTCTTGCGCTATCCCTCTCCTACTCACATTGTATTCAGTCTACATCCAAAAATATGCCATTGTTCAATACCTACTTATGTTGATGCTAGCATTACATGCTTTTCTAGATTCGTGAGCATGAAGGAGCAGGGAGACCACCTTGAGGGGACAAAGCCACACACAATCGGATTCGCCCTTTTACTTGCAAAATCTAGAGTTCAAGCTTTCAAAGTTCTAGTTAAAATATATCAAATAGAATAGTGAATCATTTCATTTCAGTTAATCTCACTTTTGATATTGCTGGGGAAGCTGTGGGGATTGATAGTTTATGAGAAACTATGATTCATTCCTCACTTCTGAGGTAGGATCGAGTCTTTCAAATAGATTAGATCAGTTATTTCATTATTTAGAATAGATTTACAACTGCACAGGCAAGTAGCTATACTCAGTTGCCTTGTTTGTTTTAATTTCATTATTAGTTTAGTTGTCAATTTCTAGATATTTTAAATAATTTCTCTTTCAATTTCATTCAAATAGTTCATCAAAAACACAAAAATAGAGAAGTTATATATGTTGTAGATATACTTTACATAGTTAGTTTTACTTTGCTTTAGTTAGATTTACATTGTTTCTTTTGTATGACAATCACGGGACCTAGGGAGCCCAGAGAATACGTATTCGAGCCAATCGTGCCTCAACCCAATCTTTGTTGCAGCAATAACTGACATAGACCAAAATCTTAGAATTCAAGTCTTCTAAACGACAATAGACCTACAAGAAATTAGCTCACAGTTAAGAGGATTAAACATAGAAGATGACAAAGCACATACGTTTTGGTCAAACCAGCCAAACTACAGATTACCCTAGATAAATATCCACATGACTGTAGAAGGGCTTGAAAGAGAGCAAACGTTCGGTTGTGATCCTTTGGTCCCATAACCAGACACAGGAGACATTCTCATTGACATAGACACTAGCTTAAGAATTCAAGTTGCCAGAATGCCTATAAGATACTCTGAGAAGATTGCACAACTGTTAGTTCTAAATATAGAGGCCGAAAAGGCATACGACTACTGGATACTAGGGATTAGGGATTGATTCTACACATGACCATAGGAGGTCCACAACAACCATGAATCTATGGTTGTGATCCACGAGTCCCATGACCCAGCGGACCCAGGAGTGAGGTCAATCAGGAGGCGTTGATGTTGGTTTACGCACATTAGTATTTAGATCCTCTCCACTTCCACCAATCATTATCACACAATTATCCTTCACTAGACATAATAGCTAATCAAGCTAAGGATTTTGGACTAGACCAGAGAATCGCCCATAGAATCCACCATATATCCATCATCCATCTTATGACCCTATCTGGAGATATACACGAAACAATTCCAGGTCATTTTCCCGTATCCTGACCTATAGATCGAATCATGCGAGCTCGATATTGATTGGAGCCTTGAGATCATCCTGCATGATTGATCTATCATGCCGATTCAGAGTTAGGAGGGCCTTCTTTGCCTTAGATTTCACAGATTCCATTAGTGCGTGTCGAAGACATAAGATTTCCCTAATTAGTTTTCCATACCCCACGTATATTCCATCCCCACCGGCTGTCTCGGCATGACCTCGGGAGGTCGGGTGCGAGGAAGAGTTACTTGTAGATTCCCATGCTGCTTGTCACTTTTCCATCATACAAAATTGGTGAACCCGACGTGAAAACCCTGCTTTCTGGTTGAGTCATATTTCTACTTTTCTTCACTTTTCTTCATCTTTTCTACCTCATTAGCCTTCACATTGACTTCACCCACAAAATTGGTGAACTGACGTGATGTGAAAGAAATACCAGGCGTGAACAAACATGGTTCTTCCTCTTTTATTTTTCATTTCTTCCATCCACCTTCACTCTTTCCCATTATTCTACGGGTATTCATATACCCCCGAATATGTCGGGATTCGATGCATATGGCAGACCTCTCCTAGGTCTTGAAGCATACTATGATCAAATTGAATAGACACCATCACCCTCGCTCTCAGCATGGGGTGACAACTATTCAACTAACCGATTGTCAACACAAACTCCACCTCAAGGACTAGATATAGTTCTTCTTTCCAAATAGAGGAGTTGGATCAGCTCACTCAAACACAACAACCAGAGCCTTCAGGCTCGAACAACATGACGTTTACGGGAGAATCTGGTTCGTCTCCTCAGGTGTTGCTTAGACCACAAATTAGTAGACAATCAGATCCATATCTATTTTTAGATGATGAACATTCAGTGCGTTATGCCAGGAGTGAACAATGCTCTCGGAGTATGTACCCACCTATAGGAAGTTTACAAACACGACCGAGGTCTCTTTTCAAGAAAACACCTCCATACCTCTACCTATAGGAAATGCCCTCGGTGAAACTTGGCAGGATAATGACCAATTCATAGCAGGGTATCATACCCCTTTGCAACCTCAAACTACACAACAAACACCCGTAAGGAAAAATACCGTGTCTTCACCAATAGAAGTCATTTCACTTTAGTAGAAAAGGTTAGAGGGTTAGAACTTGCTCAAGCAAGTCAAAATTCTCAATTCATGCAGGTAGGAAATTCCAATCCTCCACATCATCCTGGCCAAGTAGACCTCCTCACAGGAATAGGCACGTTGGGCATGCCTCCTCAGTATTCACAACAAATGCCAACTAGAACCATTTTCTAACACCATTCTGGTGGAAAATATGATACCTCAGGTCTAGTACAAAATAATCCATTCTGGGCAATACTCCTCCATACTTAAACATATATTCCAAGTCACCACAAGGAGATATGTTCTCTTCTCCTGGCATGTTCGCTCAACCACAAGGATTTCCTTATGTCCCGAAAACACATACGCTACGCCATATCAACAACCCATTCCACCTCCACCCCCTCAGCAGGCACCATCGATGGTCGAAACCTATGCGATAGGAACTTATTCAGAATATTTGAAAGAGCCCTTAGACTTCACTATATGAAGCGTCATGCTTCCAAGACCTCTTCTGATTTTCCCAAATACAAAGGGGAAGGAGACCGAATGCACACATTAAGGCCTATGCCACAACCATTCGAGAACTGCTCCCTTGGGATGGGGTTGTTGCTAAAATATTCCCCAAAAATTTAGAGGCATCGCCCTCGATTGGTATTCTAGAATACTGAAGCTTCCATCCATTCATTTAAACAACTCATTTCAGAGTTCATCAAGGCATTTGACATGAACAAACTGTTGAGAACAGGAATCAGGGAATTCTTGCACATTAAGCAAGAACACAATGAATCTGTTGCTCATTTCATCTAAGAGATGGCGTACTGAGTCCTCTATTCTTTACAAGTGCTCCAAACATGGACCAGATGGAACTATGTGATTTATTCCTTCATTCTCTCAGTAGAGAGGTAAAGGAAGAAGTCAGAAGTTCCCACTAAGGACTTATGATGAAGTACTTGAGAGCACCCTCCGAATAGATCAAGCTACAATAGATAGCGGTCGCAAGACGTATGGAACAAATGGGAGGTTAATCACCCCCAACCAAAATACTATGACTTATCCTACTACCACAAACGTCAATCAAGGACCTAAAATCCTTAACAAAAATCACGTGGCGTAACAACAGATGGAGTATGGCCGGCCAAAAAAAAAGCAAATGTTGTAAATGCTCCACCGCTGATTAACAATCAACGAAACAACAACTTTACCCCGACAATCAACTCGGTGGATTTTAATCATCCACAACAACAACAAAAAGGAGATCCAGACCGGACATAGGGTCAAGTCAAAATCATTGGATATCAAAACCAAAACCAAAACCAAAGACAACAAACACAAAACTTTTTAATAGTCAACGGTTTAATAAGAGTTTTGGACCACAATACGTGCCAAACCAACAACCTAGGAATTACAATCCTAACTCGTATTGTGGTTTCCACAAAATTCAAGGCCATGACACTAGGACTTGCCATGATTACAATAAGTTCATGCAACGTCTGCCAGAAGAACAAAGACAACTTTTCATAGATATGTTCTTAGCAGATCCTGCATCACTGTGCCAAATACTTTCACGGGAGCAGTCTCCCCTCAAAATGCACCCCTCAAGATCTTGATGATCCACTCCCAAATCATGATAAATTAAATCCAAATGGGATGAACAAGGTGTGTAATGATAGGAAAGCAATGATCATGAAGCCTCGACTTCACTAAATCCACATGTCGCGTAATTAGGAAATCAGCTATGACCCAAGATAGTCAGTTTAGTGGAGTTAGACACTGAACTACACGTGGAAGCCGTAACAAGGACACGAGAGTATTCCTCTCAGCCAAATCCAAGTTACCCGCTAGAGACAGATAACATTCAACAACCATTAGTAAAACCCGTAGGTGCCTATGATTTAATTAATGACCTAACAAAGACCTTCTCTCACATCTCCTTTTTGGACTTATTGAAGAACTCTCCTGCCCATAGGGCTGCTCTTTTAGAAGCATTAGGTTTAGGTCATTTAATTAACATCACTCCACCTCCCGAAACACAAGTAAACCATATAGACTTCGATATTCACCCTCAGGGCAGCGGATAGGGATACCGAGTTTATATTTGACATAAACAAAATGCCAACAGATGTCGAGATTGCATGAAGAGGTGATCCGGCCTTACATTTACAAGTGTGGGTTTATAACAATTACGTTAAAATGCGCAATGGTTGATGATGGGGCAGCAGTTAACATAGTTCCCTTCTCTTTCCTTCAAAAGCTAGGGTATGGAGAAACAAATTGTTCCATGACTCGGAATACACTAAGAGGCTATGATAGCCTTAAAGCCACTTCGATTGGAACTATAATACTACCAGTCACCTTAGGACCCAAAACAATCCTCACTGAGTTTTATATTATAGATCGGGAAACCAACTATAATATGATCCTCGGCCGACCATGGATACACCGTATGAAGGAAATCCCTTCTACGTTATTTAGGAAATAAGATTCCTACACTTGGGAAAGGTATTCATAGCAAAAGGTGATCGAAACCATTCGATATACACCTAGCAGACCTGAAGAAAAGACCAGGTGCATTCACTCTGAGTTTGAACTCCCAACAAACCAACTTAACAAGCCAACCGACTCGAAACCGGAAGAAAAGTTGGTACCTACAATGGAGTTAGAAGTTATGAACCTAATCAAGAATATCCCAGCCCTCAAGGATGAGGCTAACATTGTAGAAATAGTATCATTAGGAACTACTTGAAAAAATAGTGAATTCTAGAACAGGATCTACCAATTTTCCTGCCATTTGATTATGTAGGTATGGGATATACCCTAGGAGTTGGTTCTCTTCAGTCAGAAGAACTCTGCATGGTAGAAGTAACCGAAGTAGAAGAAGTAGACGTAGAAAATGTCCCAACATCCATCTTCCCAAGTAAATATTGGACTCTCCATTTCGATGGAGCTAGATGTCGTTATGGGGTTGGGGCAGGTGTGATCTTTACTTCTCCCAAGGGAAAGATCTTACCATTCACCTTTAAACTAAATTTTGAATGTACAAACAATGGCACTTGAAGTACGAAGCCCTCCTCCTTGGCCTCATCTTAGCTAAGAGGCTCGGTGTTAATGACATCAGAGTGTTAGGAGACTCTCAATTAGTAGCAAACCAAGTCTCTGAGGTGTATGAGACTAGAGAGTTGAACATTCTGACTCTACAAAACAACGGTATTAGATTTGAGCAAAGGATTTAACTTCATATCAATTGAAGCAATCCATGAGAACAAAACCTTCTCACAGATTTGATAGCAACCTCAGCTTCACGTTTCACTCCAAGCAGTGAGTTGGAAGACACCCGTTTCATGGTATCCCTTTGTACTGAACCATTAGTAAAGAAAATGTCAAACCCTCTTTTAACAAACATAGCTGAGAATACATCTACTATCTTAGATCACGTTGATAGTGATAGAGCCACTCTTGATTACTTAAATGCCTATGCAGAGTTACATCTCACCCATCACGTGGTAGATTTTTCCTTAATCCCACATTCGTCTTCTTACTTTGGAAATCCCATGATAGAGCTTCCCCCACAAAAGGAGCTCGACATATACGCGGTAGAGAATGGAGAAGATCTGGAACTACCTCCAGCCCCGCCTGAGTTTGAAGAAGGTAACGCTTCTTTAATCGAAGAAACAATTGATATTAACATCGGAACGGAGGAAGAACCGAAGATCTTAAAACTAGGATCTTCGTTAACTCCAGAAGAGATAGAAATACACACTCGAATCCTCAGAGAACATCAAAAGGCTTTTGCATTTAATTATAAAGAAATGACGGGAATTGCACCACACATCGCGGTACATAACCTCATCACCAAATCTAGATGCAAAGCCAATTAAACAAAAATGAGACCAATGAAACCCAAGGTAGCTCTCATGGTGAAGGAAGAAGTAATGAAACTTCTCCAAGTAGGGTTCATCAAACCGAGTTGATTACTCTCAGTGGGTATCTAATATCATTCCCGTTCTCAAAAAGAATGGGAAGATATGCATCTGCATAGACTTTTGAGACATTAACAAAGCGTGCCCCGAGGATGACTTCCCGTTACCATCCATTGCGTCATCGTTGGCCTGACATTTGGATTTGAGCTTTTGTCTCTCATGGATGGATTTTTCGGGATATAATCAAATCAGAATATCGAACAAGACCAAGCCAAAACCACATTTATAACTCCTTGGGGAACTTATTGCTACGTTGTTATGCCATTCGGTCTCAAGAACATTGGTGCTACATACCAGTGGGCAATGACATATATATTTCATGATCTTATTCATAAAATCATGGAATCTATGTAGATGACTTGTTGGCTAAAGCTAGGAAGTGTTGTGATCACCGGAAGTGCTCCGCATCATTCTTTCACGTTTGATAGAATACGGAGTCACACTAAACCCAGAAAAATGTGTATTTGGTGTGATAGGAGGGAAACTCCTGGGTTACATCATATCATCATGAGGGATCGATGTAGACCCAGCCAAAATCAGGTTGTTCTTGAAATGATCCCACCTTCGGATGAATCTGGAATCAGGTCATTTCTTGGGAAACTCGGTGCAATGAAGATTCATCCAGATTTAAGCTTTTCCATTCATCAATCAACAATCTACTCAAGAAAGATTATAGTATCGATTGGACCGAAGACTGCAATGAGGCTTTTGAAGAAGTTAAGTGTTTCTTGTTGTCACCACCTACGCTAATGCCTCCTAAGCAGACCGCCCTTTAATCTTATATTCGTGAAGCTGAGCTACGATGTCTGCTTGCTTTGCATGTTGGCTCAAAGAAGACGATAAACAAAAGAGAACGCGTGATCTATTTCATTAGTTGAACATTACTCGATTATGAAACACGTTATACACAAGTAGAGCGAGAATGCCTTGCCATAGTCTTTGCTGACCAAATGCTAAGACATTACATGCTAAACCAAGAAACAAGGGTCATTGTAAAAATAGACCATTTACGAACTTTCCTCATGCAAGGGTCCTTGTCTAAAAAGGTTGGATGCTTTATAACCTTAATGGGTGAATTTGAATTAACTTTTGTAAACTAGAAGTCCGTTAAGGGACAAATCATTGCAGATTGGTTAGCTGATAACCCGTTAGACGGAGGTGATCTAGTAGATCTAGATTTTCCGATGAATGCATATATTACATCGAAACCAGACCTCCTATCTCTGAATGTCCTTGGTATATTGATATTATTAATTATATCATGGACCATGCATATCCAGAAGGTGCTACACCACAACAAAGAAGGTGGTTATGCATTATCGTAGCTAAATACGTTATTATAGAACAAGTGCTCTATCGTAAGGCTTTTGATGGAATGCTCTAAGGTGTGTTGACACAGAAGAATCCAAGAAGATTCTCTATGAATCTCATAATGGAATATGTGGCAGCCATTTTGGAGGTCATGCCACTGCCCACAAAATACATCGAATGGGCTATTTTTGGCCCACTCTAGAACACATGTGATAGTAGAGTTTGTCTGTGAAGTGCCATAAATGTCAAGAATTTTCCCACGAGATTCACATGGCGGCCAAGCTCTGACAATCACTACTCCATGGCCCTTTTCTACATGGGGCCTAGATTTGATAGGAAATTCTCTCCCTCGTCACAGATGGCCATAACTTCATAATCACATGGCCTTTGAGTATTTTACCAAATGGGTAGAGGCTATGCCTCTTACTGCTTTATACCAGGTTCAGTGATCGCAAGTTCATTTAAACCAGATCATTTGTAAGTATGGTGTCCCACAAATCATTATCTCGGATAATGGTACTTCCTTTAAGAATGATGAAGTCCATGAGCTATGCGATAAATTTAAAATAAACCATCATCTGACCTCCTGTATTACCCTCGAAGCTAACGGGAAATTTGAAGCAACAAACAAAACATTGAAAGCTATTCTCCTTAAAACGGTAAAAGAAAACAAATGAGATTGGCATTTAAAGTTATATCCGGCCTTGTGGGCCCACCAAACCTCAATAAGAACACCAACAGGAGCAACTCCTTTCTCATTGGTATTCGGAGCAAAAGTAGTTCTCCCACTTGAGGTTGAAATACCGGTCTCGCATCTCACTCTGAGGATTACGGATGAAGAAGCTTATAGAGAAGCACGTCTCTCCCAACTAGAAAGCCTAGATGAGGCCAGGATTAGACGTTGAACAATGGCATAGAGTCTATGTTGACTGGATGTCGGTAGTATAACAAAAAGGTCTATGAATGAGATATATATGAAGGAGATCTAGTTCTAAGACTAGACAGCCGGATCGATAAGAAGACCGGTGAAGGAAGGAAATTCTAGCCCAAATGGTTGGGCCCATACCGAGTCACGAAAGACTATGGAAATGGTGCATATCTCTTATGTACACTAGAAGGTGAGGAATTGGTGAAACAGTCAATTCCTTGCATCTTAAATGATTCTATGCATAAGTAACCAGCACTACTTGTATAATTATATCTACATTGCATCTTCATGTAGTTAGGTTCATTTTGTCCACTCGTTTTGTAAAATTTTGTGATCAAGGAACTTATTCTCAAAGCAATTCATTACAAACTTCTGATGGTATTGGCATAAGCATTCAATCATACTTCTTCATTTTCATAACATCATCACTGTTTCAGAATCATTTCATCCATATAAAGCTAGATATGACAAAGTCTTAATGGTAACCATACCAAGGTCTGCATGCTTGTTCTCACTTTTGGTTTCTTCCTAGGATAGGTGTCTTGCCTATAGTGCATTCTAGAAGCTTCATAGTGTCACATCTATCCCGTATGTATATCTCTTTGGAAATAAGAACATCTTTGACATTTTGCTCAAATAAATAAGTCAAATGTAGATCAAACAGAAAATTTTATTTTTACACATTTCCTTGCCCTAACCTTCGGTGATGAGCTTGCATCTCTTACTAGTGACGTAGGGTTGGGAAAGGATGGGAATGCCCTTACTCACCTATGCCTTGTCCATGGTGATAAGCCCATGCTTCTCTACTAGTAGCATGGGGCAAGGTGTGGGGGTCCTCTTGATAATAAACGTTGAAGGTCATAAGAAAATAGTTCAAATAAACCTTTGAAATCTTGAGTCAAAAACAAATGAATCAGATGTCCAAAATTCCAAGAGAGCTCAAAACCCCAAAAACCAGATTTTGTCTACCATGTGGCCATCTACGGATCTAAGTCTAGATAAACCACAAAGCAAGTAGCATTCTAAACTATGGAGTCACTTGAGTAGAGTAGGTTTGTAGCATCCTAATTTGGTTCCACCAAATCTTTGTCTATCTCTCATCACTACCATTCAACAAATTTCATAGCTTGTGCCCTTTCTAGCTCTCGGTGGTGAGCCCTCGCATCTTACTAGTTGCGTGGAGTTAGGAGTGGGGCAAGTTCATCTGCTCATCATACCGGTTTATCATCTCATTTTGTCAAAAAATATGAAGTACCGGAAAAATTGCTTATAGAAGCTAAAGTTCAAGATCACATTGTGTCTACATTATCATATATCAGCATCATGAAATACAAAAAGAAAGAAAGCATTTGTATCATTTGTTCTCCATTGCATACATTCTGAAAAGCATATAAAAACAACATTATAATTTACATGTGGAAATGAATCACAAAATCCTAGATACCAAGAGTCTGATCAAAAAATATATATATATATATATATAATCAAGTTTCTGTCTGATGCCATCATGCGCTAGGCATGGTCAAAATGCTCAATGAGCCAGGAAGGGGAAATAAATCATAAAAAATCTATAAACATCTCAAAGAGAGCCAGTGGCCTCTCGGCCCCTATGAGATCCCTCGAAGGTGCACGACCACGTCTAGGACTCGCTATGCCGGCTGCTCGAATGCCTTTGAGGGCTCACGGTCCCGAGGAGCAGCTACGGCCTCGCTATGAGAGTGACTCCTCATCAGGTGCTCTGTTGTCCTATACCTAGCCAACTCGGTACGGAGGGTAGTCACCATCTTGGCCACATGCCAGACATAGGGGAAAAAATGTCGGTATGCCTACCAGGCTGTTAAAGGCTCCCTGCATCCATGGATAGCTCGGCGTGAGTCCTCTCCATGGGGATCATCAGGGTATCAGTGCATACCCAACGGTGAATCAGGTCTCACCACTCATCAGCAGTCTCTGCAAGACAAAGGAGAAAACAAGTTAGAAATAGTCAAAAGATAAAAACAAAAATAAACAAGAGGAGAAATAGCAACTAAGGCAATCCTAGATAGAAACAAATATTAAAAGAAGGGTGATAACTCACTTGGATCTCCGGGCCTCAAGAGGATCCTAGGATCGGTGCACCTACCACGAGATCCGCCGCTGGTGGTGATGTGCTCCTCTCGTGTGCAGGGCAACATAGCATCTGCTATGGACTCATCCTCCCCCCACCTAGAGTCCTGAGAAGGCGGCTCCTCTGAAACTAGAGTCACCCTCTCCGCACTCTGCTCTGCCCTCTCGGCCTGTAAGATATCCTGAGTGTCATGCCACTCGGGATCGTTGTCCTCCTCTCCACCCGACTCGCTGACCTCAGCCTCGGTCTCCTCCTCTGTCTCTCCCCCTGTGAACTCCTCGGACTGGAGTCTATATCAATGGGGTCATCGTTGTGGGCGGGACCGGTGGCAATCTGAAGTAAGGGTGCTGAGAGCCTTGGCTCTCCCCTGAGCGCGTACTACCCACCTAGGCAGTTGTAATAGGGACACCGGGAGTAACGGTCCGACCCGGCCTCTAGGACCTCCCCTAGCCTCCCGAACTAATCTGAATACTGGCACCACTGGGGGGAGCATACCAACGTAAGGAAGGCCAAACTGTTGAGGCACTCGATCAAAGGGGTGTGTCTCCACCTTCCCATCCTATCCACAAGCTACCTGTGGTAGAGCAAGAGATCAAAGTGAGGTCTCCTCGCCCCTGACCTATCATGGCACGATAAGGTGTGGCCTCCATATCATCGGTAGTCGGGAGGTGGCGGGCTGGTGGGGTGCTCTAAGCACCTGTGACATATCTATCCATCGGCTGCCCTCACGGCTCACGGGATCCACCACCTCTACGCCTCTCCCATAAGGGATGATACACTCATAGACCCGGCTCATAACCGGGTCGGATGGCTCGAGAGGCCCCTGTAAATGAACCACCAGTCTGAATCATGATAGGTGGTCCCAGAATGTCATCTCCCGAGGCATAAATCCAGCCATGTGCCTCAATCTGTGTAATAATAGGGGACCAGCAATAGAGTAAAGTGTCCCCTCCCTTGTCCCGATCAATCTCGAGGCAAGGATCCCCATAATAGCTTGATGAATCAAGGGGATAGGCAAGCTAGGAATGGACCGGACCCTCACCCCCTTCTTCGAACCGGTGGAGATAACTGCGTCTCCCATGTATGAAGCCCACTATCTGCTATCGAGCCCGTGACCTGCTTTGTCTCAAGTGTAAGTTGTCTCCCGATGATCGGGACCCCGAGATATGGTAGACATCCTCCAGGGTGATAGTCCACTCACCCCTGACTCCTGGAAATCGGAAAGTGTTCGATCAGCATCCCAATATGAAAACAAGTCACAAAGTATGTGACTAGAAGGTGCAACATGCGGGACCCGTGATATACGCATAATATACCGACCCTGCGAAGAGTATCTGCTCATCTGAGAAAGTGCATCAACAACTTTGGAAGCCCGATCACACTCTCTCTCTGGCTCCATCTGATATATTCCTCCTTCGCTGCATACACCCAAAAACACACAAAAAGGAGTAAGTTAGTATTCAAATTGCATTAAAAAAATCATTAAAACATACAAGAATACTAAAAATGCAAAATTTGGCTCAAAAAACATGAGTTTTTGGCATTCTGTAAAGGACCGCCACCCTGAGCAGGGCGGCGGTTCCATAACCGCCGCCTTAAAGGGTGGCGGTCATGTAACCGCCGCCCTGCTCAAGCGGCGGTCGTGTCCCAGAATTTTCACATGGGTCACGTGCCTAAAAATGCCTAAAAACATGAAAAATGACTATTTTGACCAAAACAAAGCCTACCCATTAAGGCGCCCCCTAAGTGACCCTATTAACATTGACATTTTCAAAAATAATCCCCCCATGACAAAGATTTCATCATTTTAACATTTTGGGGATAAAAACGTTAAATCAAGAAGAACTAACTTGTGATCTCACGGGTCGATGTTCCGCTCACGGAGGCATGATCACTATCTCGTCATGAACGTTTTGACTATACTCTCATCAAAAACCATCACCGTGGGTCCCAGAGCTCAAAATCAATCAAATCAACACGCGTAAATGAATAGGAAAATGGGCCCATTTTTACATATATAGCATCTTGACTTGTTTTGAATGCCCCTTTTCGAGGTTTGGAGCACCTGACGGAGGTAAGTTCTTATCCCGCGCAAATGGTAAGTCCTCATTTCATATTATTTTAGTATTTATTTTTGATTTATTTTATCTATCTGCACTTGAGTCCTCTTTTCATTTTGCAGGTAGCGGGAATTTTGGATGGCATCATTTCGACACACGGCGTGTCAGGTATAATTTCTAACTTCCCATTTTGGGACCACCATACTCGGACCCACCATTTTACGCCTCTTCATGGCTAAAATGCTTCTCTGAGGGGGCAATATGTATGTACCCAAAATTGTAGGGTGCTACACCACCGGAACAATGTTACACGTGCCCCTGATGATGATCTGAGTCTCCTCGTGAGGTGTTCGGGATCGAGAAAATCTCTCCAAGTATGCGTTAACATCCCGCATGTCCCTGCTTAGCCCCTGTGTGCTTTTTTTTCTCTTCTCCCCTCTTTTTCTTTGTGTTTTGGTCTTGATTCTGAAAGCTGCCGCCTGCACAGGCGGCGGTCTCATGACTTCCCCAGCCAGTAGAGGCGGCGGTCTGTAACCCTTGCCGCCACCTGCTCTGGGTGGCGGTCCTTCACGCATTTTTCCATAATGTTTTTTTATCGCGACTGCATAAATTTCAACGTTTACCAGCTTTTTCACTTGCCTTTGCTCGTATTTATGATTCTGGTTCCCTAGAATAGTGTTTTTACATTGTTTATGGTTAAAGAGTTCAAATTGGTTTTCACCTTTGGGTAAATGGGGATTCTATAAATAGTTGGTTGATCTTCAAGCAAATGGCCCCTCAAAAATTTCCTCTCATCTTCTCATTTCATAGTTTTAGTTTTCGAGTTAGGAATTTAGTTTTATTTGTTACATGCATAGTTAGTGTTGTTTTTTTGTTTAGAAGCCACATAATCTTCTTGTGCTAGTGTTATTATTGTTTCATACAATCAATTGAGATAGGATAGTTTCATTTTCAAGTCTGAAGCCATTAGAGTTGCAGGTTTTGTTCATCAAAAAGAATAGTCTCAGGTTCTGAATGTTTTGTGTTGTATGACTTGCAATAAATCCCGCTAGGAATTGCATAAGCCAAGCTCTGTTCTCTTGCGCTATCCCTCTCCTACTCACATTGTATTCAATCTGCACCCAAAGCTGCCATTGTTCCAATACATACTTTATGTTGATCTAGCATTACACGCTTTTTAGATTCACGTGAGCATGAAGGAAAGAGGAGACCACCTTTGGGGACAAAGCCACACAATCGGATTCACCAGCTATTTACTGCAAAATCAGTTCAAGCTTTCAAAGTTCTAGTTAAAATATATCAAATAGAATAGTGAAATCATTTCATTTGATTAATCTCACTTTCGATATTCTGGAGGAAGCTATGGGGATTGATAGTTTTTGAGAAACTATGATTCATTCCTCACTTCTGAGGTAGGATCGAGAGTCTTTCAAATAGATTAGATCAGTTATTTCATTATTTAGAATAGATTTACAATTGCACAGGCAAGTAGCTATACTCGGCTACCTTGTTTGTTTTAATTTCGTTATTAGTTTAGTTGTCAATTTTAGATATTTTAAATAATTCTCTTTCAAATTCGTTGAAATAGTTATCAAAAACACAAAAAAGAGAAGTTATATATGTTGTAGATATACTTTACATAGTTAGTTTTACTTTGCTTTAGTTAGATTTACATTGTTTCTTTTGTATGACAATCACGGGACCTAGGGAGCCCAAAGAATACGTATTCGAGCCAATCGTGCCTCAACCCAACTTTGTTGCAGCAATAACTGACATAGACCAAAATCTCGAATTCGGGTCTTAGAACAAATAGACCTACAAGAAATTAGCTCACAATTAAGAGGATTAAACATAGAAGATGACAAAGCATATACATTTTGGTCAAACCAGCCAAACTATAGATTACCCTAGATAAATATCCACATGACTATAGAAGGGCTTGAAAGAGAGAAAATGTTTGGTTGTGATCCTTTGGTCCCACAGCTAGATGTAGGAGACATTCTCACTAATATAGACACTAGCTTAAGAATTCAAGTTTTCGAACGCACTGTAGCATACTCTGAGAAGATTACACAACTGTTAGTTCTAAATATAGAGGCTGAAAAGGCATATGACTCATTGGATACTAGGGATTAGAGATTGATTCTACACATGACCATAGGAGGTCCACAACAACCAAAAATCTACGGTTGTGATCCACAGGTCCTGACCCGAGTCCACAGGTCAATCGGAGGCGTTGATCTTTGGTTTACGCACATTAGTATTTAGATCCACTCCACTTCCACCAATCATTATCGCACAATTATCTTCACTAGACATAATAGCTAATCAAGCTAAGGATTTCTGGACTAGACCAGAGAATCACCCATAGAATCCACTATATCCATCATCCATCTTATGACCCTATCTAGAGATATACATGAAACAATTCTAGGTCATTTTCCCGTATCCCACAACCTATAGATCGAATCACGCTAGAGCTCGATATTGATTGGAGCCTTCGAGTAGTCATCCTCGCCGACCGATCTATCATGCCATTTCAGGTTAGGAGGGTCTTCTTTGCCTTAGATTCACAGATTCCATTAGTGTGTGTCGAAGACATAAGATTTCCCAATTAGTTTGTCCATACCCCACGTATAATCCATCCCCACCGTTTGTCTCGGCATGACCTCGGGAGGTCGGGTGCGAGGAAGACTTAACTTGTAGATTCCCATGCTCACTTGTTACTTTTCCTTTCATCACAATACCACCTTTACTAAAATCAAAGTAAACATGAATGGAAATTTTAGTGGTTTATAAAAGAAATAATAAAGTAAATGTGAGAAAAATGGAATGGTCTCTAAGCACTTCAAAATGTCATTGGGGATTGTACTCATAGTGAAGCAACAATCCAAGGAAGCCATGAATGCTTCAATATAGAAACAAAAAATGGGTGATAGATATGTTTTTGTCACATCAATTTAAAATGATGGTATTAAATAATTTGAAAGGGAAGCGAACAAGATATGGAGCATATTGTTGAAGGTGATGGTTTATGGGATTCAAGGAGGAAAATTGAATATGAAAAAAATTAAACAAACACAGAAGAAAACAATCTCATCAAGAGTTTTGGTTTATGAAGTGAATATTTTACAACACCAAATCATAATGAAGACAAATCAAGAATTTTTATAAATGTAATCATGTGTGATCAAATAGATATATGTAAAACATAAAAGTATATATAATTAGAATGTGGGTTGTCTACATGGATGTTAACATTGTATTATAGCATATTTTTAAGAAATAGAAGATACCATAATCTATGAAAAGATAAAAAACATGTCTTAGAAGAATAAGCTATCAATGTTGTTTCCAAATCCATAAAGTATAACAAAAAAATCCCAAACTTCTACAAATATTTTCAAACTATGCATATATGATAGAAGTAAACTCGTGCTAAGAAAGACATGATAAAATGAAGAAAAATGCAACCACAATCATCACAATATATATGATGAAGTTATCCATGCAAGTATCTAGACTATATAGCCTACCTTGCCTATTCTCAATAAACCGTGGTATGTCTGATAATTTTGCTATTTCTCCTAAGATTCCTTACTCACATCTATTGCACATTTTACCATGTTACTATTAATCTGGTTCTATCCACTACGGTGGAAGGGAAACCCATAAGTTATTATTCAAAATTCAATAATATGTATAAAAATATCAATAAATAATAATAATGATAGCTAGTAAAAATAAACTATGACATAAAGGATAGTGTGTCAAATAAAGTTATCATCCCACCCAACTTTGATTCCCTACCTCCTACGCGAGTTTGAGCTCTGTAAATCAATGATATAAAATTTCGCATATTCAAAACCACCTAAGTATCAACGTAATACTACCAATCATACGTGAAATGTACGATGGAAATATCGAAGGAGATATTTTTAAGGAATCATATTGGAGGAGACAAACAATGGGAGAGGAAGAGTGGTGAGAAAGAAGGAGTTGGAAGGAGGAGAAGTGTGAGGGTGGCGAAAATGGAAAGGAGAAACAATGTGAAACTGAAATTTCCAAAAACTATACAAAATATATGTCAATTCTTTGAAGGAGACCAGAGGTATTGTTTAATACGATGCAAAAATAATTAATAGAGATATTTATGAACATAAGGAGTGGTAGAAATGTTTTCCAAAGTGACAATGATGTGTTTGCATTTATATCTCTTATATTTAGACATGAATATATGGAGTGGATGTATCATCCAAAGGTGTCGGCGTCATGCGCAACTCTCCCCATCAACTATTATGATGACATCATCATCCAAAAATCACTTTCAAAAAAGGGACATGTTGGCCATTTTGTGTTAGTGTTTTCATTTATGTCAATTCCATTGATGGAAAAGGGTTTCATGGTATTGTGTGAGTCTTCATGAGGTGTCTTTCGGTTACTAACATGCGATTTGATTGGTAGTGACTTCGTTTGGTGATGTTTTATGAGGTCTTGGAGCATGATTTATTTTGCATAGTCACTTTATGATTCCTCCTAATGTGGTTATAGGTTTTCATGAGGTCAAACAAGGTTGGTATGATGTGTCAAAAGTAGCTAATAATTTCCATATGGTCTCAAGGTCGCTTTATGTGATGTCATGTTGTGAAGCAGGTCATTCTAGGCATATTCCTAGTCCTAGAATGCAGTATGGTATGGTGACTTGAGTTCTAGAGATGATAAGTCTTTTTGGAACATGATATAAGTATGATGATGTGGTATATCACATTTATAGTGAGTTTCAAGTCAATTCTCATACGTTTGTTGGTGTTTCATAGAGTGTGATTTTGAGGTAAAAAGTGATCTTCTAATGCTTGTTTTGGATTGTATAATTTTACTAGGACCCAAAGGTTTTGGGAGATATTCTTACATGGAAATAATAAGGTTTATAAAAATTAATTAGGTAGTTTGATCATCACATTTTTATGAAGGGTCGTCAAGAAGATAACTTGTTTTGAAACCCTAGCTCAAAGTGACTTAGAAAAAGTTGATTATATTGAGACTCTCTTTATTATTTTTTCCAAATTGATGATTGGAGTTTTTATAGGAATCCTCTAGATTTCTAGAAAGGTGTATTAGAGCATGTGATTGTATGTGGGCCCCACCTAAAAATGCTAGTTTATGAAGAAGTTCAGTTTATGGAAATGTTGCTGTAGAAGGTGATGAAAAAAATAACATTGTTTTTATCCTAGAATTTTTACTTGATGTCCATAATGGTATTTTATCATCATTGAGCTTGTAGGGGGAAATTGTTCCTTATTTATGAAGACCGACCTATAGGTAGTTTTGGGGCATACGGAGCGGTTTACGAGATTGACTTTGGTTGAAGTCCTTCCACTTAGAATTGGAAGGAAATATAAGGTTTTATCAACAGTAGATTCAGAAATATTTCCAATAGTATATTGTTTGTGTCTTTATTGTGAGAATTGATAGGTCATCCAACCTATTTTGTGAAGAAGAAGGTTGTATGTTTCTCAGGACATAATTGCTCTAGCTAGAAGATGGAGGTAGATGTTGTATGAGATTGATTATTTGATACTTTATATTAGTTGAGAGTGAATAGGGATCCATTGTTTTCCTATTGAAGGAATTTGTAGGTCTTCAAAGTGATATCAAGGGTGTAAACTAGTCGAGTTTCCAAAATTTCTTTCTGGGAAGATCATTTTAGTGAAGAGGAAAGTTGGTGTGGTTTGCATGTATGGATGTTTTATGAGCTATAAAAAGCATGGATGTGATCTACATGTCAGTGTATTTCCAATGAGTGGTTATATGCCATATTTGAGATTTTCTTGGATGATCTTAAGGCCCAAAGGTGAAGAATGGTTCCTGCAAACATTTGTTTTGTGAAGGATATGATCCTTCTTGATAGATTTATGAGGAATTTCATTGTTTAAAGCTAATGTATGACCATGGATGATTTTTTTATTTCATATTGTACATGTGTTAGGAATTTAGGAGCTTGTATAATCATGGTGATGATGTTTGTGATCTTTGATGAATCAAGTGATGGGGTTTTAAGCCATTTTTGCTTGTTTGGATGTGTTTGAGCAAGACCCGGGGATTTTTAGTGGTGAATATTCATAATTTGGTGAATACTCCATTTTAGGAAAATTTGAAAATGTAAATTTTGGGAGTAAAGTCGGTGACAGTTCACCTAAAATTTATAATATATATTTATTTAGGGGTCACTTTGCCTACATTTGAAAACATCTCCTATAAAAACCTAGGTGATTCATCGGGTAGTATACTACTAACTTACTACTATTTTACTAAGGTACCGACATATAAAGTACTATGAACTTGTAGGGTAGGTTGTTGACACACGACAAGAGGTTTTTTATGCATGGAAGGAAGTTGTTGACACACAACAGGAGGTTTTTGATGTGCGAAAGTCCTATGTTGTTCACACATGACAGAAGAGCAGAGAAGTACGAGACGCATGACATGAGATTTGCGATCGTATGATAGTAAGATTTTTGTCATGTGACAAAAAACTTCCTGGAATGCGATATTAAGGTTTTTGTCACGCGTTAGTGAGGTTTCTGTGATGCATGATAGGAGGGCAGAGGCTGTAGATGCATGATAGAAGATTTACATTCGTAAACAACAAGGTTGTTGTTATGCGACAACAAACCTCTGTCGTGTGATAGTAAGGTTGTTATTACATGACAACAACCTTGTTGTCATATGACTGCAAATCTACTATCGTGCATCTGCTGACCTTAGCTTTGTCATATGAGTTGAAAATGAAAACTTCTTTCAGGTAAAAATTACACACAAACCCCAAAAAATTCACCATGTTCATGAAAGTGGTTTTGGGGATATTCACCAGAATATTCCACCTTCGATTTCCAATAGCTCTCTTAAAATGAACCTGGAAAGACCAAGCTACACGCCCTCTATTTTATGAATGTGTATCAATTCATTAATATTTTTTAGAGTTTTATTTGTTTACATCCTTGTGTAGGACCTACCTATGTTGTATTTTAGTGTGTAAAGTAAGTGTTTTACTTCAAATGTGGAGTAGTGCTTTGAGAGGGAAAAGTTTGACCTATTTGAGAGATTGAAATAGGGTATAAAGCATGAAATAATATATGATGATTTATTAAAAATTATGAATAATTTTAGAGAGTTTGATTGTAAGGATTTGGAGCCAAAACAGTCCATGGAAGGAGAAGAATGGAGCGATTTAAAGGAATGAGGGTTTGAAGTGAGTTTGAAGTGAGTTTGAAGGTGTGTGAGATGAATAGGTGATCTTAATTATTTGTGGTAGAAAAAATATATCATATATCTTCATCCAAAGGTGGTTGAGTTTTTCTTTATCATCTTATGGGGTTTTATCCTCCTTGTGTAGTAGGTGCTTCACTAAATTAGGGGTTTGTGTTATATTAAACTAGGGGTAGGTGCTCCTTATGGGTTTGGTACCTTACTAAATTAGGGGTTGGGGCTCCTTGTTGGGTTGGTGCTCAAAAAAATTTGAAACATGGCTATAATTAAGTTTTGTTTCATTACTTTTCTTCCCCTTGAGTATTTCCCACTTAAATTTGGTTTCCATGTGCTATCGTGTTCTTCTTACATATGCTTTTATGTTTATGTTAAATTGATAAATCTTAATGAATGACCTATGATGGATTGTTGATAAATGTTAATGGTTAAATTGATTGAAAGTTTTTATGCACGTTGATTTACCCCCTAGGGTTTTTTTCTTCCAATAATTGGTATCGAGTAAGTCCTTGAGAAGCAAGTTTCACAACTTGAAGGAGGCTCTCTTGAAGCACAAAATGGCAGGTTTGAAGAGATTCCTTTGGTCAAAATGAGAGATTATTTGAAACCATTAGGGTTTGAAATTTGGCAGTCCATTTATGATGTTTGCACTCCCTCTCCAATAGGTATAGCTGATAAAAAGTCTCTTGAAGAAGATAGAGCAAACTCTTAAAGTAAAAATGGTGATGATGCCCTGGGAGCTGGATTTGAGGATATCTATGATATACTTGAATCTCTCTATGTACAAGATGATGTTGATGTGTTTCATGATGAAGAAATCAAATGAAACCCTAAAGATGAAAGTGAGTAAGTCAAAGAGATTCATGGAACAATGATGACTAGTATGGTTGAAGTATGCAATTTGGACTACAAAGCCTATATCCCTAAGAAGTATTCAAGTTATAGTAATCATAAGTCGGTGAAATTCTTCACTCTGGTGGAAAGATCATTTGAGGATGTTATCTCCTATCCATCACAAAGGAAAGGTAGGTATCAGTTCATGTATGTAATGCGGCTCAATTCTTATCATGTATTCCATAAGGAATGTGATCATAGGAATGTTGACAAGAGGAAGAAGGAGCAAGATGGTACCATCATGATGATCTAAGTCTACTTTGAAGATTTCTTAATCATGGGGTGCTAAGTACCAATGGAAGAGAGAATAAGAAGAACCTTTATAGTAAGGTGAAGAATAGACTTTAGAAAATAAAAGAAATTAATGTATTTTTACTTTATTTTTTTGTAATTTTAATTTCAAATGTGTCCATTTTAAAATAAATTAATAACTTGTTAGTTTTTCTATAATTATTTTTAATTTTGTAAGCATCTAGGGTAAGCCCTTATAAAATAGTTTCCAATGATCCCGATAAAAAATGTGGCACAATGAATAAAAAATAAAATATGATAATGTACTCTTAATCAACTTCAACGTTAGTTACACCACGTGCACAAACATTTAAAAATTGTTGGCTTACATCAATACAATGTTGAAATTAAGTAACAAGGTATCTATACATTCAAAATACAACCACTGTGACATATAAGCATTAGTGAAAATGTAGATTAAATATCAAAATGACATGTATGTTCAAAATTTAATCATCATACACACATATAGAGACATAATGTATTTATAAAATGTTGATATATACACTTCTAAATTTCATATTAAACTTAAAATAATTTAAAAATTAGATATTACATATTGTGAATTTTGAGATCCATGTCTATTAACATTAATAAAAATAATAAAAACATAATAATATCTTATTGATAAAATATTAAAATTCAAAATCTCGTATAAAAATATATATCATTTAATTTTTTATTCTTTTGATTTTGATTTATAGTTGGTTTTACATTTTTTGTTTTTATTTCTTAAAATATAAATTACACTACAAACAATGGATTTGATATTTTGCAAAATAATTGAACCTTAAAGGTCGGAAACATGATTGAGTAATTTAATTTTTAGCTCTTCGAGATCTCATTTTTCTACTTTAAATTTTCAATAATATATTTTGTTTGACATAATATTTATATTATAAAATATTTTAAAATATAAATTAATTTATTAATTTTATATTTGAAATTAAATAATGAAATTAAAAACTATTTATTTATTTTAAATTTATTATGTAAATTTTTTAACCATCACTTAGTTTTATTAGTGGCCCTATCCCTCACGTAAGTTCGCAGGGGGTAGTGAGTTGGCTGCTGACTGGGCACTATCCAGTGTTTCACGGAGCTAAAAAAAGTTAACGGAACCCGTGTCTTTTGGCGCCTCCAGCATCTTGCTCAACTAACCCAAGTCATTTCAGCGCCTCCCCTGACTGCTCAACCATACCTATTCACATTTATTGTTTTGAATATGTTGCACCATTTCAAAGTATCATTTCAAATATTTATTGAATGCTACCATTAATTGCTACCTAAATTATATTCATTAAACTATTTACTCCACTTTTTGGCGCCACTTTGTTCTTTTTTTTATTATTTTTACATAAATGATTTATTTAAGTATTGCAAAAAAGAACAGTAGTCATATTTCATTCAGTTTTATGGAAGTTGAAGGAGATTTCTGAAGGTTGGCTATGAGAAAAGAACATTGCTCATGACAGGAAAATTTGGAAATAATCTGTACATTGCAAATCAGGTAAGAACATTATATTTTTTAAAATCAGTGATAAGTTCAACTCATCTTGTTTATTAATTTATTAAGTTTTTGAACTACTTTGCAGTCATCTATCAAAGTTGAAAGGAATAACAATTCTGGTTAGTGTTTGCAAGATTTATTTGAAACAAGGCTAATTGAAAACAAAGAAATTATAAGTTGAATGGTAATTCAGATACTTATATCTAATATTCAAGGTAAGATTTTTCCTGAGAGAGTTTTTTTTACAACAATACAACAACATATTACGTTGTCGCCCAATCTAAATGATGGAATACGTTATATTTACATTTATGGTCATTATAGTGTATAAAACTATGATGCCACATTCTATCTGCCTCTGGGATCTATATCAAAGTAGGTTGTTTTCCCACGTAATACGTTGTTGCGTCGACGACATGCGTTCTAAAGATTTTTTTGCACATCATAGTGTTATGAAACTATTCAAATTTGTTTCATTTTATTACTTTAAAATAATTTCAAATCCATTCCCTCCTACTATGAGTACAACAATTTAACAACATATTACGTTGTTACCCCTAATAACGATGATCCGACTCGTTACTAGGCTACATAAGATACATGGTGTACTATATAAAACTATAATTTAAGATCTTAGTGTGCCTACAGGATCTATATCAAAGAAGGTGGTTTCTCAATGTAATACGTTGTTTCTTTGACGACCTGCATTTTTAAAGTTTGTTTTGCACTGAATAATCTATTCAAAGTTGTTTCATTCAATTAAATTAGAATATTTTCCAATTCATTCTCTCACAATTTAATTTCGCATGACGAAACGTATTACGTACGTTGTCACCCGGACCAAATGGTGGAACACGTTATTTTTACAAGCTATATTCATTATAGTTGGTGTACCTCTTAGCTCGGTAAATCCTCCTCAAGGAGCATGTCATGTTCTCATATTCATGTTCTTGTTCTTCTCTACAATCTTGCCCTCAATCTTTCTTTGTATGCATACACCTATCTTTTTGAACAATCAGCATTGAAGTCTGACTTCCAAGCATATAACCAATGACAAGTACTTTGAGTAAGGTTCTTGACTGCCCTCACTATCCACATTTACCTTTTAATTCCTAGCTAGTAGTCCATTTATCCAACCTCAACACTCCATTTCTTCTTGAGTTCTAAAAAAACACTCTCTCTTTGTCTCCATGCAAACTGTCTTAACTCAACAACACTCTTTTATGAACCTTAAATATCCTTGAATGCATATATAAAAATTCATCTTTGTTCTCCTGCGGAGGTGATCCTTTATGAGGCTGTTATGCACCCAATTTATCATCAAACAAGGTCTTCAAATGATACCATTCAATGATCAATTCTGCCATTCACGAGGTTTTGGCCCACGTGTGTACATCTTCTCGATCCGCATAATGATATAGAAATACTTTCAAAATCTTGTTATATCATCCGCCGTTTTTGCGACAACAAAGAGGAAGGTGTAAAGCGTGCAGTCTGTTTATCATTATCGATTTGGAATTTGTGAAAGGCTTATGCAACTTCCCCTGTTTGCTCCAAAGAACGGATTTCAGAGGTGGGTTTCTACAATCTATGATTATGTTACATCGATTTGTTTCTGAAAAAATATCTTTAATCTATGTTTATGTTACATGCTATTCTGTGCTTCTCTTTTACATGCTATTTTGTACAATGTTAAATTTAGTATTGGTTTATAGCTATTTTTATAAACCAATCTTGTTAAGGCGTGCTAGAACAATGTATGGCAGCGTTACAATACAAATACAGAATACCCAAATGAAAAGTTTTCAACTTATTTAACTTCACCTTTAAGGAGACAACACCAATTTAAAAGACAGGAGAATGCAATGTTGACAACAGCCATGGCTTGCGTTTTTGAAGAGAAGACGAGACTGTTCTTAGAATTGGACTGGAAGCGATGAAAGACCGCCATTGCTTGCAAACCAGGGCTGCTTTGGGTAAATCTGAAACTGAAAGGAAGGCCAAAACTATCTGTATCACATCATCTTGCAATGAAACACAACCAGATTCTTCTTCCATTGTCCTTGTGGATTATGGCTTTTCCATCCCATAGAAACGCATCTTTATTAAGACACAACAGGTGGAATGCTGTGCAAGGCACGTGTAGCTCAAACCGTTACACCGTGTAATTAAAAGGTGACACTTTACCTTCTAACATTTAAAGAATTGGAATAGCTAATCACGATTGAGATTTTGAAACCAATGGTTTGTGAAATTCAAAACATTTTTTTTTGTGTGTGAATACAATAAGCCGATTCTGCTTGTTATTTAAGGGAATGAAAAAGATGGATATGTCGATGAAGATGAGCCAAAGGATGTCAACAATATTAATTGTGGTGCCACCCCTAATACAATCTCAATCAACCTTATATTTATCACCCTTTACACAATCTCAATCAATAGTGTATCAATTTCAAAACAACGTTACAGATATGCAATTAATGAAGAAACATCTTATTTAACTTCACCTTTAAGGAGACAACACCAATTTAAAAGACAGGAGAATGCAATGTTGAAAGCTCATGGGGAGCAAGTAATATTCCCCGGAATTATCTTCAATAAAGTTAAGCATTCTTTACTGAGAGTATTAATTTCGTCTCTGAAACAACATGGCGCATTAAAAATCATACACCCTTCAATAATTTATTAGTTATTTTTATACGAATAACTAGTTTTATACAAATATAATATTTATAATGTCCATTGAAACATAATTTTTAAATGATTTATAACTATTTTTATACATTCTAAATTGGGTATATGTACCTCTAGCGTGTCTCCTATATTGATAACCAGAGCGCCTGGAATCGGCTCTACAGAAATCCACAGGTTCTTGTTAAGAATTTGTAAGCCTACCGATTCGTCATCTTGCAGTAACACAGTAAGAGCACTTCCATCAGAGTGTGCACTTAAACCTAGAACGAGATCAGGCCTAGATCAGGGTGGATACAAGTTCATCCGTTGTGCCTGCACATTTTCTATAGCTAGGACTAGTAGCTATAGAAAGTAAAATAAGCTTCCAAATGTTGGCAGAGTCTAAATACCTCAATTGAATAAGCTTCCAATGTATCCCTGCAAAACTCAAGCAAAAAACATCTCAGCATAGATAGTTGACATAAGTTAGCATTACCATTGTAGTATTGCAGGGTATATTAATAAAAACGTATAACCTGAAAAGTAAGGGTCTATCCGGCCAAAGGTTTTGTTTACGAATAGATTTTGGCATGGTAGCCAGTGCCATCATGTCGCACCAGTCTAGCTTCTGGTCATCTGAGAAGATGAAACCGTGACCATATCCCTGGATTGTGCCCGACATCATTGCGTACTTCTCTTTCTCTTCCAATGGCAGTTTGAAGAACTCCATCACCACTTTCTTTATTCGCTCCAATAGTTGCCACCGTCAGTTCCATGATTCAAAACCTGAGAAAGTAAAATAAACACACTGCTAAAATTATTGTGGCCATTTAAGTAACAAACATGTTTGTAAAGATTATTACTGAACATTTGGAAACATCTAACTCTTAAATGTTAGCGAGTGGTAAAAAACAGATATATTTAGCCCAACTAACCTGGAAAAAACCCCACTCTTGACAGGCCTTGGAAAGTCTGGCCATCTCATGTTGCCTCGTAGAATGACATCCTGATACAATCCTCCCCATGTCAATGACAGGTATTTGAAGGCTAGCTGGAGCATTTAATGCTGAGCATCCAATCCTCTCTTGTTTGGGTCGAATGTATCTCTCTGGTTCAGCCCCGGGCTTCGATTTTACAAGCTCTTGCACGTCATCAGCCTTCAAACATGAACCCATCTTCACCATTGAAGAACTTGCCATGACACTTGAACTAACTAACTACACTTTTTGCAACCGTAAGTACTGTATAAAATAAACCTAAATATAACAACTCTATGATATTAACGGTATGTGGGCAAGCATTTATATATTCAATTAAAGCTCAGTTCAATTTGCATATTCCACTGAAGTGCGCCGACCAAGCATAGATTCCTTGCGGTTGTCATCACTGCTACAATGTCACTTGTCTTTGATTGCATGAACAATACATAACCTTATACCCAATGCGTTGAAGTGTCCAAAAATATTTGCAGCTCGTTAGTCGTGCTTTTCTAGCAGGCTCCTTCTCTAAAACGTCTATCTAAATGCGTCCTGCTCTTTTTTGTCATTCTGAGGCTTTTTTCCAATAATTTGGGGTGATTTGTAGTTTCTGTGCAGAGTTTGAAACTTTACGATACCTCCATGGAGTCATAAAACAGGGCTTTACAGAATACATCACCAATGCTCTCAGCAAGAACAATGTCTTTGTTTGAAATGATGTTATTCCTTGACATCACCATGGATGCAAATCCATGATTTTATTTCTCAGAATAAAATCAGCTGTCGCTGCGTCCAATAATCCCTTCCATAAGTTGGATTTTTTTAGGTTAATCTACACTCTGTGCATTTGGTTGATTTTCACGACTCAGTAAAATAAAAACAGTAGCTTCCCTAACTCATTGCGGAAGAAGGCTTTTGGTTGAGTGTAAGGGAAGCTCCTGTAAGGGATGCCTCCGGAAAATAAAAACAGTGGTCTTCCAATTTTTTTGACACTTTGCAAAAAAATTTCACCATCAAAAGAAACACGTGTTTCAGGAATTTTGTTAAATAATTCACATGCTTCCACATTATGCATACATATCTACCAGGGTATTTGAAACTAAAATATCTGACAAAATTTTCTTCTGTGCAATGCTTTGGTAGATGTGCATACCCTGTTTCAAAGCTCATATTTTGGCAGAGGATGGGAGTATGATATGAAAAGTGAACTGAAGAGATTGGACACATGTTGGTTGCATTTACTGAGACACTAGAAATTATGAAATACCACTTCCATTATGCTTTGGTGGATGCCCATACCCCGCTGTAAATCTCTGCAACTTTGCATTAATCTCCTATACCTGTGGGTGTGATTCATCTCTTACACAAAAAAACCATTCACCATTTTATATCCTTTAATCCAACTAAATCCCACCATCTATTAAATTCCTCTATCCTTCATCAATACCCTTAAAATATGAACAATGTTCCATCATACTTTGATCGTTGCTCATGGCGTGCTCTTGAAGCCCTTGTTTTGACAGAGGCTAGCAGGATGCTGGAAAGATTTATGGAGTCTAGATTTGAACATGCCAATTGAAATAGCCCAAAAGTTACTAAGTTGCATATCCCGCAATCTAGGAGACAAAATATATCTCAGGAATTTTGTCGAATAATTTACATGCTTCAAAATTTTGCATAAATACCTACCAGGGCACTTCAACTGTTCCCTTCTGCACAGTACTTTGGCATATGTCCACACCCTGTTTCAAAGCTCCAATTTTTTAACAGTTTGCTAATGAAGATCTAAACAAATTGAAGATTACAATACCCAAAAAAAAAAAAAATTGTATAGCCTGTAAACGGGCTGTCTAAAATTGAAACTGTAATTTATGGCTAAAAACCTCAAACATGGAATTCGACTCATGAACAGAGTTGTACCTAGTCAAAGCACTATGTTTTAGAGAGGAAACTTTTGAAGAATGTGGGACTCTATTTAGTTCTAATCTTTTGTCAATATGTTTTTGCTTACTTTTTGTAGTGTAAACCTTAAAAGTGGGTGTAGGAATATAAGGCTTATAGTTTATTATTAAGTCTCTATTAGTTATGTATTAACTAATGGACTCTATTTAGTTTTAATCTTCTATCACTATGTTTTTGCTCACTTTCTTGTAGTGTAAACCTTAAGAGGGGGTGTAGGAATATAAGGCTTATAGTTTAATATTAAGTCATTATTAGTTATGTATTAACTAATAGACGGTTATAGCCACTTCAACCATTTTGTGACTATCTCTTGCATAATAAAATGACAGACCCAGAACTTATAATGTGTGAATTGCGATTCCTCTTCATTATTTCTCTCTTCACATCTTTTAACAACAGGGACTTAACATAATGGAACCCTGTTCCCCAAACGCAAGGTCTCTGTTATCATCTGATCAATGTGTAGGAAACTTAAGCCTCTAAGGAAAATTGTATCTTAACCAAATTACATAAATATTAGATAATGTTAATCAAATCATACTCACATCCTGAGTAAATGGTAATGACATGTAATCACTCCAAGTTACTAGCTCTTTCTTCTCTTCCTTGGACTTCTTGAGCTTCATGTTTTCTTCCTGAGATCATTGAATACATAAATGCTTTAGTGTCAGAACTAACTATATTGCAGTTAATAAGTTCTTCTCAAAGGAGAGGGGAATTCATTGGTACCTGTAATTGTTGTAGTGCAAGTGGGCAACCGGTAAGGTATTGAGCAGCTAGTGTCATAAGCATTGGTACAGAGTCTTCTCCTGGAAATCATGTTATCTGAGATGAGGTCTATAGTGAACTTCCCCGTTATACTGTTTGTTTCATGTAATAATACATCCAGGACATCCTTCTCTCGAGTTTTGTTGCTATCATACTTTGTTCCTCTGTCTTGTATGATTCTGTGCACCATCTTCACCATGTTTGCTTTTTCCTGAAACATGCTTTCATAATCATAATCGGTATTATTAAAATCTCCCAATGCCCATATCTTAGATTGGTGTAATTGGTAGTGATCAACGTGGAATTGAGTTTGAAGATATAAAATCCTACCTGCAAGGACTTGTAAAGCCTTGTTCCAGGGAATTTGACAGGAATTGAGACTAAACCCGAAATAAACTTTCTGAATTCTCGTTTTAAGCATTCTAACTCGTCACTGGGGTTAAGACTCATCAGGGCCTTCAACAACACCTGAAAAGCTATCTGTTCAATAAACAATGTATGCGGTTAAAACAAAAAATATTACCGTAATAATTTTCAGCCGTGGTTAAAAATCATTATTTTCAGCTGTGGCTATTCCATCTCCTCCTAGGCAAAGGGATACAAGATTAGAGGCTTGGAATTTTAATAAAGATACAATTAGAAGGTTTTGAAAAGTTTATATGTGCCCAAATGAAGAATTGGTTTGAGTCTTGGAGATTCAAAGGAGAAACCTAGCTTTGAGATCCAGAAAAATAGGTAAATTTGTATGAGAGTTTATCAATTGAAAAGCCAAGGGAATTAAAAATATGCAAGAAAGATCCAATTATTTTGACTAATCAAGAAGAAATAACAAGATCAGCAATTGAGACAGCAGTTCGAGTGGTCTAACCAACAAGAGTTACTCCCAAAGAGCCCATGCCAATTCTTAATTTCTTAACCAGTTGCTTATGTTTCTTTTGCAACACAGGGATATAGGAGACAGAATAATAAAATGATAGTTTAAGCTTAGAGTTTGAGATCATAACTGATAAAAGGAAATTTTACAATCCAGATCATAAGTTTCTCAGCATGATGATAAACAAGGAGCTGTTAAATGTAGTTAGAAGTTTAAGTGCACAAGCATTTGATGTGATGGTAGGAAGATAACTGATGTTTATGGCATATGCTATAATTCCCTTGTTGGAAACTACCAACGCACTGATTTCAATGGTGGAAATTGGTAAGGCCAAAACTTATTATTGTTTGCCCTATAATTTAACAAGTAGATGAAGGATACACTGTTTCAGCTGCAAGGCAATCTGATTTCCTTGTTGATGATATATGGCCTGAAGATAGAGATAGAAAGGGAAGTGGAGTTATTATAGAATATTTGGTGCAATAGAAAAATCTACCTGCAGGAAACATAGTGGGAGGGACCAAAGATAATCCAGCACCCTTTAATGTTTACATCGATTGGGGACCAACAAAGGAGGGATGGACTTGTAATGAGTCCAATAAGCTACACTAGAAGGAGGATTCTTGACACGAGAGACAGCTATCTATGGAAAAGGATAAAGTTTAATGTATGATGATAAGATAAGAACATAAAGATAGGTTTCTTCTACGAAATTAGAAAGAAAATCTTGTCATGTCTTTGGTGATACGAAGGGACAGCTCAAATATGCCACTTCTTTGATTTGTCTTAAAAAAAATTCAAGTACTGAAATTTAAATAATAGATGCATATCTTTGAAGTTACTAAATATGATTTCTACTCCCAACCCAAGAAAATAGGAGGTTTGACCAGTCCCCTCTTCATCGTCCCCCAACAGAACAAAATGGATAAGGAGTAGGAGATAGAGGTGGAGAAGAAATAGGAGGAGAGTAGGAATTTATGTTCTTAACCGGTCACCTCGGTTCAACAGAATGGACAAATATAGCTCTCTATCGAAAAAAATGCTGCAGTACCCAATGAGAATAAAAATTTGTAACACAAAAGGCCGAATTGGGAATGTTTATAGCCCAATCACCACGTTTATGTGCAGGAGGACTTCAAGGTTTACAGTCTAACAGCCGCACATATCAGAGGAAAAACTATGGAATCAAGAAAGTTTCTGGCAATGACTTGGTTTGTTTGAACCCAAGAAATTTTAACGTGTCCCCCATCAGTTTGTCTTGTGGGAACCAGACAGAAAAGGTAAATGGTGAGAACTATATTTGAATTTGAGATCAGAATAGCTTCTATTTTTCACTGCTCCAACATGATGAAAGCCTTCTCATGAGTGAAAAGAAGAAAGTATTGGAGCACAGTGAATATAAGAGCCTATACTTCTCTGCATTTCTGATTACCCATGCAATGAGTCACATCAAGGTCTGAGCTTGTGTAGTTGAGATTTGGACAGAGAAAGAATGCAAAAATGAATACCACCAATGTCAGTGGGCATGTCAATGGGCTTTCTGACATTGTTCAAAATGATTTAGAGATGTCATCTCTTCACAAAGTTAGCGTTAGGCCTCCAGAGAGCATGATGCACTCTATTAAAGATTCTGTGAAGGAGACCTTTTTTCCTGATGATCCCTTCAAGCAATTTAAGAACCAGCCAAGAAAAAGGAAGCTTTTGTTGGGAGTCCGGTATATATTTCCTATTCTTGAATGGGCACCCAGATATTCCTTTAAGTTCTTCAGGTCTGATCTTATCGCTGGTATAACTATAGCCAGTCTTGCCATACCACAGGCAAGGAAACTAACTTCATGTCTATTTACAAATTTAGATTATAGTCTTAAAAGAGAATTTGTTTAAGGCGTGAAAACTAACTTTATGCCTATTTAAAAATTAGATTATAGTCTTAAAGAAAATTTGTTTAGAAAGGGTTTGATAAAGCTTATACAAGGTCTGTGTTAATGTGCTATGCATATGCAGGGTATAAGCTATGCCAAGCTAGCCAATCTTCCTCCTATTGTTGGACTTTGTGAGTAGTGATTATTTACTGTATATAAATTACATGAGACATGTTTAAGGAAGTGGTTTTATGGGAGGAGAGTATCTAAATTTTCTTAGTGAATTATATTTAAATTATATGGGAGATTTTTTAAGGAAGTTTTTTCATGGAGGAGAGTTCTTTATTTCATGTAATAATACATCTAGGACATCCTTATATATAGATCTGTTATATGTAATATAGATCCTTTTATTTCATGTAACTAACTATATTGCAGTTAATAAGTTCTTCTCAAAGGAGAGGGGAATTCATTGGTACATGTAATTGTTGTAGTGCAAGTGGGCAACCGGTAAGGTATTGAGCAGCTAGTGTCATAAGCATTGGTACAGAGTCTTCTCCTGGAAATCATGTTATCTGAGATGAGGTCTATAGTGAACTTCCCCGTTATATTGTTTGTTTCATGTAATAGTGAATCCACAGCTAGATTTGAGACCTTATAATTCTGATTTTAAATACTTCTTGATAATTCTAATGGAGCTGGAAAGCTTTTGACCAGAAGCCATATGTGCTTTACATCTCATGTTTTTTAAACTATTCATATACTGCTAAGGATGGGAAAAGAAAAGCCCAATGGCAGACTCAACTCAAACTGTACATTTAAATAATCTATAATCAAATGGTGGTTTTTTTATAAGAACAAAACTATTAAATACATAATTTGACATGAATATTCCAACACCGAGTTAAGTTGAATGTCTTGTGGCTCTGTTCAAGAAAGTGAGAAGACCAAGACCTCGAGTAGAATGCAAATAAAGTTGACAGAATAAGCTCTTTTCTTGTTAAAAGTATGGGTAGGTTGGAAGTATATCTGTTGAGTGTGGCCAAAGTCTCTTCGAAGTCCTTGTCAAAGTAGTTATCAATGGAGAGTTGACAATATCTCTATCTATATCTGTTGATTTATGAGAATGTCTCTATCTTTTGATTTTTTGAACGATATCTAAAAATGGCATTTCTGAGCTGATATAATCCATAAATAAATTGTCTTCATCTTATATTTCTCATCACTTTTCTGAAAGCTACGGACCTGTTTCCATCATGTTTGCTTGGTAGATATAATCTTCAATTCTTCAGGATTTCCACAGGTACACATTGTAGATATTATATCAGGAATATACTGTGTTCTATTTTTTGATATAATCTTATTGTTGGCAGATGATTTGAAGTTCCTTTCTATATTTTTGGATTTCAGCAGTCCTTTCTAATCTTATTGCTGGAAAATAAGCAATCATCAAAAGCAACATCTTCATTTGTGTTTAAAGGTATTGATGAAACTTTTAACAATGTTTTTTCATCAATATTGTTTATTTTGATTATGCATGACCATATATTATGTATTAATTTTAAATTTTAATTTTTTAACCTCAAAGAAATCAAATCAAATGAATGAAAATAGTGGTTGTGGAAAAAATCAACCACAAAAAAATAGGATGACAACACGTGCTGCAATGGCCTTTCTGAAACGGGTAAGGAAATGTGACTGTTTGTTTTTTATTGAAATATAATTTTTGTAGTGGATTATGTGTTATCAAATGCTTATTTCTGACAACATAGTGTTTGTTTTTGTAACATAAACATAGATTAACGATGAAAAAATTGAAGAAGAAAAAGCATTTGTTGATCAAACAAAAGAGAATTCAGATTTTGAAGAAGAATTTGACACGGAACTAAACATAGATGACAATAGTGATCAAAATGACGAAGATTATGAGGTAGAGGAGGATGATGAAGATGAAGATTGGGTGCCTAGTCCGAGCCATAAAGCATCCAATGAGTGCAAACATCAAAGATCAGTAAGTAGTGTTATTTATAATTTTTGTTTTGCATGAATAAAACACTTTTATTCAAGTATTCAACTTATGTTAGTATGTCTTAGATTTATTAGGATTTTCCAATTTCGTGTTCTTTTAGTGTCCATATATTTTTACATTTGCATAATAATTTCAACTAAAGAGTTATAGGATTTCCCTACACATCAATTGTTACTCATAAACTATTTAATTATTGGATGTAAATTGTAGTATTTGCAGCAGTGTAAAATTATAAAAGAAATTGGAAAGAGGGACAGATTTAAGTGCATGGTCTTTCCTTGCTGCAACTATGAAATGCAAGGAATAAAATGGCATTTGAAAGACATCAACTATCACCGCCTCCATGATCACAATGGTCTCCCTCCATTACATAGGCGTAAGCCGGGTAAATGTGCGACCGGGAAGTATAAAAGGAAAACAAAAAAAACAGTACAAAATATGGTTGCAAAGCGAAGTGTTGACTGGCACTTGAAAAATTCTAAATATATGTACAAATCTAGGTTAATTGAGCGTTATTGTCGGGAAGAAAAGGTGCAATATTTTTCATCCCTTAGCCAACAAGCTAAAGATCTGATTTCCAAGCTTGTAGAGGAGTATGATAGTGTGGAAAAGAGGGAGGAAAGAAGGAAAAAAACCCTTTCAACGCTGCAATATAAAAAGGATTTGATGAAAACCGATTGTACAAATTCTGAACTAAATGGACAAAAGGATAAGGTATTTACCATTTTTATTATAATTTAAATTTAAAATTATTTTAGTTTTGTTTATTCACATTTTTTTATGTTATTTTAAATTAACGTTTCATTTGTACAGGATATTATCCAAGAAGAATCCATTAATGTTGATCATGTAAGGAAACATGCTTTCATTAAAAACATTAGTAGCATTGTTGGAATAATAAAGTGTCATTTTTCATTCATTAACATGTTGAAATCTTGTGTAAATGTGATTCTCACACTTTTCATGACTTGAATGCATGAATAGGACTCAACTGATGTTGATGGGGAAAATCTGATACGAAAAAAGAATGTAAACAACAATCCAATGGAAAACAAGGTACGGTTGTAAATTACTAATATAAATATTTGTGTTTTCTATATATTTTAAGTGCTTAAATCTTAATCATATTGCTAATTTGGCATTTATACCTACATCTTTTATATACAATTAATTATTATGTTGTTGCACTTGAAAAATTGGGTTTTACCGCTTCAGAGTGATGAGGAAGAGAATAATGTTGAAGCATACACTTCAAGTGCATGGGTACATGAACCACCGATGCAAATAACACCTATTTCCATTAGAACAAAAGAAAGTGAGGGAAATGATATGAATGATAAAGAAAAAATCAACAAAGAGGATCATAAGGGAAAAAATATGGTCGATCCATTGATTGAGGTGACTGATTTTCCAAAATTTGTTGAGGTGGAACCGGGCAAACCAAAGAATGAGGTGAAGGACATGGCTGCCTATGAATTCACAATAGGAGAAGAAGTTTTTATGTTCCTAGAGCCTGACCATGTAAAAAAGGTTGGCATTGCTAAAATTCATGCAACTAAACCAGGAACAAAATGCCATGGACGATCTTTAGAAAGGGATTGCATTGTCATATGCATAGAAGAATCATATGTAGATGACGCTCCATTGCATTTTCCACATATTGGAGCAGATATTGTTGGTGAATCGAAGAAGACATATTGCATCTGGTTTAAAGATTGCTTGAAGGCAATTAACTAGAAAGAGGATGGAAAAGAGACAAAGGTGTGTTAATTTGTATTTTTATTGATGTTATTGTGTTTTTAGCACATTTGATTGATTTTATATCCAGTATAAGTATACTTATCCATTTTGTCATGTTTGCAGTGAATGAATGAATATTCAGATGACAATGTTGCAATTGAGGTAAAACTATGTTTTGATGTACATTATTTTTTTCCAATTGATTGACTATATCAATGATGCATTATTTATTTCAGTATTCAATAGAATTTTGAGAGCTCATATTCAGATTTTACCATGCATAGGTGACACAAGGAAAAGAAGAAAACTGTAGGATTTTCCTTTCTAGTCTAATGTTTAAATTTCTTCCTACTTCCCTATACATTTCCTTCCATTACATTCTTATGCAGTATTCCTCTATGTATTTATCTTTCAAAACTGGTTTGCATTTTCCCTATAATATTTTATATGATGGAAACATATTATTCACGATGAAACTATGTACTTTTCATACCAACTTGGCTTCCCTTACTTGATTATTGTAGCTATTACAGGAGCTTCCCTTACCCCAATATCATTTTACTTATAATTTTCTTTCTTTCTAACAATCATGTTCTTTAATTGTATTATATAGTATTTATATGAATTGATTGTTTGTAGAATGAAGAGGAACAACCAAATAAGCTTGTGGTAAGAAACGTAAAAATGTTATCCAATATTGTTGATTCCATACAAATTATACATAAAACGGGTCATGCTTCATCTGATTTGGTAAGTTACGTAAACTTAAGATTTACATTGCTAATTTCTTCTAGGAGTCAAATATAAAAACATTTAAAATATTTGTGTTTTTTTCTTCGAGTTAATGTAGGAAATAATTTGCATCAATAATCCTTCATTTTTGTAGCAACGTAATAGTGAAGGTGATACTGAGATGCAACTTTCAGAAAGGATCCATTCTTCCCAACAACAGGTGACCACACAATATCTTATTTATAATTTTGATAAACTTATTTTATCATTTACGTTTGCATAGTTTTATTTACTGATATGCCCATTGTTTGTAAACATATCAGGGAAAAAGATTAAAGGGTATCAAGAGTGCTGCATTAGTTCACACACACCTTACGCCTGATGAGATGAAAGGAAATAAAAGAAAAATTCGAGGATGGATGGAAGCGCGAAACTCCATTGCTGTTAACAAGCAACGGAGAAATTTGAAGAGCTCTCAGATTTAATTTGTTGAAGTTTTGATATTACAATCAATTGTATCATTATTTGTAAAACAATTGCCAAGATACTCAGTTATGTCAAAGAAAAAATCAAGTTTAATGTTATGGTTTTTCTCCTTGAATGAGAAAATAATGTAAGATCCATATGTAGTGCCAATTTTATGCCAAAATCCTCTTTTGGCTCTTCTTCTGACATGACTTGTAAAATGTAATGAGTTTTTCCTGTCAAATTTATTGATAGCATTTATTATTGCTGTTGAGACTATTTATTTATTATTGCTGTTTTTCCTATCCATATTAGATGAATGGGATTATGCATACCTTCTCTATACACGTGTATCTTATTAATAGTATTTAAAGTTATCGAGTTTTCTATGACCTTTGCAATATGTTGAAATTTTAGATAATCATGAAAAAATTAAAGTTCATTTGAATGGTACAGTGTCTGAATATCATATATTTGTTTCAAGTGTTCACTAGAGTGGCAATGGCTATAGAACACTAATGGAAGACCCATATTCATTGCTTTGGATGTGTCTGATGTTTCTTCCTTGCTCATCTGCCGAGCCAAGGCAAGCTAGGCATCACTTTGCAGTCACTAGATTGGAGTTGCATATCTTTCCTTTATTTGTACTTATTCAAATATCACATTTTTAATGAGCAAATTCATCATATTAGTACTCTTCAGCTGTGGTCTGAACAAGACCAAATAACATTTCTATTCGGATATAGCTCAAGTACAGTCAGGAGATGTATTGGATACAACAGATGTGCAACTGAAGCGCACCCCAGGAAAGTCTGAAAAAGAACATGGAAAAATGCTCAAAAAAATAAAATTGAAATAAAACACTTACCCCGCTGCGAAGACCCAAAACACATTACTTATATGTTCTCTGGTACATACCATTTTCTTTGCTTTTGGCCGAGAAATGTCTCTTAACAATTTTGTATGTTTCATGGTGTATATATAGAGAGATAGAAGAGGAGAGGGAGAGAGATGTATCTGAGCTGCATATGTCCATGCTCTTGTAAAAATTTGTTGTATCAGATATCTTATGTACAATGATACTTATATATCCACATAACTTAGCTTTTTACATTGATTTGATCCTTTGACATTTCCTATGGACATGGTTAATTTTTCTGATACATACTGAATTTCGATTCTGTGATCTCCAAAGTTGGCAGATTTGTTGGTGTCCAATGTTAATCTATAATTCAATGTATGCAACTTCGAAACTTTAACAAAAAATGCTAGCTACTGACAAAAGAAAGGGTTTGCACTCACACTTCTGATATTGGCAAATATGCTTCATTCACTATTTGCTGAAGTGCAGGTGCATCTCTTTTTGATGTAGCTAGAATTTGTAATTGTTGTAGATTGCTCTCTTGTTCCGACTTTAGGAGGTGTTTCTTAACAATGAAATAATTGTTGTGAAATAGAACACCGAATATCTAATCAACTGGTATGCAGAAGTTTTGTATATTTTGTGACAGCAGCCAATTGTATTTTTGGGACTCCCAAGATGCAAACCATTATAAAACAGAATAAAGGATATAGAAGTTGATGGATTAGCTTTAAGGATTCGGTTTGGATGCATAATGCTTCCTACTTGAAAGCCAAACAGAGGAACACAATGTCGGTGCAACTGATGAAAAATTATTGTATGCCTACATTTGGGTGGGATTTGTGAGAAATGTTAATGATTTTTCCTTGCTGAACATAGGCTTATAGTTGAACCTGGTAAAGTTAGTTACAGTATTGAAAGAAATTTCAAAGGCAGTCTTAATTTGGAGGTATGTTGAAGTCTGATGAAGGCGAAGCCAGTGCAGTGCATAGACTTGTTCTTAGTTGATGCTTATTGCTATTTCCTGCAATTTTTGGACATATAAATTCTTTTTTCCTATATGCATATTTACATTCTGGTAAGGAGTGAGGTGAACAACCCATGCATTAGAAACACCGGGCCCAAAGGGAATGAAGGGTCAAAAGTGAGCTACTTGTTTAGCATCCATAGAAAGTGCACAACGTACATAACAAAAACCATAGGCACGAGGAAAAACTTTTTAAGAACCACATATTATTGCCAAAACTTATGAGACTTCAGTTTATGTAGGTCTGCAATAGCATGCCTACTGTCAAGAGACAAAGAGGCAGGCACCTTTTCAGTGCAGGCTTCATTGAAGTTTTTCTTTACTGTGTTTGATTTTTGTATTTTTTTTGTCTAGTGATGACAAGGATTGATTGTTGGATTGATTGCTACATCAAAAAAATGGGTTAGTTGAAAATAACTTCGAAACTTTCAAGCAAATGCAATTGGCAGGTGCAAAGCCAAGCTCCACAAACTTTGCAGCATCCTCCCAACATCTTGACAAAGGTAGTAATCATTGATAATGCAGTAATCAATTGATAATATGTTTTCTATTTTATTTTCTGCCTTCAATCTCTGAACATGATCTCTTTCTCACGTATTCACATTCATGTATTGCACTTAGATTGTTGAAAATGAAGTTTTCATTAAAAAAATTATTTTAGTGTTTACCGATATGGACAATATTTTTGTTACGCTCATATTTTTGGCTCAATACCCAAAGATAGTTACTAACGATGGTTTTGAGATTGATGAAAAATGATACCAAGAAAGGGACGTACCAATAGGAAACTATCTAAGTGTGGGGTAATGTTCTTGCATTTGCAAAAAAAATGATAGCGAACCCTTCAAAAGCTTGTTGTTTATTCATCTAATCCAATTCTCTTGCACCAACAGACAACACTGCTACCTTAGATGTTTAGTGTCGCCGACTACATGATAGAACAAATCTATAAGAACATTGTATACACATGATTAGGGTAACTTTTATAAAGAGATAAACGGATATCCTTTGTTAAAAAGTGACAAATTTGTATAAATATTGAAACTTGCATCATTTATTACGGATGACAACACAATACGTTGTTGAACTATTTTAATTAAAGTAGAAGGGCATAAGTGGGAAATTATTACAAAGTGATTGAATTAAACAACCTTGAATAGATACATAACATTATAAAATGCAAAATAAACATTAAAAATCCATTTTGTTGAGGCAACAACGTATTACGTTGAGAAATAACCTACTTTGGTATAGATCATGTAGGAGCATAAAAAGATGGTATCACAGTTTTAGATATTATAATGAGCATATCTTGTAAACTAATAATGTGTTTGTTCATCATTTCTCAAGGGTAACAACATAATATGTTGTTGAACTGCTGCAATCTAAAATTACCCTTAAATTCCATTTGTGTTGGTCTCATCTTCAAGTTCTTCAACAAGCCCCCTTTCCCTATCTCGTTCTGCAGCTCTTTTTAATTCATCCTCCCATGTTAGTCGACGTGATACACGACTCTTTTTTACAATAGGAAAACTAGCTTTCCTATTTGTTGGACATGGGCGCCTTCGATTCAACATCTTCTCTATAAAATCTCTCTCTCGATGAAGTGTATTGTTGAATCCATCATCTACAGGTCTAAATGGTTTTGCCTCAGGATGTTGCACTTCTAATATAGAAGATATTTGGCTTCCCCTCAATCGGTTTGTTGTTTCCACAAGTGTATTCTCTAATAAAGTAAGAAATGACTTGTTTAGAGGACCAACAAGACTTATTATCTACTATTTTTCTGATCCTTCTCACTTGTGGGCTCAAGTGTTCATCTTCTTCATTTATAACATGTTTATCTTGTTGCAAAACATGCATAGAGTCTTCACAGGTGTTTGGAGGATTCCATGCTTGACCAAAAGGATCATCAACCACATGTTCATCTCCACATGCAACATTTGGAGCACAAAATAAACCCTGGAGAACATTACAAATTAGTATAATAAATCAAAGATTTGAATAAAAACCAAAATTAATAGAATTTAGATACAATAAATTACTATGTTGGAAAATCTTGAAAAACATTTTTCCTAGAATACCTGAACATTAAAGTTTTCTCTCGCTGAATTCTTTTTCATCATATTCACTTTAATTACGTGCTTACATAAGTACCCATTCTTTGACACTCCACATTCACACATTGCCAAATGTGGGGTTTGATACCATACTTCATAGTGACAAGTATCATCCGTCAGCTCACGAACCCATGCTAACCGTGGGTCAGAGGTATGGAAGGTGACATAATAATCAGGAATGGATTGTGCATGCAGCCATTGGTTATTTTCTAGTTTCTCCACTTTGAAGTTACGGTAGAACCCACTTTCCTTACAACATTGACTCCACCAATAATATATAAAAACAACTGTGATTAATTGATGTATCAGCCAGTCAACCCTGCGATGAGATGCTTTTCGAATGGAGGATAACCACTTACTCTTAAGTATAGAGTGATATGCCTCTATTGCAGCATTTGTTTCTTGCCCAACATGCTTTAAAGTCCGTAGATGTCTCACCCACATTCCAATTCTTAGAAGCCAGTGTTCCTGCCAATATTTAATAAATTTTATCTCGTCCACAAATTCTGTAACAAAATCTTGTGCCATTTGAATAGCACTCTCCTCATTATTTGAATGGTGCATAATTTCCCCCAACCTATTAAACATTACACGTCTTTTTTGATCTTCCTTAACCTTGGCAACAAGATTCTTCAACCATGCCCTCCTTACATGCCAGCTGCATAAGTATACTTCACACCCAAAAACTTCTCTGTATTTGAAAATGAATTGTATTAGAATTTTAAAAATTTGATAGCAAACTTAATATCTATAATTTAAATTTATATATTCTAACAATATACACAAAGAGTAATTTACAACCTAATAGCATTGATTTCAGCTGTAGCATCATCTACCATGAAAGCATTTAGTTTCCACTCAAGCATATGAGCATGTGCTCTATTCACCAACTTTTTCATCCATTGGGTTAAGTCGCTAGTTGTAGCTCTTGACATTATGACCCATGCAACTGGTAGGCCCATGTGTTTGGAATCGAATGCGAGGATGGTATAGAGTTTGAACTATGGAGAGTTGGCAATGCAATAACAATGTGAATTAGTAGATTATTGGTAAGAAAATGTAACATATTTTTTGCAGAATTTTTTTATTGATAAGATTATGTAAAAGAGAATACCTTCATTCCATTAGTCCCAAAAGTGGCGTCCATTGCAAGTATGTTGTTATGGCCATATTTTAACATCCACTCAAGTTGTTGCGGCATTTGAATGCCCATGATAAACGGCACGTGACCATCTTCCTCAACATTTCCTTCATACTCTTGGTATTCAAAACATATATTTGGATTTTGATCTTGCCATACTCTCACACTTTGGGCATCATTTCTGTCATACATGTACTTTGTTGCTTTTATTTTTGTATCAATATTTTGAACATCATGTGAAGACAAGAAATCATCACGTTTTGTTTGCCCATCAAACAAGGCTAGCTTCTCATGAACCATTTCACGGTGCTTTTGCAACACAATATCAGCTGGCATTCCTAATAACAATAACTTTTCTACCCATTCTTGCAATTCCTTACTAATATGTGGTGCATAATAAGCTCGTGTCCCTTCAAATTTGTGATTTTTTTGGCCATGGCATATATGATTGTTGTTATCCACATGATCCATCTGAGGATATGTGATAAGTGCATATTCACTTCTTTTCATAAGAATGCGCACATTAAAATTGCATTGGCAACCACATTTTATATGTTTACGTCCAGGTCTACTCCTCGTCCCTCTAGTTGGAACCTTGGCAAATCATCCTCTTCTTTAAAGTCTTCAGGCCCATAGCTACACCAATATCTGCAAAATGTCACTAAAAGTGAGTCATAATAAAATAAACAACAATTTTAAAACTGCATTAAAAACATCACCGAACATTGCCACATCATACATTATATAACTGATGGTGCTATCAATTCGAACCCGGTGTGTACTTTCCCTTATGGGTGATGAATGACTCCAATGTTTGTAATAACTTGTTGGAAATGATGTCGCTGACATTCCCCTTTAATAAAATCATCTACTCGTCCAACTTCTACCCATGCAACAAAATCCCCTTCCACTCCACGGTTATCTTTAACTTTGCTCCAAACTACATCTAATGCAGAGAATAGTCCTTCCGGAGGACATTGGATAGGAATGTCTAACAAGCGCTTCCACTTTGAGTCTCTCTGATTATACATTGATGTTAATAACACTACAAATTATTAAAATTTGGAAAAAAAATGCTCAAGCTAACACACTATACAATTAGACAATAACACTAACCATTTGATATTTATATTATAGTTGATGCTAAAATGATAAGACCTGCATTCACAAATGTTCAATATGTTAAAGAAATTGAGGATCATTATTAAAAAAATTCAGGTCAACAAAAAAGTAAAAACGACATCAATAATCTCATAAAAGCGACATCATACATATATAAGATTAGACAATAGAGTATCTTTTCTAAGTTATTCAAGGTTGAGAAATGTTTAAAATCATTTCTGCTGTAGTATAGAAGAGAATTAACCCAAAAATAGCTCTCGAGGGTATCACAAATCATCACTAGCATCAATATAAAGGGACTAGTAGCTAGGAGTTAAAAGGTAAATGTGGACAGTTAGGGCAGTCAACAACCTTACTCAAAGTACTTGTCATTGGCTATATGCTTGGAAGTCGGACTTCAATGCTGATTGTTCGAAAAGATAGGTGTATGCATACAAAGAAAGATTGAGGGCACGGTTGTAGAGAAGAACAACAACATGAATATGAGAACGTGACATGCTCCTTGAGGAGGATCTACTGAGCTAAGAGGTACACCAACTATAATGAATATAGCTTGTAAAAATATCGTTTTCCACCATTTAGTCCAGGTGACAACGTAATACGTTGTCGTCGTGTCGAAATTAAATTGTGAGAGGATGAATTGGAAAGTATTCCAGTTTAATTGAATCAAACAACTTTTAATAGATTATTTAGTGCTAAACAAACTTTAAAAATGTAGGTCGTCAAAGAAACAACGTATTACGTTGAGAAACCACCTTCTTAGATATAGATCCTGTAGGCGCACTAAGATCTTAAATTATAGTTTTATATAGTACACCATGTACCTTATGGAGCCTAGTAACAAGTCAGGTCATCGTTATCGCGGGAAACAACGTAATGTGTTGTTAAATTGCTGTACTCATAATAGGAGGGAAAGGATTTAGATCCTTTAGGCACATAAGAATGGTGCATTGCAGTTTTATACACTATAATTACTATATCTTGTAAAAATAGTGCGCTCCATCATTTAGTATGGGTGACAACCTAATAATAGGATTTGATACTTTGATGATCCTACATTGTACACACGTGGGCCAAAACCTGTGAAGGGCAGAATTGATCATTGAATGGTATCATTTGAAGACCTTGTTTGATGATAAATTGGGTGCATAACAGTCTCATAAAGGATTACCTCATAAGGGAGAACAAAGATGAAGTTTTATATATGCATTCAAGGATATTTAAGGTTCATAAAAGAGTGTTGTTGAGTTAAGACAGTTTGTATGGAGACAAAGAGAGAGTGTTTTTTTAGAACTCGAGAAGAAATGGAGTGTTGAGGTTGGATAAATGGACTACTAGCTAGGAATTAAAGGTAAATGTGGATAGTTAGGGCGTCGAAGCAACCTTACTCAAAGTACTTGTCATTGGTTATATGCTTGGAAGTCAGACTTCAATGTTGATTGTTCAAAAAGATAGGTGTATGCATACAAAGAAAGATTGAGGGCACGATTGTAGAGAAGAACAAGAACATGAATATGAGAACATGACATGCTCCTTGAGGAGGATCTACCGAGCTAAGAGGTACACCAACTATAATGAATATAGCTTGTAAAAATAACGTGTTCCACCATTTAGTTCGGGTGACAACGTAATACGTTGTCATCGTGTCGAAATTAAAGTGTGAGAGGATGAATTGGAAAGTATTCCAATTTAATTGAATGAAACAACTTTGAATAGATTATTCAGTGCAAAACAAACTTTAAAAATGTAGGTCGTCAAAGAAACAACGTATTACGTTGAGAAACCACCTTCTTTGATATAGATCTGTAGGCACACTAAGATCTTAAATTATAGTTTTATATAGTACACCATGTATCTTATGTAGCCTAGTAACAAGTCAGATCATCGTTATCAGCGGTAACAACGTAATATGTTGTTAAATTCTTTGTACTCATAGTAGGAGGAAAGGATTTAGATCCTTTAGGCACATAAGAAATGGTGCATTGCGGTTTTATACACTTTGTAATTACTATATCTTGTAAAAATAGTGCGCTCCATCATTTAGTATGGGTGACAAACCTAATAATAGGATGGCTGAAAATGAAAAGGTTGGAGAGTGCGTATAAGGTGGCCCGGGGAAGCACTGCGAGAGAGGGATCAAAGTTGTGCAGCAGAGAACAGCTCAAACCAGGGGCATGGAAACCGCATGGAACAGGGGGCTATGGCGGGTAATATCTTTTTCATGAAGGCGGAGCTATGATTTTTGAAACTGGAACCGTGTGACGGTGCCAAGTGATTTGACAGGAGTCACTGAAATGATGGCCGACAAAGGCTGGCAAAACCGGCAATATTTATTAGCTTGTCAGGACGGGAATGGAGACGGAGTTAACGGAAATGAAAACGGAGCGTGGGTCAAACGCCACGAATGCCACGTAGACTGTTGTGCCACCTCACTACCCCCTGCGAACTTGCGTGAGGGATAGGGTCCAGCGGTTTTATTAAGGCATGCACTCCATCAACATATAACATGTAGTATTTTTGTAGCCTCAATCTCACATATAAAGAACGTGTGTAAACAACTAACCTAAAGAATTCTATACACCTCACCCATGCCCAAAAAACCAAAAAAACTCAAAGGAAAAAAAAATTTGTAATATACTGATTGATTAACCTGATTTGATGAACATTTTCTTGCAAAAGCTGAAGACCCCAACTATCCCTCATTAACTTTCGCTTCAATAATTTCCCCGTAAAAACCACTTCCGGAAACGGCCATTTCCGGTCGGCCGTTTATTATAGAGAGACGTGCGCAGCACAAATATGCCAAATTCAACGAAATGTTAAACAGAATTGATAACATATTATTTTGTTGTCCCATTTTAGACAGGAGAGTGCGATTGCCGAAGAAAAACAGAATATCATTCTTTCCGTCAATGTAGAAATTACTCAACAATTGTTTTCCGGGTACAACTGTCTGCCAATTTTTATGTTCTGTCTATTTCGAATCAGTGCCCGTAATTCATCATCAGGAAAAATGCACAAAAGAAAGAAAAATACAAACAAAACTCACTTAAATAGTTGCGGCGAATTGAAGGACTGAACGCTCTGATTGGGATTTACCGACACAGGTTGTGCTTGTTTTGTGATAATTATATAGCCTTATATTCTAAAGCATTCAAATTAGATCATTTATCAAAACACAAAATTCAGATCTCAAGGAAAATAATGCATGTTTCATTACATTCGAGAAACATATAAATTTCCTTTCAAAACAAGAGAAAGATGATGATCAAACGTTAGCATTTGACAGTGGAAGCCGCAGAACGAGCCCACATTACAAGGCGGTTTTTCATATCTTGTCCTCTTTCTCCATTTGGGGATGGCAGAGAGCTCTTCTGTTGCTCACTACTATTACTTGTATTGTTATTCTCATCATTAGCTGTTATAATTAGATACTTGAGACCAGGAAGGAGATTCATTACTCGTGGACTCAACTGTTCGTTGCTAAACTGGAATCCGAGCTGAGTGAAACCTCTGATCTCTTGGAATTCCATTTCCATTCTTTCAATCATATTCTTCTTCATCTTCATCTTTGTGCAGCTCCCCAAAGATGAAGGGGAAAGTGAATGGAATATTATTGAAATGGCTTCACTGTTCATCCTCATCATACGTCTTCAGCTTATATAAATGGATGAAATGTAACGAATATGAAATGTGAAAAGCATGTTCCTCCCCGTGTCCGTGTTCACGTGATAAACGATTAGTTTTATTAACAGAATCGCTACGCGTATGAAATGATTATGACCGTTTATCGACGATGACGTGGGAAATTTGAAGACGTCAAGACGTATTTACTAAATTCCGGTGAGAGTTGGGTAGCTATGTCTACAAGTTTGAATGCGCCTACTTTTGTAGGTCAATTTACATTCAATTTTCACAGCAACCCTTTCGAGCGCCAATACATTCATAATAAGTTTTTCCCTTTTTTTTCAGAAAAATGGTTTCTTTTATTTATTAGTCCGTCTTTTCAGAGGGTTACTATATCTTTCAGCTCTATTTTAACAAGTTAAATAAACATGTTTTCAACCAATAAGTAATTAATATTATTTTCTTACATTGATTTTTAAATATTATGAAATTTGAACATGTTCATTTTTACCTAAAAACTCTTTAAAATGTATTTATCTAGTTTGTGATTGACTAAAAACTTTTACCCCTTATTCACACATTCGCCTAAAACTAGACACCATGATGTCATCACATTTATATTGGTTGTCACCTCATCTATGCACACATTAATTTTTTTCGTTTTATTTACTCTTCACAATAAAAACTTTTAAGCATATAAAGACTCGGGTGGATATTTATCTTCTCCAAAGCTTCACTAGTGACAAATTATATGTATACTTTCATACGGTACCTACTGTCTTATCAAATGATCATTCTCAAAAAAATTGATATTTAATTGTAAGGTTTGCTCTTGCCGGTATCACTTGATCCTTCCTCCATTGACCAACTATTAGATGCATTATTAAATTGTCAAAATGACACGTAGCTACTTTTGATTTGATAGATGTGGACTTTGTTGAAGTTTTTGCCATGTGAGGGGACTACTAAATTATTGTTTATGCTTTACTTTAAAGGGGAATGACACCTCGTGAAGGTTTTCATTGAAGAAAAGTGCTTTAGTGATGGTATCAGCAACTAATCAAAAAAACCTTTTGTGCAATGACCCACTCCACTTTTCTATGTGGTCACATATTATTTGAGAACTAATGATCACGATGGTAACTTGAGTTTGCTACTTTTGTGATTGAATTTCTACATATGGAAGCTAGGTTTTTGATGAAAAGAGATCTTATATTATATTAATTCAATAAGATACAAGATAGCTTTCAACAAAAAGCGGGTGGTATGAGAGCATGCCCCAAAACCACAAACAAACTAGGTCGAGCCTAGGAAAACGACAAACACACTAGGCAACGCCTAGGAAACCATCAAAACACAAAACTAAGCAACAGTAGCAAACATCCACAAGCGGGAGGATCGTGGTCATTAGGCGGCCAAACTAGGGATGTCCTTGCCAACATCTAGAATGTCCCAACCAGTGGGGTTCTCCTCTTCATTTTCCACCACCACCGAGTAGGGGAGATGGCAAGAGGGAGGTGGGGAAACTTGTCGAAAGGTGGCGGGGCGATGGGGCGGATTCGAAGCCATCGAGGTGCGTGGCTCGGGGCGACAAGTGAACCCCACCCAAGTTGACGAGAAGAGGGGAACCTCAACCTACGGTGAGATGGTGGTGTAAGACTCCTCCATTGTTGATTGTGGGGTGAGCGGCGAGCCCAATTGAAAGAACGTCATTAAGAGCGGCTAGGTCAACCACCACGGCCATGCGGCGAGGAGCGCTAAGATGGGGATGGTGATTCCCGGGGAAACATTACGGGGCATCCCCGATGCCGCAACAAGGTGCTCATAGGTGGTCGACTCTAGGGAAACTTTATTAGCCTAGACTTGAATCTACAAAAGCACATTGGAGATAACCATAGACTTGTTATACACTAAAAATTATTGATCAACTTCAGAATTAGCAAAGAAAAAAGCATTCCATTCTTTCCATATCCAAAACAAAATTTCCCCTCTGAAAACATGCCAAATTTGGGTGAACATGTGTGGAATTTTGGGGTTATCTCCTAAAAGGACATTCTACCAAGTAAAACATTGAGGTTTGAGAGGAAAGAAAAAGGAATGGATCTAATTCCAAGCAAGTTGTGCTTTCGAAAAAAACCAGAAGAGGTGCAACAAAGTTTCCAAGTGGCCACAGAACAGACACTTGGGAGCCAAAACCCCAATTTGAACAAGTCGAGAACCCACTAGAAGACCTTGGTGTAGAATACACCAGAGAAAATGAGAAATTTTAGGTTCCACACAGACTGACCAAATAGTGTCAAATCACCTTCTCCAACAAGACAGAGTAGAATGAATCCCCATCGAGTGTTGAGTTTTTCAACCATGGGAAAATGAGGGGAGAGCCAGTGGTATCCTTTACTCAGCTGAATAATTATGAAATAGGGTATCAACATACCATTTCCAGTCCGTCCACCAAGGGTGAGAGGAATGCACAGAAATATTGTGCAACATATGGTCAGGGACCGAATTGATAACTTTTGTAATACTAGCATGATCCTGGATGGTCAACCAAAACCAAGTTTTAAGCTCAAGCCAAGAATACCAAGATTGAGAGTATTTGCAGAATAAATCTTGAATGGTACAAATTTTATGTTTAAAAGCTTGAGCACGGGGATCCTCGGGATATCTATAAAACACTTCTCCTTAGTCCGAAATATCACCGACCACTATAGGGAATGATGGTTAATGGAAATACCATTACGAAATTCATTGTCTTTCCATTGTAGTCATGGTTTGATGAACTCCCATGCCTTCCATATGCTTTTAAGCATAAAAGTGCCAACAACTTTAACATGAAAATGAGTAATAAGGAGATTGACAAACCCCAAACATTTCCACATAGGGAGGCCACAAGGTGACCCTTCTTCGATGTCATGGCACAGAAGTACTTTCCATGCTTCTTTTCCTTTAATGCATCGAATGATCCATTTCACACAGAGTGCCTACCCTTGGCATTGAATGTTAATGAGGACCAACCCTCTGAAATCACGAGGAAGGAAGCACATCTCCCAAGCAACACGATGGAAACCTTTTCAGTGGAAGCATTAGCCTAGAGAAAGGCTTTGAGGAGCTTCTCTAGTTTCTGAATAGATGCTTTGGAAGGAACCCAACATGAGGAATAGTAAACATGGGTGGCCGCGAGGACTTTGGAACAAATTTGGAATTTCCCTACCGAGGAAAAGGTCAGTAATCTAGTACTCCATGTTTTTCACCACCCATTGTATAACAAATTGCCATATCTCGGTCGTGATTCTTGAAAGGCAAAAGGGATGCCAAGACATTTGAACATTTTTCCATTGGCAAGAATCTTCCACTCAAAAGAGTCCAGCCAAATAGGCGCAAGGAGGAAGGATTGCCGATAACACTAGGTTTTCCTCCATTGAATGGAAGAACCAGACGCTAAATAGAAGATATCGAGGAAATGCATGGCATTGCGAGATATTGGATTTATCCTCAATGAGTGTGAGAAAAGAATCATCTATGAAGTGACCATTAAGCAATTGAGAATTGGTTACAGAAGGCAATGTTATTCCCTTGACAAGCCCTTGGGATTTGGTGTGGGCTAGAAGATACCCAAAGCCTTGAAGAATACGCACATAGAGCACAAGCAATAGTAGACACCCATGGAGAATGGATTGGAACAATCCAAAGGACTCAAAGTGAGACCATTTAATAGTGATCAGGTAGAGGCATCGGTAAATAACATTCTAATAGATTGAATGAAGATGGGACCAAAGCCAAGAGCTTGATGCATAGCAAGAATAAACGACCATTCAATCCAATCATCAGCTTTCTCAAAACCAATTTTAATGAACATAGCAGATTGATTGGATCAGTGAGCCCATTCCATGCCTTTCCAAACATTAATGAGGTTATACTGAGAATATAACGCCCTAAATGAACTCATTTTATATTGGTTTGATGATAGCGGGAATAATATTACGTGATCGTATAGCCAAAGCTTTGGCAATATTTTGTAGGAGACATTCAACAAAGTGATGGGCTGCCAACAAGTAATTTTCTTTGGATCCCCTAGTTTCAAGATGAATTTAATATTCCCTTTGTTTATACACGGCCCCTACGACTAGTTCTTAAAACCCTCGTGATAAACTTGAAGAAGAACTAGGTTGGCGGAGTCCCATAAGGTGAAAAATTGAGCAATGGGATCTAGTACAGGAAGAGCAAGCACAGACAAATAACTCAGAGAAGAAAAATAAATAAGAACTCAATAATTAGAAACAGAGAAAATAGATTAATCTCTGATATTCTCACCATCCGAGAGAAACAATTAAATAGGAATAATAGGTAGTTTGACATTCCTAAATAATAGGAATGTCAAGCTAAAATAGGAGATAACTAATTCCATACAAGGAGTGGAGAGAATCTCAACAAGCTCCGGAAGTTAGAACAATCTCTCCTAATTAAAACAAAATATAACAATTTTCTCTAATGAGCTTATTCGGTGTAATTAATATATTTACACCAACACCCTCCCATAAGCGAATGCTAGGGAGCAAAAAAAAGGGGTCCCGGCTACTAGGCCTGATAAGGTACCCTGATACAATACTAGAAAAGAAGGAAGGAAGGACTATACAAGCTCCCCCAAGGAAAAATTCCTTCACCCCAAGTTTGTCTCACAATTCCAGATAGTGAGGCGAAGCCAAGGGCTTCGAAGATATCTCATGGTGATCAAATTTGTAGGAACAAACTCTATCTGAATGACCCCATCCTGAATCAGTTGTCGAATGAAGTGCATGTGGATCTCTATATGCTTCATGCATTGATGCTCAACAAGATTACATGCAATGTGAATAGCAATTTTGTTATCACACCAAAGAATGGAAGGAGACTCTGTGAAAAACCAAACTCACCAAGAATCGATGAGGCCAAAGAACCTCCTACCGCTGTCACAAAGCACCTCGATAATCGACCTCGGTGGATGATAATGTAATGGTATTCTTCTTTTTACAAGACCAAGCAGTGGACTAGAACCAATATGAAAAAATAAGACATATGTGGATTTACGAGTATCGTGACATCCATTCCAATCGAGAATCTATAAATTCCTCAATCTGAGAACATTCTAAGGTGTGTCATGAATGCCAAAACTCAAAGTCCCCCAAAGATATCTCAAGATCCGCTTGGTTGCTTCCCAATGACTCTCATGAGACTCATGTGAAAAATAAGAGACAAGATTAACAAAAAGGTGATATCTAGCAGTATGAGTGAGATCTAAAAGGCTCCCAACCAACTATCTATACAAAGTGGCATCTACTAAGTTAGAATTATATGCAACAGTCAATTCAATACCTGACTGGTAAGCTGTGGGAGATGGCTTGCAATCAGCCATATGAAATCTCTAAAACAGATCTCGTAGCATACTTATTCCGACAAATATAGATGCCCTCAACAAACTAGTGAAACTGTAGGCCAATAAAGTAGTGCAACAATCCCATATCTGTCATATCAAATTCTGCTTTCCATTTTCATTTAATGTCCTATGTTAGAGAATTTGAACTACTAGTAATGAGGAGATCATCAATAGATAATACCAATAGTATCAATTCATCATCAATATTCAGGACATAAACTATATGATCCTGTCTTACAACGATGAAAGCCAGGTAAAAATAAGAAAGCATCCATGCTCTCATACCAAGGCAGGGGCTTGTTTGAGACCATAGAGTGAACGACAAAGTCTAAAAACCAGTGAAGAGTCATGCACAAACCCCTGAGGTTGCTCCATATAAATCTCCTCATGGAGATCACCATGCAAAAATCACTCTTCACGTCCATTTGATGTACTAACCATCGATGAGAAGTAGCAAGGGAGAGAACAAGGTGAATAGAATCCATATTTGTGACAAGAATAAAAGTTACTGATTAATCTACTCCTTCAACTTGAGAATACCCCTTGGCGACAAGACATGCCTTGTATTTTTCAATCGATCCATCAGTTGCATATTTGGTCTTATAGACCCATTTACATCTTACAAGCTTTCTTCCCTTAGGAAGAGGAACCAACTCCCAAGTATTATTCTTCACAAGCGAAGAATATTCATCTTGCATTGTTGAATCCCATTCTAGTTGTCTAGATGCCTGTGAAAAAAGAACATGATCATTAGAAATAGCTTGGCTCATAAGAGCCATACCAGAATAGGGACGATGATCAACAACACCAGAAGTCTCAGCTCTAGTACATCGTAGATCTCGTGAATCACCTACAAGATCACCTGTTGTAGCCAATGTAGATCTCAACCATTTCGAAGCAAGAGCAACAGGAGCGAGGGAGCGGGAGCGGGATAAATATCAAGCGGCCCATCAAAAAAATCATCAATGGTAGGAGTAGGAGACAATAATGGAGAAGGAAGAACTGTATGATCCAAAGGAGCCTCGGTCTCATCAACTCAAACATCCCGCCAAAACACAATGTATTTCGTAGTGAGATTGAAAAGTTGATATGCCTTCACATGCTCACAATGACCAACAAAAATTAGTTCTTTTCTTTTCTTCTCCATGGTTTTCCAGTGTCATTAGGGACAAAGGCCCAAGCCTTGCATCGAAAACCCGGAATTTTGATACATCAAGTTTTTCACCCGACCATGCCTCCTCAGGAGTAACCCCTTGCACTGCTTTATGTGGCATTCTGTTTTGAATGTATTTTGCACTGATTAATATCTTACGCCCAAAAATGAGGTGTCGTGTTCTTGGACTCGACCATGCAATTTTCCATTTCCTTAAGTGTTATATCCTTTTGTTCGGCAACTCCATTTCTTTGAGGGTGTAAGCTTGATAGCACAAAAAGTAGTAAATTCATTACTTTCATATTCCCCCATTATCCGTGCGGAGTGTTTTAATACAATGTCCAGATTGTTTTTCTACAATATCTTTAAAAACTTTGAAATGCTCTAGGACATCACTTTTAAATTTGAGAAAGTACACCCAAATTTTCCTAGTGAAATCATCTATGAATGTGAATACAAACTTAGCACCATAAAATGACCTATGAGGAAAAGAAGTAAGATCATTATGTACCAATTCAAGACAAGCCTTAGCTCTTTTTGCTTGTCCTTTGGGAAAAGGATCCAAGTGTTGCTTACCCAACATACAACCGGGGCAAACACCATCATGTGATTTTACCTTGAAGTTCTATGACCATATTCTACGAAGAGAGCTACTGCGAGATATACGTGGTGAGGTGACCAAACCTCTCGTGCCACAATTTTCTTAAAGAATCAGCATGAGCAATTAGTGAAGATCTGCAGAGTTATCAAAACTCTCAAATACATACAAACATGAACATGGATCCACGCAGATCTTGTAGCTACAATATCATCATGATCATGAAGTTCCACGATTACAACCCTATCTGGTGAGAATTAAACAGTTCTCTTTGTCACGAATTCTGATTTGATATATGGGAAGCAAATTGTTAGACATATGGGAACATAAAAAACATCATTTAGATGCCCATTTGGCATATTTACTGATACCATAACCCAATACATCTCAAAAGCCAAATTGCCCACCAAAATCTGTGAAGTCTTTGCAAGTAGAAATAGAAGTCAACAAATCCTGTAATGTGTAATATGATGAGAAGCCCCTGAGTCAAGAATCCACCAGTCTTGCAAAGGAGAAGAAGCTCTAGCAGAAAGAGCCTTACCCTTGCCAACATTTGAAGTAGATGAAGGTGATGGAACTGTGATCTTGTGTTGTTTTAAAGCCTTTTCTAATGCTTCCAATTTTAAAAAACATTTGGATTCAGGATGATTTTCCCCCACAAAAAGAACAAGGATCAAACACACGCTTCTGAAATGGTTTCTTATATTTTCCATTATTCTGTGGTTTAGAAGTGTCAACAGAAGGAAATGAAGGTTTAGAAACCATATTGTGAGAAGATACATGCTTATCATAACTTTTCTTGGGTTTGTTTTCCAATTTTTCTTAGGAGAATTGGCCACAAGAGCATGATTCGAGGTAGGCATAGCATCCAGAGAGATTAATTTTGCTTGTTCTCGTGAGAGACGTTCAAAAATTGTTCAAATGAAGGCATTTTAAACTGAGTGCCTAGTGCATTCATAGTAGAAAAGAAGGTTGATGTAAATACAGAAAAGGGACCTTTTAGTTTAGTTAAGATCGTATAGATGCATTCATCATCCTTTTAGTCTTACCACCAACTTTTAACTAACTACGAATCTCTTTAAATTTTGACAGAAATTCTTGTATGGAAGGAAAATTTGAAGGTGACAAAGAGTTTATCTCGTGATCTATTGAATTAATTTGAACTCATTTATCTTGCCAAACAATGTTTCAAATTTTTCCCATACCTCTTTCGGAGTTATTGCTGAGGAAATGTGGAACTGGAGATTATCTGCTACATTCAAAGTGATCAATCCAAGAGCTTCGTCTTGTTTGCATGCATACAAATATTTATCCTTCTCCGTGGTGAATGTGGGAATTGTATCATCAAACACTCGCCATAAGCCACGAGACTGCAAGAGTTCTTTGCATTTTCGGTTTCCACACATGATAGTTGGTCGAGTTCAGTGGCTCAAATAGCCATAGATCTCGATGTGGGAAGAAGACGAAGAGGATAGAAAATCTCTCGACATGTTTTAAATATAGAACCACCCAGCAATACTAAGATACTAGAATAAGGTTAGAGGCAAATGGAATGAGGATGACATGGCACAAATTTTAGCATGATCACGAACTAGTAGCTAAGGCCGAAGCACGAGCACGGAAATCACAGGCAACCAGTAGCACAAGCGTCCAAACTAGAAGCAACACAAACGCACAAGGCATGAATGGAGGAATGGGGAGCACAGGATGAGGTCACAGAGGTCAAGCATGAAGGCACAGAACCACAATGTGAGCCAGGGCAGCCATTATCGGGAAGAGTTGAGGCAAAAATTGTTGACACATAGTGCACCAATATAGGTGTTGCACTTATCTAGTCAATCGATTTAGAATAATAATATCACCTCAAGGTAGATCTAATACATGTCCAATGAAGAAGATATCCTCCTTGGCGTCAATGAATGCATGTAAATTTAGAAACTCCAGTGCAAACCACAGAGAGACTGAGTCAACGAGAGAAAAATGCAAGAAACTGTGCACAAGTTTATAATGCTTTTGAAATATGGGGGAAGTAAACGTTAAGTTGAAACGCTTGATAAATACGTGGCCAAATGGAGGACTGCCGGTCAAAAATTTAATGACACATATTGAAATTTGAATGACATTTGATCTACATATGAACAGTCAAAAGATCTCTCTTGCACATGTTGAATGCATTCACATTGATGCATATATCGACCAAACATTTGTATTTCTCCTTAAACTATGCGATTGGACCAATGAAGCAAAGCATTCTAAGATGATTCCATGCGTTGAGAATGCGTTGAACACCTCACTCAGTGGATCTACAATGTGCCAAACTGGGAAGTGCATACAGTGATCTGCAGGAATGAATTGTGACCTCTTAAAATACTTTTATTCCTAGCGCCAAGATTATAGATTGGAAATCATACGCTACAGCTGGAGATGCACTGATTGCTTCCACTCTTAGCTTGACCTTGGATGCACGTAGAAAACAAATAATCTTCTGAGTGGATAGTGGCCGGCTCAACTCTCTGTAATAGCAAAGGCTCTGATACCATGAAAAATCGAGCAACGTGATCTAGTACAGGAAGAGAAAGCACAGATAAATAACTCAGAGAAGAAAAATAAATAAGAACTCAATAATTAAACAGAGAAAATAGATTAATCTCTGATATTCTCACCATCTGGGAGAATCATTTAAATAGGAATAATAGGTAGTTTGACATTCCTAGATAATAGGAATGTCAAGCTAAACTAGGAGATAACTAATTCCATACAAGTGGAGAGAATCTCAACAAGCTCCGGAAGTTAGAACAATCTCTCCTAATTAAAACAAAATATAACGATTTTCTCTAATGAGCTTATTCAATGTAATTAATATATTTCCACCAACATAAGGCTTTATAAAATTCACATGGGAAGCCATCACATCCAGGAGCCTTATCATTGGCCATTTGCATGACCACTTTGTGGAGGTCATCAATGGTAAGCATTCGATCACAAACCACCTTGTTGGGAGAAATATTACACGACACAACAACCAAACATTTCTCAAGATTTTTTTCATTCGGTAGAGGGTTATTGAGCCTGAAAAACTAACTTATAATGTTGCACAAATTCCCACAAAGATGGTGAGGATCATCACCAAACTCCGCCATTAAATATGGCACAAATTTTCTACGAATTTTTTTTTGGCTCTGAGGGAAAGAAATAATTCTTTTGAAACCCGGTCACCAATTTTAAGCCAATGCATGCGGGCATGAATTTGAGCTCCCCGAGCATTGTAATTGTTAGCAATTTGAATTTGCTAGCGAAGCGTTGCAACTTTAAGTTGTAGGGTTCCAGAGAAGGGTTTCCTTGAAGCGCCACCACCACTCAACTAAGAGCGGAGGTGTTAGCAAAGTATGAGCGGCATCTAATTTTTTCTAGTTGTCTGCTATAGATTTTGAGGAATCTAGTAGTCTGAGTCATAGTGTCCTTCCACCATTGAGTCCAGCTAGCATGCATAGGTGGATCAAAAATGTGATGATGACTTATCAAGGGGCAAGGTTCCACACATACTTGATATGATTGAGAGTGGGCCCATGGTTCATCAAGGAAGTATTAAGAAACAATTGTCCTTTATGAAAAAATTGCACCTATCATGCCAAGTGACATGAAATCGAATGGGGAATGGTCTAAAAGGACAAAATTAGACATGGCCTCAACGACGGGGAATAAATGTTGTCAAATTCTAAAAATCTTGAGATGATAGCATAGCTATATCGATTCGTTTAAGAACATGGTCCAATCCTCCTAGAAGATTAGACCAAGTGAACCAAGCTTCGGTGGGAATGTGAGAGGCATTAGGATCATAAAACTAATACTTATTGTGCATGAAAAACCATGCATCCTTACACTATTGTCCACCTCATAGGTAGGTGGACGTATTTGTCACTAGCCGACTCAAACCATATTAAAATCACCACTTATGACCCAATAAGCATCAAGAATTATGTAGGCTATCCACCACCAAATATTGGCCCTTTTAGCCACATCATTAGAGGTGTATATATTAATGAGGCCAAAAGGGTGGCCGTCAACATTAAAGAGGACCCATATGGCATGGTTGGTGGGGTCGATGCCATGGTCAATCAAAAAGGGCCATCATTTGGGAGAAAAAAGGGAAATTAAACCCCACGCCCCGCTTCATGATTATTACAAAATTTCAGGAGTGTCGGGCCGGATGGATTTACAATCCATCTGGCAGAATCGAAAACCTACTTTCACCTCTTGCAAAAATAAGACATCTAAATTGGAAAATCTTTGTCGAGCTTTATGAAAAACATACTTGTGATTGGATTCTATAAGACCCCAACCATTCCAAAAGTTATATAATTCATGGGAAAGCGATGGTCAAGATCCATTCCATACATGTCAAGCCATCAAGGGTGTTGAACTGGTTTTGTAGGAATTGAGCAGTGTTATCTTTAAACAATCATGCAGATCAATTTTCTTCTACCCGACGTATTTGATGTTATGCTCCTCTTATGTTATGTTGGGCTATGATCCCGAGAGATACGAGAAGGAATTTAGGGCCTTTTGGATTGGTCCTATGAGATGTGGGTTAAAATAACCGGTTGTGGTTACGACATGGTAACATTATAAACAAAATTTTTCTCATCCATGAGAACCGGGGCCGCCTTGGGCATGCTAGAGAATTTAGGTAACTAGAATGGCAAGTTAGATGAAGTTGGTTCCTTAGCAACAGTTAACTCCTTATATTCCAAGCTATGGATTTGTTCTTTAAGAGATGGATCACGCCAACCATTTTTACTAAAGTCCTTAGATTGCTGATTTTTATTCCTATTTTTTTGGCCCCCAGTTGTTTTCCATCCTTCCTCCTAAGGGGGTTTGGTTGTTTCTAGAGTCTCTTTGGTTTTAAGTGATTGCGAGGGACATAAAGATGACATTCCTTGATCTTATGATCAGAGGTCTGGCATTGAAAGCAAGTATTAGGCAAGTTGATATACAAAATACATTGGGAGTGACGTTTGTCTCCCATCTGGATTTCCACAAATTATTTCAATTCTTGAGAAAGATCTACCTCAACACATACACGCTTCTGTGGACGAGCATGATAAAAATGTTATGGTTTGAGGCTAGACCACTCACCCTATGGAAGAAGCAATTTGATGCAAAAAATGAACACAAGGAAAGGGTAGGCCAGGAAATTCTACCTAGACTGACACTTTAAGTGCAGCATACTCAAAAACCACTAAGTTTTTTTTCCATGGAGAGAGGACCAGCAAGGACTTATGAACATACCAAGTTTTTTTATGGGCCAAAATGTTGGGGGCATTGGCTGGGTCAAAAAAGTGAAAAAAGATAAATCCGTTGGTCATATTTTGTGTGCTCTTGATCCAGACCTCATTAGGATTCCAAGTCGAGTTAACCCAAGATTTGAAAATTATTTTAGATGGGATATAATCCAAGAAATACCCAATGAGACAAAATTGTTCCAACCATTGACAAGCAACATTAAAATCAGGAATAGGTAAAACCACATCAAGAGGAGAAACATTACCTCATGTAAGACTTTTAGGATGAATTGTTATCCCAATTTTACCCCCTGGAAAAATTGATCAAACACGACCCATAAGAAAACCTAAGGGTTGAATGCATTGCGTGAGCTCACATTCAAATCCACTTGATCGGGTTGCATGCGGACTCAAAAATGGAGAAACCAGAAGCTCTCGGGAGAGGAAAGGAAAAGTTTCAAAGTATTCAGGCTCTATAAATGATTCAGTACAAGCCCCAAAATTGGCTAAGTATGGAAGAATCAGCGGAAGCTTCCAAGTGTCTTACCAGCACATCCTCAAAGGTTAAATCCAAAAGTGGAGACTCAAAAAAGTGCCAAGTCTCCATGTGTCTAGAGCCCCAAAAGTTACACCATCCTTTGAAAATTATAAGAGTCAGCGGAGGGTGCCATGTGTCTCAATGATGCACATTCAAAAGTGGGACCCTGAGTGGAGACTCAAATGAGCGCGAGGCTTCCACATGTCCAGGGACCAAAAAAAGAAGAGCAGCCCAAAAATGACTAAGTATGGAAGAATCAATGGAAGCTGCCAAGTGTCTCAATGGAACATCTTGAAGGTCCAAAAGCAGAGACTCAAACAAATGCCAAGCCTCCATATGTCTAGGGTCAGACTTTTGGCCCCACCAAGAAAGGAGACTTAGGTAAAATACAAAGGAGCCCAAGGAGCTCATGGAAGCTGCCACGTGTCGATCCTAACATGATTTCAAGAGCATAAGGAAGGATCTGAATCTCCAAGATGCACGAGGCTACCACGTGGACCCGATACGGATAGACTCTTTAAACATGGCGTGCTCGCAACCTAATCTTCAAATAGCCATATCTTTTGATTGGAAACTCAGATTTGGGCGGAGAAGACTTTTTGGAAATGTCTTGACACCCTCTATGCCATGGAAACATAAAATATCATTCTTAATAGGATTTAGTGGGTGAAAAATGGGAAAACATCTTCCAAGCCATTAATACAGAATCTAATTTCTTCAACTACTAGATTAGATTTAATTTGATCTATCATTCTTCTTCCTTAGCACGCCAAGCAGACATAGGGAGCCAAAATTGCTGATTATAGGTGGATTTAAGAGGGGCATTGATTGATAGTGGTTGAGCTTTCAAAGCAGGATTCAATGCATATCTCAAGGTGGTTGAAGCAGGATTCAAATTTTTCCCTCCTCTCTCTCATTCTTCCTATATATTGTAATGAAGGGGCATATTCAAAGGGTTGTTCATCTTTTCTCTCCTTCCCCCTCTCTCTTTCTTCCTTAGGGTAGAATGCGAGTCTAAACCTCCTTTCAAGGATCTGTAATGGCATTTCCTTACCTCTTTCCCACTAACGATGCATTGTGTAACATTTTGGAGCAATAAAATTTGTTTCATGATGCATCTATCTATCCTTGGCTTATTTTGTTGTCTCTTCTTACCTCTCATCATCGCGGGGTATATTGTGCATATTCGATGTTTGTTACAAGTTACGGGAGTTATGCTTAATGGGTTTTGAAGTGGTTTACGTGTGAAATCTATCTCTAGTCCATGGTGCATTGTCCACCCTCTCTCTCTGCTCACCTCTCTCCACTTGGCGATCGGATACTGTGATTCAACCACTTCCTTTTACGGTGTATCACCACTTAGTGTAGGCTCTCTCTCTCTCTCTCTCTCTCTCTCTCTCTCTCTCTCTCTCTCTCTCTCTCTCTCTCTCTCTCTCTCTCTCTCTCTCTCTCTCTCTCTCTCTCTCTCTCTCTCTCTCTCTCTCTCTCTCTCTCTCTCTCTCTCTCTCTCTCTCTCTCTCTCTCTCTCTCTCTCTCTCTCTCTCTCTCTCTCTCTCTCTCTCTCTCTCTCTCTCTCTCTCTCTCTCTCTCTCTCTCTCTCTCTCTCTCTCTCTCTCTCTCTCTCTCTCTCTCTCTCTCTCTCTCTCTCTCTCTCTCTCTCTCTCTCTCTCTCTCTCTCTCTCTCTCTCTCTCTCTCTCTCTCTCTCTCTCTCTCTCTCTCTCTCTCTCTCTCTCTCTCTCTCTCTCTCTCTCTCTCTCTCTCTCTCTCTCTCTCTCTCTCTCTCTCTCTCTCTCTCTCTCTCTCTCTCTCTCTCTCTCTCTCTCTCTCTCTCTCTCTCTCTCTCTCTCTCTCTCTCTCTCTCTCTCTCTCTCTCTCTCTCTCTCTCTCTCTCTCTCTCTCTCTCTCTCTCTCCCTTGGAATGGTTAGATTAGGATAGAATAGGTTCTACTGCACTAGAGTAGCTTGTGGTAGGTAGATTAGGAAGTAAGAACTAGCTTTCTCTCGAAGGTCCATCTCAAGTTTTACAAGTCCCACAGCTTGAGAGATGGTCCCATGTTGTGCAATCACACCGAATTCCCCACTTCACACCTAGGCCATTCAGGGGTGCTATGATTCTGCACTAACAGTTTTGGCACACCCGAAGGCAACACTAAGGTTAGATTTTTCTCATCTTTCTAAGGTGTCTCATTACAAATAGAAAATCATAAGCCATTGTGCAACCACACTAATAGTTTTGGCATTCTGGTGGGACATTGAGGTTAGATTTTCTCATCTTTCCAAGGTGTCTCATTACAAACAACAAATCATAAGCCACCGTGTGACCACACTAACAGTTTTGGCATGCCCTGGTGGGACAGGTCTAAAGCACCTTACCACTTCATCTTAGCAGGTTGGTGTGTTCCTGTTAAGGTTCAGCCTTTTAAGGCACATGCAAGCACATATGGCGACTCCATCTGGTCAACAACCCCATCTTTGAAGTTGCAGACCTTTTCCATCCATTTCCACCCATATTAATTCACTTTTATTTCCATATCTCCCATTTTTCTTCCATTTCATGAAGTTGTGCAATCATGACTTCATTCCCTTCATAGAACTCACACTTACAGTAGAAATGTAGTTCACCTCCAATGCATTTCCCAACTCCTCCAGATCAGCATTATAATCAAATCCAGGACCATTATGCTTACCACATGAGTAGGGTCAAATTCAATTTGGCCATGGAGCTTATCAAGAACAAGGGGACGCATACAATGGTGACAACTATGTGGAGAATTTTGGTTTGTTGGAGAAGATTCAAAGAATGGAGGCTAGCATGGTGTAATCCAGGGGTACAACACAGATGAAGGCATTCAAGATTGGTTTCAGGATACCTTTTCCATGGGGAGGCCCTTTTCCAAGACATTATAGCCCTCAGGAGAAGATTGACTTCATGGTTGAAGTGTTGCCTCAACTTGTGCAATGGACTAAGGAGATTGAGGCTTATGAGTTGGACACAAGACAACCTTGTCAATGGGTAAGTCCACCACCTCCTAGATTTTCTTTTCCTCTTCCTCAATCTTTATCATTTCAATAGTGTCATGAGTCAAGCCCCTCACTTGCTACCCCAAGTGTTGACTTCCCTTCCCCATCTCCTAGTCTTCCACCTCATCTTGATTCTTATGCCCTTTTCCCTTCCAAGAAGTCATCCCCTCCAAACAAACAAGAAGTTCCACTTCCCTCTCCACCACAAATAATAGCAAAACTAGTTGAATCCCAACCTACCACTCCTCTTGCATCCCCAAATCCATGTTGGGGAGATGAAAATTAAACAACCAGCTAAGGGAAGTAAGAAGAGGAACCCAACAGAAAATAAATGACAGACAATATGAAGAGTTGGGCTACCAAATTTGGGTTTACAAATATCCCCTTGATGGTCAAGCCAATAGAGGAGGTCAAGGTTGAAGATCCAGTGGTGGCTGAGGCTAAGTTTGCAGCAGAGAAGGAACAAAAACAAGAAGAAGAAGATCAACATTCGATTGCTCTAAATATAGTGTCCCTAATGGCACTCTGTCTGAAGAGAATGCTGATCTAATCCAAGCTGCACAACCAGTTAAAGAGGAGGAACAATCAGCTCCAAGCCCCATTGAAGAGGAGCAGTTGGGAGAGATCAAATCAGTGTTGAAGCCACTCAATGAAGAAAGCATCATTGAAGATTCTTTGCTTTCATTTCAAGGGCCTGATTTGATTGATGAACCCATGATGGAGGAGGACCATACAGTTTCAGAGGCTCCAAGTGTGGAGTAGGCTACAGAATAACCTTCAGTTCTTCCTCCCACTTCATCCCCTTCAATATATAATGTTGAATAGGATTTTGAACTTTCAAACTTCATGTTGGAGGATGAAGGGAACCATGGTGAGTAAGTTCTAGATCAGGAGGACACCATGGAGGAGGTCGAGCACATGCAACAGGACAACAAGGAGATAGATTATCTGTCAGACTTGGAAGATTGCTTTGATGGAGAGGATCCCATGGAGATCACATCATTTTCTCCTCCATCATCCACATTCCAAGCACACGATCCTGCTACCATGAAGGAGAGCTTTGAGAACAACCTATGTCTCACAACATCCCTCTAGAACCAAGGTTGGAAGATATGAGTCTTCCATGTTCTTCATAAGAGAAGGAAGAGAAAAGGCAAGAGGATGTCATCATCCCTCTCACACCATCCATCCAAAAAGGTCCACAAAAAGACTCCATTTTTGGAGTTAAATTTCAGAGCAAAGGGCACATCTAAAGGATCAGACCATGCCCAATCAGTACTTGGCTTCATTGGAGCCAAGAGAGAAGCCAGAACTAGTCATGCCCACTTCAGGGCATGAGGATGAGTTTCAAAGCACCAAGGGTCACCATCAACACCTCCAGGATTCCAATGTAAATCAGCTTGAGGAGGTATTTTTGGTTGATGTTGATACCTTGATGATTTGGGTGGAGGACCAACTTATAGTCATTTTTTCACTCATACAGGTAGCCATATTTAGTGTCAAATCATTTGCATGGCTGCCCCTTTTGAGAAAGGGAAGCTACTTCTCCCTTGCCTGTAGCAGGCTTTGTTTAGCCTCTTTCTCTCTTGTTAGTGTAGGAGTAGGAGTAGACTTTGTTTTCAATAGAAGAAGTTCTTGTGCACACTCTACATGTCTCATTTGAGGCATGTATGATTTTTTTCTTTGTACATAAGTTTTGTTCATATTTCTCCTAGAGGTGCATGAGGCCAAGCCCTTCAGTATTCATGGCAGAAAGACCCATAGCTGTCTGTAACAGTTGCTAGTTCCAAAACGAAACAAATACAGAGCAACTAAAAATGGGTTTCAAGGTAGTCCATTTCAAGGTAGGTTCGGGGGTCGCAAGTGCAAACGGTCGGGCTCACGGATCAGAGGTAGGATCAGTATCAGGCTATCATTCTTGACTCCATGCCCAATGGATGCTTCAAGGCCATTGGTCTCTTCATCTAGCAGGCAGATGTCCCCGTGAGTCACCAAATTGTTATCCCAATTTTGCCCCTGGAAAAATTGATCAAACACAACCCCGCGCAAAAGAAAACCTAAGGGTCGGCTCGTCTGTGAGCTCATATTCAAATCCAAGTCAAGTTGTAGGCGGAATCGAAATGGAGAAACCAGAAACTCTCGGGAGAGGAATGGAAAAGGTTCAAAGTCTTCGGGCTCTGCAAATGATTTAGAACGAGCCCCAAAATTGGTTAAGTATGGAAGAATCAGCGGAAGCTGCCAAGTGTCTCAACGACACATCTTCAAAGGTTAAATCCAAAAGTGGAGACTCAAACAAGCACCAAGCCTCCATGTGTCCAGAGCCCCAAACATTTCACCGGACCTTGAAAATTCTAAGAGTCAGCGGAGGGTGCCAAGTGTCTCAACATTGCACATTCAAAAGTGAGACCCTGAGTGGAGACTCAAATGAGTGCGAGGCTTCCACGTGTCTAGGGACTAAAAAAGGAGAGCAGGCCCAAAACAAATAAGTATGGAAGAATCAGTGGAAGCTGCCAAGTGTCTCAACGGTGCATCTTCAAAGGTTAAATCCAAAAGTGGAGACTCAAACAAGCGCCAAGCCTCCACGTGTCCAGTGGTCGACTTTTGGCCCCTTGCAAGCAAGGAGACTTAAGCAAAATACAAAGGAACCCAATGAGCTCACGACATCCACCACGTTTCATTCCGGCATGATTTCAAGAGCATAAGGAAGGAGCCGAATCTCCAAGATGCGCGAGGCTGCCACGTGGACCCGATACGGACAGACTCTTTAAACATGGCGCGCCTGCGACCCTAATCTTCAGATGGCCATATCTTTTGACTAGAAACTCAGATTTGGGTGGGAGAAGACTTTTTGGAAATGTCTCAACACCCTCTATGCCATGGAAACATAAAATATCATTCTTAATAGGATTTAGTGGGTGAAAATGGGAAAACATCTTCCAAACCATTAATACAGAATCGATTTCTTCAACTACTAGATTAGATTTAATTTGATCCGTCATTCTTCTTCCTTAGCACACCAAGCAGACATAGGGAACCAGAATCGATAGATTGTAGGAAGATTTGAGAGGGGCATTGATTGATAGTGGTTGAGATTTCAAAGTAGGATTCAATGCATATCTCAAGGTGGTTGAAGCAGATTCGAATTCTTCCCTCCTCTCTCTCATTCTTCCTATATATTGTAATGAAGGGGCATATTCAAAGGGTTGTTTATCTTTTCTCTTTTTCCCCCTCTCTCTTTCTTCCTTAGGGTAGAATGCAAAGTCTAAGCCTCCTTTCATGGCTCTGTAATGGCATTTCCTTGCCTCTTTCCCACTAATGATGTACCGTGTAACATTTTGGAGCAATAAAATTTGTTTCATGATGCATTTGTCCATCCTTGGCTTATTTTTTGTCTCTTCTTACCTCTCATCATTGCAGGGTATATTGTGCATACTATAATGTTTGTTGTAGGTTAAGGAGTTGTGCTTAATGGGTTTTAAAGTGGTGTTTCGTGTGAAATCTATCTCTAGTCCGTGGTGCATTCTGTCCACCCTCTCCTCTACTCACCTCTCTCCACTTCAGGCGAGTCGGATATGTGATTCAACCACTTCCTTTTCTGGTGTATCACCACTTAGTGTAGGCTCTTTCACCCTCTCTCTCTCTCTATCCCCTTGGAATGGTTAGATTAGGATAGAATAGGTTCTTCTGCCTTTGGAGTATCTTGTGGCAGGTAGATTAGGAAGCAAGAATTGGCTTTCTCCGGAGGTCCATCTCAAGTTTTGCAAGTCCCATAGCTTGAGAGATGGTCCCATGTTGTGCAATCACACCGAATGCCCCACTTCACACCCGGGCCATTTGGGGGTGTTGTGATTCTACACTAACATGAACTTCGAGGAAATTTTGGGGGCGGTGCCATTGATCAAAACTCCACTATCTCCGATCACGGTTGTAACAACCGAGATTAAAGAGAGAGAGGTCATTATACATAGGTGCTTAGAGGGTGAGAAACCATAGGAAATTTGATGGTATAACTATCCCACGTAGTTCCCGAAAAGGCTGCGGAATGACAAGTTCGTGAGGAGGAAACCCTGTCAAGCCGGCTCTTGCGGAGCTAAGGCAAAGCAATCTGTCGCAACAATATTATAATTTTTGAGTTTATGATGCAATACAATTAAACACATATAATGTACATTTAAAGATAGAGAAATTAGACAATCATATTTATTTTTATCTATTATTAATAAAATTTATAAATGACTATTTTATATTTATTTAACTATGTTTAATATATACTAATATAATTTACTTATGAATGTATATAAAAATTGATGATCACATTTTAAATATGCAAGTTGCATGTGATGGTTCTATAAAATATTTGCAAGTATTTTACGTTTAAAATTACAAAAATTATTTAAACAACCGCCAAATTTAACCCCTGAATCCAACCCTTTTTCCTACCTTCACGTCAATCGAGATGCCATGATGTCTTCATATTTATTGTGGTTTTCATTTCATCTTTTCACTTTCCCTAAGTCAAAAGCCACGTCAATCACTTTAAAACAATTTAATGTTGATCACTTGAAAATAATCTAATGTTAATTATTTTAAAACAATTCAATGCTAATTACTTTAAAAACAATCCAACAATTCAATAGTAAGGTAGGGACTAGCCGCATTGCGAATCTTGTTTATTTAAAGTTAAATAAATGATGTATTCATCTATTTAATATATGATTGAAATGATATATTGGGAATATAAAATTATATTTAATTGTGTTTGAGGCTTCATTTTTGTGAGGCAATTTTAAAAATACAAATGTCAACATTAGATTGATAAGTACTAATATGTACATGAACATAAGTTTCAATAGTCATTTAGAGGAGCATTCTTGTTCATGTATTCTTAATACTATCCAAATGATATTTCGAGCCAAGGTTTGTTATGTTATTTGAGAAAATTCAAGCTTGGATTTCCAACCTCCACTCATGGATCTCTTTGCAATGGTGACCCTTATTGGGAGGTAAAGTTGATATTTATCTTTTTGCTAGAGGATTTTTCATTATAGTGTTTGAATCAATTCATGAAAAATATGTCATTTTTGACAAACTCTCGGAGTTTCAATCTAACCATCGCTTATGAAACCATGGTTTCCCTCTTTTAACCATCATTTGAAAATTCTCTATCAAGCCTCTATGGATTGGATTGCCCCACCTATTACTCCAATTTTGGAGTGACGCCCACCTCATTTCCATTGGAAATGCTTTGTTTAGATTTCTAGTCTTTGGTCCTAAAACTTATAATTACATCCATACTATATTTTCCGCATCATGGCGGATTTGGACACCTCATTAGATCTACGATTAACTATGGAGCTCAAGGTTTGGATAGAATTTAGACTCAACCCATGGGCTATGAAGGGCTTCCTTTAAATACAGGAAGTGTTTTGCTTTAGGGCATATAGCTTCAAACCGCCAAACTTTGAAACACAAGGTGAATTTAAGAGTCTTTATTAGTGATAGAAGGATGACTATCGTGATCATCTTGTTATTTTTAGTAACACGAAAAATGATTTAGTTTCTAATTTTAAAAAGGAAAATATAATAGCTACAAATCGACCACTTTATTAGAGGAAAAGGTTGAGGAAGAAGAAGCGGGAGAAAGACTATCCCCGAACAAGCGACAAGTGTAGTGGTTATGGCTTTAATAGGAGATGTCTCGGTCGAAGGGCTAGTGTCTCTTCCATAGGTAGAACCACATAACAAAGTGAAAGTAAATTTAATATATCATGGTGGAGCCCATCCCATCATGGAGATGGAAATTATTTTCTAAATTTCATAAAAGGAAGATACCAATGATTGGACAATGGTGGGAAAGAAGAAAAAGTCAAACACAGATGACCCTTTATTTAAAAATGGGAGATGGTAGTGGGAGCTCCACATCTTAAATTGTTAATGTCTGATGGACTAGTTGTTGCTCCTAGTATATACAATGGTTATGTCTATTCATAGGGGTTGTTCTGTAGAATTTATTGTGAAGTTTTTCTATCTTTTTTAGGTTGGTCAACTTTGCTCTTGAAGTTTCATGGGTGTTTCTATCAAGGTAGGAGTGTTTAGTTGAATTTTCGAAGGTTGCCTTTTTTACTATAAGATGGATTTTAGTAGTGAGATGTAATCTCTTATCTTTTAATGGTGTATGTGTAAGGATATTTGGGGACCTTTCAAAACACAACTTATTTAACTAATAAACAAAATATTATCCAAATATTTAAGAACATGAAGTATAGCTTTATGCACATATAAACAACTTGAAAAGTTGTCATGTTCACATCAAAATTATTTCAATATTAGATACATATGTTTCCTCCTCTATTCTTATTCTCATTAATGAACCTCCTTTATCACGTTTGCCTCATTTAATCTAGCACTTGCAAAAAAATTGTGTTAAAATCACAAATTTTCCAAATAAAAACGGGAATTAAGTATTTGATTTTAATGCAAAGTTTTAACTATCCCTCCAAATTTTTATTAATCCCTCCAAAATCTAAAAATTGAATTTGAATGGGATTATATCTTGTATATTGAAAGAATAATGTTATTGATCTATTTTTCAAAAACTTTGACATAACTCATAATTGACATAGTAGTATTGAAAGAGAACAAATTCAAATTTCTAGGAGACCAAAGATTCAAGAGGTAAGTGTCACTTACCTTATAAATATGAATAGAATGTCAAAATATATAAATAATGTCAAAAAAATTACATAATATTTACTATGTGAGTAATATCTTCATAAACATTAAATATGTAAATATAGATCAAGTATTAGTTATAACAACAACTAAAGAAAATATGAATATACATAAGTTCTTTTTTTATAGGAATTTAATATTTGAATATCCATGACTAATTTTATATTGAATAGATGAATATACCCTAGGATTACTAAATATACATTGAATATATAACTATAACTTTGTCCTTTTCTACTACACATTCAAACTTTTAATGTGCATTGAAATTACAAAATATACACAATACATTGAGTAATTTCAGTGAATGTTCTTATTTTAAGTATATATTGAGTTGTTTCTATGCATGTTGTGAAAATTTAGTATTATTATTAAATATTTTGTTATTGTTGAGGACTGGAAATAAGGAGGCAACTGTTGATATTTTATCGATGATAAAAGAAGAATATATGTGCAAACTTACCGAGTTGATTACAAGCAACTTACGAGAATGAAAATGGATACGATATATATATATATATATATATATATATATTCAGACAACCATAAACTAACAAACATGATGTTGTATAGGTGCAACAAAATACATATGTGAATACAATAAAACCAATATAAATGGTTTGAACAACATAACCATATATCAATAATATAAAACCACCTAATTACTCGAGTAACCAACTAGTTACCATAGTAACTAAAAAATCTCAATAACAATCTAGTTGTCTATTGTAAACATTAAATACAATGCATAACCCGACCTAGTAAACTACTTTTACATAATAATTACCCACTTAATTTTGCATTGCCTCAAGGATGAGGAGATGAACTCTTTATACAACTCAAAATTATCACATGCAAGTGACTTTGTCAAGATATTTGTTTGTTGTTCAGCTATGGGGAAAATTGAAGTTGTATATTTTGTTTCAAGAAATGATCGCGTATGAAGCGAATTTGTACCTAAATATGCTTAGTTCTCTCATGAAAAACTAAATTGTGAAAAAATTGAGAACACCCTCATTATCAACATACAAGGTAGTGGATTTCTCCTATGATACTCCAAGTCCCTCAAGTATGCGACGTAGCCATATCACTTCACGATAACTCCATTTGCATCACGCTATTCATCTTCAAAGTAGAAGAATGAGAGACAAATTTTGTTTCTTTCCTCCCATGATATTGGTCCGCATCCCAAAAAATAATTCAAATCTGGAAATGAATTTCCTATCATCAATTTTACCTACATGATCTAAATTCAAATATCCAGTCAAGAAGAACTAACCATTCATCTTATACTCTAAACCAAGATCCATAGTACACTTGAGATATATCAATATTTGCCTTGTTGTGTTCCGGTGACAAATTTTGGGTTCCTACATGAACTTGGAAAGATAGCTCACTATAAACCTTATATATGGTCTAAGCATATGTGTGGTAAATGAAAACTCCCAATCAACTCTCGATAAGGAGTTCCATTTACTAGAGGAGATGGATATGAATGAGATAATTGTAGTCTCGTCTCCATGGGTGTGGAAATTGGTATGCAATCCATCATCTTAAATTTCTTGTGTTTTGTATTGGTATACTTCAACTAAGATGAAAAAAATCAATTCTCCTTCTTCATACTTCTAATCCAAGATAATAATGCATGAGTATGAGATCTATCATGTTGAACAATCTATTAATATATATCTCCATAGCATCGATCATCTTCATTGTGCTACTAGTGATGACTAGATCATCGACATATACAACTCGGATTCTTAATAAGAGCAATGAACCTCTGACTATCACCTAGAAGAGGAATAATTCCTTTAACTTCCATGTATATCTCTTCTAACAACCTCTTTAGTACTAGAAAAATAATACATTGTTCTAGACTACTTTTACTATTCTCATCTTTTTCCTCTAGAGAAGACCTTCCCTAGTTCTTTCCTCCTCTAGGTTTTTCCTCTGTAGAGACTTCTCCTCCATGTATAAATAGACATAAATGTAAGAATTCTCCTCACCAAGAAATAAATCATTTCTTCTTGTGTCAAATAGCTATATGATGATAACGATGACATTAATGGTTATAATATGATAATTTAATTTTTGATAATTTTTTATTTTTAGTTTTAATTTTATTTTATACTTTTATTAATATTTCCCTGTAAATAATTTTAAATTTTTTATTTATTTATTTAGTCTTGTGAAATTTTTAATTTTTAGCTATGCCTTCATTTGTATCAAAGCATACTTGGTGGGGAACAAAATTTGTTTCTCGTGGCCTACCTGATTTGGTGGAGGTACTATTGATATTTCCCACATACGTGGACAATCAAATTAAATCTACTTTTTGAAAAAGGCCGGCCGGCCACTCTGAGTAGCATCCAGCTGGCGGTTGTTTGCACTCCCTCTTTGAGAGCCGAGCCATTCACATAGAATGCCGAATTGGTTGTGATTGGTCAAGTCGTGTGGAATTTTTAACGTGGTTGCTATTACATTGTGACCTGCAAATTGTTAGTTATACGCTGCCGAGTTTTGGAGGCCGCATCAAATTCTATCCAGTAGGGGAGTCCAGTAGAGTATGTGCCGAGGGGCAAGCCATGCAGCCAAGATTGTTCGAAGCATGAACCGGAGCCGAGTTGTTGGAACAGGGCCAAACCAAGCTGCCTGGGAGAGTGCACCGAGCCAAGTGGAGGCGGCGAGCTAGTGGAGGTAGATCGGACCGAGAAGGGCCTGGGGAGAGTTTTTGGAAGTTAGAATCAGCGGCCGAGCCAAAGCACTACCTCCAAAGCCATTCCAATATTCCAGGTTGGGTACATAAGCAAAGAAATGCCAATGGTGCACGTCAAGAACCTCACTAAGAACATAAGCTGAGCTACAAGGATCCACTATAAAATATGTCTAGTGAGAGCCGTGTTATGAGAAGCGAATGCATCAATCTGCCGTGCCAGCTCCAGAAGTAAGAGGAACATGTTGATGATGGGACCAAACAATGGCCTTACCAGCATTTTCGGTGGTATTACAGGTGTTATTTGGATGAGTAGAATCCATTAAAGAGTATATGATTTTTTTATGTTGCGGGTGCAACATAGTTCTATTGTTGTCGGTACTCTGATGCAGAGGTATCCTTGTCTGTTATGGCAAGATTTTAGCCCAAAATCTGCTAACCATTTTATTTATTTATATCAGACGTGAAATGTTTTCTATGAAGATGAATATTTTAAATGATATTTTGATGGCAAGGTTATATGGGATACTGCATAGCTGCGCAATCCTGAACATAGTTTTCAAGGGACAAAACTGGAGGGCTCGTCAATATTGAAATATAGATGTTGTCACCCTGAGGAGATAATCCCATCCGAGCCGTATGTGAGGCGTCCGCTGCGACCTTATCAATCGATACATAAATTTTTCTTGGAGCACCAGAAGACTGCTACGAATTGTGAAGGAGCAAGTAACATATGTCACGTATTCCAGTTGCCGAGAGCAGCGCTGCAAGCAATCCACAAAATAACTCATTGTTAACAAGACAAGAAGAAAACACCGTACTTTACTTTTCCTTGTTGGATACCCTTCAGAACAACGGCAATCTACAATTTGAGGAGCTTGTGCGTCAAGGACTACTGGAGTGGTTCTGGTTTGACATACGGTGTTAAGCCAAGAAGGTACATGCGGAGCTTGAAAAAGGCTATGAAGCAGATTATGAACGTGAGATAGAATACCCACACAACCGTTCGTGTATCACCGCGAGAGAGCATCAAGCCCATATAAGATCTTCTCGTTCATCAAAGTGACATTGTACTTTCAAAATTTTAATTTTTGACATCATGTCAGCTCCAAAGATATTGCTTTCGGATGCCCAACTCTTGAAAGGGCCCAATTTTGCTACATGGAAGACAAAGATGAGACCATTCCCATGTTCGAAAATATCGGGGATATCGTCAATGGAGAGTTCCCTTGTCCCACCGATGGCGATGATAGTATCAAGTACAACAAGGATAATGTCAAAGCACTAATATTGATCACATTAAGCATATCCGATGAGGTGCAACCACACATTCGAAATGCCACAACATCAAAAGCAAAAGCATGGGATACTCTATCCACTATCTACGAAGCCAAGAACTTGACAAAGATTCTTCATCTCCAGTCAAAGTTGCATACCATGAGCATGCAAGAAGGTGAGAAAGTGGAAGAGTTTATGTGTTGAGTAGCATAGTTACGTGCAAAGCTAGCGCACTCGAGAGAAGAGGTCAAAGATAAGTTTCTAGTCCCACTCACATTGTGAGTTCTCATTTATCCATATTTCACCCCCGAGCTAAATATTGGATTGAATCACGACCCCGCATAAGAGGAACCCGAGAAAACTCATTCTAATCCAGCAAGTTGGTTGCAAAAAGATTCAGCAAAGAAGTGACAGAGGCAAGAGGGATCAAAGGATCCTATACAGTAAAGAAAACGACTCACGTCGGGTCGTTTAGGCAGAAAGCGTAACTATAAGATAGCAAGGTCGAGATAAGAAATGGGGATCTTGTAGAAGAACCGAGAAGCAAGAAGAAGGAAGAGCGGTGAAGATTCGAAGTCCTCGGGCTCAAAGCGGTTCAGAAAAAGGTCAAAAAATGACTAAGTATGGAGGAGGAAGCGAAAGAGGCCACATGTCCCAACGGCGCTTCTCCAAAAGTAAATCTAAAAAAGGTAGCTCAAACTTGCGCCATCCCTCCACGTAGAAAATGGTCAAAGAAAGTCAAGGGGTAGGTAGAAAAGGCTCAAAATTTGGCTAAGTATAAAAGTGTAAGCGGAGAGTGCAAGTATCACCTCAGCACATTTCCAAAAGTTGTTCCAAAGGCGGAGACCCAAATGAGCGCAAGATCGCCACATAGCCCAAAGTCTAAAAAGTAGGAGGGACCATTAAAAAGTTCAAAAAGCGGAGGCCGACAAGTGTCAACTCGACGCTTCTCTAAAGGTAATTTAGGATCAGGTTTGCAAGCAAGCACGGTGCCTCCATGCGTCCTCAAAAGGGGCGAGTTAGTTGAATAGTCAATGCATGGGCCGGACCAATGGAAGCTGCCAAGTGTCTTAAGGGCACTATTTCAAAGGGAAAATGGAGAAAAGGTTCCCGAGCGAGCGCCAAACTAACGCGTGTCCTTGGGGAAAGCAGGCATCGGATAAAAAGTTAGTTTTTTCCCTTTGCCCCAAAAGGTGTAAAAGTTGCAAAAAGGCCCACGACTCGCCCAAGAAAAAGTCAACATAGACTCGAGTCAAAGCCAAGGCAGGAGTCGGGGAAAAAAGTAAAAGTTTTCCTTTCGTCCAAAAGGCATAAAGGTAAAGATGGAAGCGCATTTCCCAGCCAACCAAAAGGAACCATGTGTCCAAGTGAAGCTTCGAGGCTGCGAGGAATTTTTAAGTCCTATGTTTTTGCGCAAAAGATATAAAAGTTAAATTGCGGGACTGTGGGCCCGATTTTTGTTTCAATCTGGCTGCCACGTGTCCCAAACAAAAAGGGGGCCCATTTTTCAAATTGTTTTCCTAAGCATTTGTATGGGAACTGATACAAACTTCAAAGGGGCATATATTTTGACTCGGGGATCAAAATATTGTGAATCTTAACACCATTGGAAGCGTATCGATGTCCTCTCGCACCATGGGAGCTTGAAACTTTAATTTTGAGGAGGTTAGGTCAAAGAAAAAGGGAGAAACATCTTTGAGATTTCAATACAGGATCATCAATCTCAACAACCAGATCGGATTCAATCTATTTCCGTCGTTTCCTCTTCCTTGGCGTCGAACCAAGGATCGATGGAGTAAAGGTGGATTTTGGGCAGATTTTAGTAGAAGCATTAACAATGGTAGTTGAGCTTCGACCCTCGTTATCCCGATTCTCTTTTCCTCCTTCTTCTCTATGATCAATTCTATAAATTTGGGGTAGGATTCATTGTAAAGGGTTGGATATTCTTAGTTTCACAGGCTCCCTTCTCCTTCTAAAGCAAAGGATTTGTGGGGTTCGAGCCTTCCTTTAAAATTGCAATACGTTTCTACCTTTCGGCTATTTTGTAATTAAATGTATCAATCTATTACGAGAATAAAATACATTTGTGATCAATCTCGAGATCCTTCTTGTTTATTTTACCTCCATCTCGGTCTCTCATTACAGATCTTGCTATACGTGTTTGTTTATTATATGCATTTTATTGGTTTGTGTTGAAGGAAAACTAAGCTGTTCATCATTCCTTTGGTGCATCACACAGTAGTCTAGTTATTTCTTATTTCGTACTCTTTATCCCTAGCTCCTTGGCAATTTTAGACTAGGTATAGATATAGATCCTCTAAAAATCCCACGTATGCACCTAAACGAGAGGAATAAGGTACCAACCTTTAAATCTGGAGATATTTTCCAACTTGTAAGGTCCCACACCTTAGGAAAAGTTCCATGTTATGCAATCACTCCGAGATGACTTCTCTTAGAAAAGTAGATTCTTTAGAAATCATTTGGGGGTACTATGATTTCGCATTAACATTTTGGCATGCCCAAAGTGGGATGAAAGAAGTCTCCATCTTATTACGGTAGGAATCGATGTACACTTGTGATTACGGAAATTAAGAAGCTTTAAAATTGTCCATCTAGTGACTCCAAAAGAAATAAATCAATTGGTTTATGAGCCCAAGCTTGAGAGATTCATGAAAAAAACCGATCTAGAGCAAGGAAACAAGGTATATTTGAATACTTTGCGTATATCCTCGGGAATAGAAAGAGAGAGGAAGAAGAGTTCGAGAGGTCTCCATCTCCACCAAAAAGGGCTTTATCAACACCTCCTCCCGAACCGACGTTCATTCAACCAAGAGGATTGCTTAGACCGATCAAAATGGCTCAACCAAATACTTATGTTAACTTCACTGCGGTAGTCCACTTGCCCTAAATGCACAAAATCTAGTTCCGATTACAACATTAAAAAGTATCCCATATTTCGCGTGGGAAAACCAAACTTCTCCTGGTGATCATGTCCAAGATATTGTAAATGTTGCATGACAATCCACGAGATTCATGAGATGGACATTGTAGTCAAGTTGCTTGCTTCTTCACTCAAAGGGAAGGCTTCATATGGTTCGAAGTCTTGAATCAAGCTCTATTCAAAATTGGAATCAGCTATGCATGACTCTCCATAACCAATTTGGAGAAAAGGGTGATAACTTGTCTTTCTTTGAAGCAACTAAGAACTATCAAGAGAGCCCCGAATGAGCAGCTAATAAACTTCAACCTCGTATTCCTGTAGACATGGGATAGGATTCCAATAGCAGTAAAGCCCACTAATGAAGGTGCCTTCTTATACTTTCTCAGGGCTTTAAATTTTGATATTTCTCTAATGATCTAGTCAATGGGGGCACTACATTGCCAGTAGCCTATAGCCTTTCCATAGGGGCTGAGAACCATTTGATTCAAGCTGGTAAAATTGCTCCTAGGCCATCCATGCCTCTGTACCTTGAGTTAGGAAACCCAGATACTAGCCAAATGCCTACATTAGCTCCTATACCCACCCCTAGGAGTCAAAGTTTAGCTGAAGCTTCCACTTCATCATCTAACACCTCTAAAGAGCTTCAAGAAGTGATGAAGCAACTGCTGCAAAACCTAGGAAATGACCTAGTCACCATCAAAAGGCAGTAGCATGGAGCTCAGGACATATCAGCCTCGGGGTCAATATCAAGCTAGACCCTAATACCAGCAGAATATGCCACCACCTCAGAGTGCAAATCAAAATAAAAATCAAGGACATCCTCAAGCTGCTAGACCTTTTAGGTCTTATGATCCAAATACAACCTCAACATCAAAGGCATTGGTCCCTACACAAAACAATATGGCACAGGAATATGATTGGTGTTTTCCATGCAGTCAACCACATAACCAATCCATGTGTTTTAATGGTGCTCTAAATCAAGATTTGATGGTGCAAACCAGTATGTTGCCACAAGAACCTAGCCAAGAAGGAGATCAGCAGCAAGGAGCTCAACAAAGTGAACCTCCAGGAGAGACCATGCTTGTCAATTGGCAGGTTGAAGACTTCGTGGGATGAATCAATCCCTTGCTCAAAGTGTGGCTTCCAACACACGGTCCAAAAAGAGAAGTATTGGAGAAGGCCAACCACTGAACTTAGGTGACCCTCAACCTTCCATCACTCCACAAGGTCCTAGTGTTCCAAGAGCAACTCCCAACATGCAGAACCAATCCAAGCCACCTCCCAAATCCAGTCAGGCACCGGTTGTAACAACCCATGTGCAAGAAAGAAATGTGTCTAGGAAAGGGCAGCAGAAAGAGAGCTCATTCAATATCATTGAGCAGATGAAGAGGACCAATGTGAACATTTCACTATGGGAGTCATTGGCCATTCCAGGGTAGAGGGATCTATTGCAAACTGCCATGTAAAATTGGTCAAGTTCAAATCAACCCCCTAACCAGCAAGAGAGAGTGCTTGCCAATGCAGTTCAACCTGAGAAGAACCAAGGAGAACAACAAGGTAAGAACTTGAGACATCCTCCATTCTATGTCTCATTAATTATTGGAGACAAATTAGTGCACAATTGTATGATTAACTCTGGGGCTAGTAGTTCTGTGATGCCCAAACAAATAGCTGATCAGTTGGGTCTCCAATATGAGGTTATCTCTAGAGGAGTAGTTCAATTAGATGGGACAAAAATGACCACTATGGGATTCATCAAATATTTGAGTCTCACTCTACATGCCTGCCCCAATGTAACTATCTTGCAAAATATGTCCATCATAGATTTTCCACCACATTTTGCTTTGTGTCTATCTAGGGACTTCACTACCAAGATTAGAAGATACCTGTCTACTGATTAGTCACATATGCTCTTTAGGACAAGGTATGGGGCAAAGGCCACAATCAGATCTAAACCTATTGTTGATTATCATATTGAATCCTATGTACCTATCTCAATCAATGCCAACTGCTCAGCTTTTGATCAAGAAGACCTCCTAAGCACTAATGAAGCAAATACCAAGTTGGAATGTATCACGACTTGACTCTAGATGAGTGGGCCAATAAAAGATGTGCTTTTGACCCCTACTGAGGAGATGGAAGAATCTGATTTGGGTTTCCAATGTCTACATGAAGAGAATCATCCTCTTCTGCCCTAGTTAAGCCAAAGAGCATAAGGATGACAATGGAGTATGGCAATTATTCTTTGATGGCTCAAGGAGTAGACAAGGAGCTAGAGGAGGAGCTATGATTGTGTCTCCCAAAGGTATGAAATATTATTCATCCTTTAGATTCCAGTTTTCTTGCTCAAATAACACTGTTGAATATGAGGCTTTAGTCCAAGGTCTTCATTGGGCAAGAAAGCTAGGAATCAAGAATTTACAAGTGTTTGGAGATAGTGAGTTGGTTGCCAATCAAGTCAAGAGGACTAAATGTTGTCAAAAATGACCTACTCAAGAACTATAAGAGTAGAGTATGGGATCTCATGGAGGATTTTGAAGCCTTCAACATTATGTCCATACCTAGGAAAGAAAATGAAGTTGTTGATAGACTTGCAGTAGTTGGAGCAGCATTTGATGTGGTGGATAGCATCAAAAGTGACAAAGAACAACCACATATCCATGTGGTTGTGAGGCCAGCAGAATACTAGATAACAATACATGCTAGTAGGTGTTTGAGAATGATTAGCAGATCATTAATTTTTTGCAAGAAGAAGCTGAATTCTCAGCCCATAATCAAAATAAACTAGAAGCAAGTAGTATGCGAACTAAATAGTACAACTACATACAAACAAGCTTCCCAAGGGCTTAGTGACACTAGAATCCATTTTCAATCCTAATGATTAGTTGAAAAGAGAAGGATAACATGCATATCAAAGGAGAGGATTCAGAGTCAATCCCAATTGGAGAAGAAAAATGCTTCAAATTGGCAAGATGGCCACCGAGCAGGAAAGGTATGAATTCATACAACTTTTCCAAGAATTCCCTAATGTGTTTTCTTGGAGTTATGAAGACCTAAGGGGTTTAATCCGAAACTAGCACAACACACAATTGAATTAGACCCATCTGCTCAGCCTATCAGGTAGAAGCAGAGACCAGTCAACCCACATATTGAGCCTCTAATGAAGAAGGAGTTGAACAAACTAATAGAGGCAAGTATCATATTCCCAATCAAGCATTCAAGTTGGGTTGCAAATCTGGTCCCAGTTAGAAAGAAAATGGAGAAATCAGGATGTGTGTTGACTTCAGGGATTTGAATAGAGCCTCCCTCAAAGATCACTACCCACTCCCTTTAATGGAACAGATCTTGCAAGTGGTGTCTGGGTCAAAGAGATTTTCTCTCTTGGATGGCTACTCAGGATACAATCAGATCATGGTGAAAGAAGATGATCAATTCAAAACTGCTTTCACCACCAAATGCATCACCTATGCATACAAAAGAATGCCATTTGGACTATTCAATGCTGGTGCTACTTTTCAAAGAGCCATGGATATGGCATTCAAACCTGGGCTAATCAACAAGATAGTGTTGATCTATCTGGATGACATCACTGTGTTTCTCAAGAATGAAATAGACCACCTTTTTCATCTAAGGCAAGTGTTTCAAAGATGCGAAGATTTGGGTATCTCTTAACCCCAAAAATGCATATTCTTGGTTCATGAGGATAGGATTTTGGGCCACATTGTGTCTAAGGATGGTCAGGCAATTGATCTAGAAAGAGTTGAAGCAATAAAAGCGCTACCATTGCCAAGTCAATAAGAAGGATCTTCAAAGCTTCTTGGGGAAGATCAACTTTGTTCAAGGATTGTCCCAAACTTTGTTGTTATGGGTAAGCCAATAACACCGATGTTGAAGAAGAGATTAGCATTCGGATGGATAGGTGAAGGAAAGGCAAGCTTTGAAGTTATCAAAGAGGCTATATCAGGCCCTAACTCTTGTAAATCTAGATTTTTCCAAGGATTTCATATTATTTGCTTTTGGTGGCGTAATGACACTATCTCTGCAATCTGGTTTAGCAGAACAAAGAAAGCTTAGAACAGCCAATTGCTTTCTTGATTAGAATCTGGAAGACTATGAGGTGAGGTATTCTTTCATTGAGAAACAAGTCTTGGTGGTGATCGGGGATTGAAGAATTTTAAACATTTGGTGTCAAACAACAAAATCCAACTATTGGTCTCCCATGTGGGAGTTAAAGAATTCCTTCTCAGAAGGACGTGAATGAGAAAAGCATGCGGGATGGATCACCCATGTCATGGAATATGACATTGAGATAGAGGTCACCAAGTTGGTCCATGGGAAGGGTTATGTGAACAACTAGCCTTAGATCAATAAGATGAAACGGATAGTGAAAAGGAGGTTGTTTTGTTCTACAAAATGATCAAGAAGAAGGAGAGATGATGTACTGCTCCTTTTTAGACCCAAGACATGGTGTATTTCCTTCAAACATGTATGTGCCCTCATGAGATGAATAAAGCAAAAATAAGGCATTTCAGGTTACGAGGCCATCCCATATGTTCTTATTGATGGTGTCTTGTTTAAAAGAGACATCAATGGCATTCTGTTGAGGTGCATTGGGATAGATTAGGTGGAGAGAGTGCTACAAGAATTTCATGTTGAAGTAGCTGGAGGCCATTTTGATCCAAGAGTGATAGCACTCAAAATCATGAAAGCAGGATATTATTGGCCTAGAGTGTTTAGTGATTGTTTCACATGGATCAAAAAGTGCAAGATTTTGCATTCTTCAAAGGCAAGGAAAAGCTAGCAGCACTTCCATTGCACCTAATCTCATTCGACCAACCTTTCATGCGGTGGGGATTGGAATTCATTGGAGTTATTAATCCAAACTCAAGCCAAGGTCACGAATGGATCCCGACATGTGACATATTATTTCACCAAATGGACCGAGGCGGTGACACTAAAGGAAACAAATGAGTCTAGTATCTGGATTTCTATAAAGGGATAGTGACCGAGATTTGGAGTGTCGAGGCACCATCATATTAGATAATGCATTAGCATTCATAGGTTTCAAGATCACGGGATGGCCTATTAAGAATGGGACTTATTTGAGCACCTCATCAAACTATTACCTTTAGGGTAATGGCAAGCCGATTCTACAAACAAAACTGTTAAAGATCATCAAGAGAGAACTCCGGATGAGAATCAAAGGACTTGGCACACAAAGCTCAAAATGACCTTATGGGCTGATAGAATAACACCCAAGAGATCCATAGGTAGCTCTCCATTCAAGCTTGTCTATGGGAAAGAGACAATGTTAACTATATCACTTGAGTTACCAACATTGGAGCTTGTGAGGCAAATAGAAATTTCGAGTTTGGACCAATGGATGTTAGGTACGTGGAGCTGATAGAATTAGAAGAAGCCAAAGAGATAATGCTCTCTAAGCATTGGAGAAGAATCAAGCTTCAATCAAGAAATGCTTTGATAAGAAAGCAAAAGCAAGGACCTTCCAGAAGGAGACCTGGTCTTAAAGTGGGATGCGAGCAGATCGAGCGAAACCAAGGAGACATTCTAAGTTTTACTCCATCCGGAGTGGCCCTTATATGATAACAAGATGCAAAAGTAGTAATGTTTTCCAATTGTCTAAGTTGGAGGGCAAAGAGTTGTCGATTCATCCAAAGAAACAAGATCTATCTTAAGCATTGCTACTAAAAGGGAGTCTCACCCCATACATGTTAGTTTATTTTCTCTTTCCTCTAAGTGCTTCTACACATTGTCTTGTTGTAGTATACATAGCTTTTCTCCTATGTGCTTTTACACGCTCTGCATGTTCCACTTGGAACTATGGGTAAGTGCACCAAGTTGGGGGACAATTAAGTGGACATCAAATCCTGAATTTTACATTAAAAACAGCAAAACATCAAATTTAGTCTTCCACGGACTTGAACCATGCCGAAAAGTAAAAAATATGTCATAAAAATGGTACCATTGCGTAGGGGAGACTGTTAGCTTTGTAGAAATACTAATTTTAAAGTGAATAGAATAGGATAAATATCATTTTATAATTTTTTACTAATAGTAGGTCTTTAAGACACTTTTTCCTGTGAATGTTTATGTCTAGGTTTAAGACTGCAAATTTTGTTTCACTTATCAGAATGTGATAAAACTTATACCATCCCAACCATGGTGAAATTATATACATGTTCAAAAAAAAATTATTTGATTTCAATATTTTTTGATGAAGTTATGGCGGGCAAACGAAAAGTGCTCTGTTTTCTTTATGTTTTCATACCACTTTCACGGAAAAAATCATAAAAAATAAAATATTACTCAAAAAAATAAAAAATAAAATCTATCCCAAGATAGATAGTGGCATCTAACTTCTCACCAAAGGAGAAAAATATATATCAATTTTTGGTCATCCAAATCGTGGGCAAACGGACTATAATTTTATAGGCATTTTTAAAAAAATACCAAGTCATTGAATTTTGAGTGTTTAATATAGCTAATCTTGTCCATTTTTTAAAAAAATAGTATTTTAGAAACTAGATTCCGGATGCTACGATTCATATTACTATAATTTTTCTAATTTTGAGTGTATGTATTGCTAATAATCCCTACAAGTTGATATTATGTTGTTATTTGCAATATGACATCCACTTATGACCCCCTTTTTGTCCAAAAGTAGAAAACTTCAACTGCACTTACCCCTATATGATTTCAGTTTTGTACATAGTCGTGGTGCTATTTTGTTGCTCTTATGCAGTTCATTCAGATAGACAAATGAAGCTTCAAGGCAGGAGTTGAAACAATTTTCTACTCTCGAAATCTTTATTTCGAGATTTTCTTATAAAATTTGAGAGTGCAAGTGGCCGGGCTCGTAAAACCAAAGCGAGAATTAGTGTCGAGACTATTTTCTTGAGTCCATGCCCAAATATATGAAAAGGTAATTAATCTCTTCATCTAGCAGGCAAATGACCCCGTGAGTTACAAAATTGTTATCCATATTTTCTCTCGAGCTAATTATTGGATCGAATCATGACCCCACATAGAGAGGAACCAGAAAACTCAATCAAATCCACGCAAGTTGGTTGCAAAAACAATTCAACAAAGAAGTGACAGAGGCCAAGAGGGATCAAAGGATCCTATAAAGAAAGAAAATGAATTTATCGAGGCGTTTCTACATCTAAATCTATTCTCCAACTCACAGAGGAAAACTATAAGATAGCAAGGTCGAAAGAAAAAGGGGGATGCTACTGAAAGAGCTAGAAGCAAGAAGAAGGAAGAATGGTGAAGATTCAAAGTCCTCGGGCTTGAAGCTATTCAGGAAAAGGTCAAAAATGACTAAGTATGGAGGAGGCAATGGAAGAGGCCATGTGTCCCAATGGCGCTTCTCCAAAAAAATTAAATCTAAAAAAAGGAGCTCAAACTTGTGCCAGACCCCCCCATGTAGTTGAAAAGTCGGTCAAAGAAAGTCAGTGTCGGATAGGGAGAAAAGGCTCAAAATTTGGCTAAGTATAAGAGTTTAAGCGGAGAGTGCCAAGTGTCATCTTGGCGCATTTCCATGAGTTGGTCCAAAGGTGGAGACCCAAATGAGCGCAAGATCACCACGTAATCCAAAGTCTAAAAATTAGGAGGGACCGTTGAAAATTCCACAAAGTAGCGAAGGTCGACAAGTGTCAACTCAACGCTTCTCCAAAGGTAATTTTGGGTCAGGTTTGCAATCAAGCGCGGTGCCTCCACGTGTCCTCAAAGGGGTAGAGTTAGTTGAATAGTCAATGCATAAGCAAACCGGTGGAAGCTGCCAAGTGTCTTAAAGGCATTGTTTGAAAGAGTAAAACGGAGAAAATGTTCCGAGAAAGCGCCTAGTGACGACACGTGTCCTTGGGAAAGCGGGCGTTGGAGAAAAGTTAGTTTTTCACCCTTTGCCCCAAAAGGTGTAAAATTTAAAAATGCCCGCGACTCCGCCCAAGGAAAAAGTCAACATATAGACCCAAGTCAAAGCCAAGGCGGGGAGTCAGGGAAAAAGTAAAATTTTCTTTCGTCTCAAAAGGCATAAAGGTAAAGATGGAAGTGCATTTCCTAGCCAACCAAAAGGAACCATGTGTCCGGTGAAGCTTCGAGGCTGCGGGAATTTTTAAGTCCTACGTTTTTTTGCGCAAAAGAATTAAAAGGTAAATTACGGACCCATGGCCCGATTTTTATTCCAATCTAGCTACCACGTGTCCCAAACCAAAAGGGGGACCCATTTTTCAAAAAAATTCCCACCCATTGGTACGGAACTGATACAAACTTTGAAGGGTCATATATTTTGACTCCGGGCTCAAAATATTGTGAATCTTACATCGTTGGAAGCATCTCGATGTCCTCTGCGACATGGGAGCCTGAAAATTTAATTTTGAGGAGGTTAGGTGGGATAAAAATGGAGAAATGTCTTTGAGATTTTCAATACAGGATCATCAATCTCAACAACCAGATCGGAATCAATCTATTTCCACCGTTTCCTCTTCCTTCAAAGTGCCGAACCAAGGATCAATGTAGTAAAGGTGGATTTGGGGGCAGATTTTAGTAGAAACATTAACAATGGTGGTTGAGCTTTGACCCATGTTTTCTCGCTTCTCTTTCCCTCTTTCTTCTCTACGATCGATTCTATAAATTTGGGGGTAGGATTTATTATAAAGGGTTGGATATTCTTAGTTTTATAGGCTCCCTTCTCCTTCTAACAAAGGATTTGTGGGGTTCGAGCCTTCCTTTAAAATTGCAATACGTTTCGCATTTTGGCTATTCTCATAATGAACTGTATCAATCTATTAGAGAAATAAAATACGTTTATGATTGATCTCGAGATCCTTCTTGTTTCTTTTACCTCTATCCGGTCTCTCATTACGAGATCTGGTTGTCTGTGTTTGTTTATTGTATGCATTTTATTGGTTTGTGTTAAAGGAAAACTAAGTGTTCATCATTCCTTTGGTGCATCACCAGTAGTCTAGTTATTTCTTATTTATGTACTCTTTATCCACGTCTCCTTGGCAAGTTTTAGAATAGGTACAGATATAGATTCTCTGTAAATCCCCACATATGCACCTAAACGAGAGGAATAAGGAACCATCCTTTAAAGCGGAGATATTTTCCAACTTGTAAGGTCCCACACCTTAGGAAAAGTTCCATGTTATGCAATCACACCAGATGATTCTACCTTAGAAAAAGATCTTTAGAAATCATCTAGGGGTGTTGTGATTTCGCGTTAACAAATTTGGCACGCCTTAGTTGGGACGAAAGAAGTCTCCATCTTATTACAATAGGAATCGATGTACACTTACCGTGATTCTAGATTTTAAGAAGCTTTAAAATTGTACATCTAGCGACTCCAAAAGAAATAAATCCACTAGTTTCAAGCAGCCCAAGCTTGAGAGATTCATGAAGAAAACCCGATCTAGAGCAAGGTAAGAAGGTATATTTGAATACTTGTGTCTATCCCTAGCAGAGAAAGGAGAGGAAGAAGGGTTTAGAGGTCTCCATCTCCACCAAAAAGGGCTTTATCAACACCTCCTCTTAGTAAACCGTCCATTCAACCAAGAGGAGTCTCGAGGCATCGATAAAAATGGCTCAGTCAAATCATTATGTTAACTTCATCGTAGTATTCCACTTGCCTTGAATGCACAAAATCTCGTTCTTATTGCAAAGCATTAAAAAGTATTCCATATTTCACTAGGGAAAACCAAACTTCTCCGGTGATCATGTCCAAGATATTGCAAATGTCTCATAATCCATGAGATTCATGAGATGGACATTGTAGTCAAGATGTTCACTTCTTCACTCAAAGGGAAGGCTTCACAATGGTTCAAGTCTTGAAGCGGGCTCTATTCAAACTTGGAATCAGCTATGCATAGCCATCCATAACCAGTTTGGAGAAAAAGGGTGACAACTTTTCCTTGATGGAGAAACTAACAACTATCAAGAGATCCTGAATGAGCAAAGTGAAAAACATCAACCTCGAGACTCTAGCAGCACTGGGACAGATTCCAACAAGCAAGTAAAGTCCACTAATCAAGGTTCCTTCTTATACTTTCTCGGGGCTTTAAATTTTGATATTCCTCGATGGTCCAATCAATGGGGGCCACTACATTGCTAAAGAACCTATAGCCTTTCCATAGGGGCTAAGAACCACTTGGTTTAAGCTGGTAAGATTGCTCCTAGGCCATCCATGCCTCTGTACCCTGAGTTAGGAAACCTAGATACTAGCCAAATACCTACATTAGCTCCTATACCCACCCCCAAGAGTCAAAGTTCAGCTAAAGCTTCCACTTCATCATCTAACACCTCTAAAGAGCTTCAAGAAGTGATGAAGCAAGCGTAAAACACGGGAAAAGAGCTAGTGACCATCAAAAGGTAGCAAACACAGAGCTCTAGGCCATATCGGCCTCGTGCTCAATATCGTGCTAGACCCCAATATCGGTAGAATAGGCCACCACCTCATACCGCAAATCAAAATCAAAATCAAGGACAACCTCAAGCTCGCTTAGACCTTTTATGTCTTATGATCCAAATAGAGACTCAACATCAAATGCATTGGTCCCCTGCGATAGAACAATAGGGCACAGGAATATTATTAGTGTTTTCCATGTAGTCAACCACATAACCAATCCATGTGTTTTAATGGTGCTCTAAATCGGGATTTGATGGTACAAACCGTTATGTTGCCAAAAGAACTCGGCCAAGAGGGAGATCAGCAGCAAGGATATTAACAAAGTGAACATCCGGGGAGAGACCATGCTTGTCAATTGGCAGTTTGAAGACTTCGTTGGATGAATCAATCCCTTGCTCAAAGTGTGGCTTCCAACACACGGTCCAAAAAGAGAAGTATTGGAGAAGGCCAACCACTTAACTCAAGTGACCCTCAAATTTCCGTCACTCCATAAGGTCCTGGTGTTCCAAGAGAAACTCCCAACATGCGTAGAAGCAATCCAAGCCACCTCCCAAATCCATTTAAGCACCGGTTGTAACAACCCATGTGCAAGAAATAAATGTATTTGGGAAAGGGCGATAAAAAGAGAGCTCATTCAATATCATTAAGCGAGATGAAGAGGACCAGTGTGAACATTTCACTATGGGAGTCATTGGCCATTCTAGGGCAGAGGGATCTGTTGTAAACTGCCATGTAAAATTGGTCAAGTTCAAATCAACCCCCTAACCAGTAAGAGAGAGTGCTTATCGATGTAGTTCAACCCGAGTAGAACTAAGGAGAACAACAAGTTAAGAACTTGAGACCTCCTCCATTCTATGTCTCATTAATTATTGGAGACAAATTAGTGCACAATTGTATGATTAACTCTGGGGCTAGTAGTTTTATGATGCCCAAACAAATAGCTAATCAGTTGGGTCTCCAGTATGAGATTATCTCTAGAGGAGTAGTTCAATTAGATGGGACATAAGTGACCATTATGGGAGTCATCAAATATCCGAGTCTCACTCTACATGCCTTCCCAATGTAACTATCTTGCAAAATGTGTACATCATAGATTTGCCACCACATTTTGATTTGTGTCTGTCTAGGGACTTCTTTGCTAAGATTGGAGGATACCTATCTGTTGATTGGTCACACATGTTCTTTAGGACAAGGTATGGGACAAATACCAAAATTAGATCTCGAATCTATTGTTGATTATCATATTGAATCCTATGTACCTTTCCCAATCAATGCCAACCGCTCGGATTTTGATCAAGAAGACCTCTTAAGCACTAATGAAGCAGATACCAAGTTGGGATGTATCCCGACTTGACTCTAGATGAGTGGGCCAAGAAATGACATGCTTTTGACCCCTACGAGGAGATGGAAGAATCTGAGATTGGTGTCTACTATCTACATGAAGATAATCATCCTCTTCTTTCCCTAGATAAACCGAGCATAAGGATGACAATGGAGTATGGAAATTATTCTTTGACGGCTCAAGGAGCAAACAAGAAGTTGGAGGAGGAGCTATGATTGTATCTCCCAAAGGTATGAAATAATATTCATGCTTTAGATTCTAGTTTGCTTGCTCAAATAACACCGTTGAATATGAGGCTTTAGTCCAACGTCTTCATTGGGCAAGAAAACTAGGAATCAATAATTTACAAGTGTTTGAGACAGTGATTTGGTTGCCAATCAAGTCGAGAGGACTAAATGCTATCAAAAATGACCTTCTCAAGAACTATAAGAGTAGAGTATGGGATCTCATGGAGGATTTTGAAGCCTTTAACATTGTATCCATACCTAGGAAAGAAAATGAAGCTTCGATAGACTTGCGGTAGTTGGAGCAGCATTTGTTGTGGTGGATAACATTAAAAGAGACAAAGAATAGCCACATATCAATCAATGCGGTTTTGAGGCCAACAATACCAAATAACAATACATGCTTCAAGTGTTTGAGAATGATCTGAGATCATTAAATTTTTACAAGAAGAAGCTGAATTCTTAGCCCATAATCAAAATAGACTAGAGCAACAAGATGGGAACCAAATAATGACTAGATACAAACATGCTTTCCAAGGGCTTAGTGACACTGGAATCCATTTTCAATCCTAATGATCGAGTTCGTAAAAGAGAAGGCTAACATACAAATCAAAGGAGATGATTCGTGAGTCAATCCCAGTTGGAGAAGAAAAAATGCTTCAAATTGGCAAGGTGGCCACAGAAAGCAGAAAGGTATGAATTCATACAACTTTGCCTTAATTATCGATGTGTTTGCTTGGAGTTATGAAGACCTAAGGGGTTTCAATCTGAAACTAGCACAACACACAATTGAATTAGACGCAGACTTCTCATCCTATCAAGAAGAAGCAAAGACTAGTCAACCCACATATTGAGCCTCTGATGAAGAAGGAGCTGAACAAACTAATAGAGGCAAGGATCATATTCCCAATCAAGCATTCAAGTTGGGTTGCAAATATGGTCCTAGTCATAAAGAAAGATGGAGAAATCAAGTTATGTGTTAACTTCGTGGATTTGAGCGAGTCTCCCTCAAATATCACTACCCACTCCCTTCAATGGAACAAATCTTGCAAGTGGTGTCTGGGTCGGAGAGATTTTCTCTTGGATGGCTACTCAGGATACAATCAGATCATGGTGAAAGAAGATGATCAATTCAAAACCTGCTTTCACCACCAAATGGGGCACCTATGAATACAAAAATGTCATTTGCACTATCCAATGCTAGTGCTACTTTCCAAAGAGTCATGGATATGGCATTCAAATGGCTAAAAACAAGATAGTGTTGATCTATTTGGATGATATCATGTGTTCTCTCAAGAATGCAACGAGACCATCTTTTTCATCTAAGGCAAGTGTTTCAAGGATGCGAGAAGATTTTGGTATCTCTTAACCCCCAAAAATGCATATTCTTGGCTCATGAGGGTAGGCTTTTGGGCCATATTTTATCATAGGAGGGTGTGGCAATTGATCCGAAAGAGTTGAAGCAATAAAAGCACTACCATTGCTAAGTCACAAGAAGGATCTTCAAAGCTTCTTGGGGTAGATCAACTTTGTTCGAAGATTTGTCCCAAACTTTGCTTCTCTAGTTAAGCCAATAACACTGATGTTGAAGAAGAGCTTAGCATTCAGATGGACAGCTGAAGGAAAGGAAAACTTTGAAGCTATCAAAGAGGCTATATCATAGGCCCCAACTCTTGTAAATCTAGATTTTTCCAAGGACTTCATATTCTATGCTTTTGGTGGTAATGACATTATCTCTGCAATCCTGGTTTAGCAAAACAAAGAAAGCTTAGAATAGCCAATTGCTTTCTTCATCAAAGTCTGGAAGACTATGAGGTGAGTATTCTTTCATTGAGAAACAAGTCTTGGCAATGATCGGGGGTGAAGAAGTTTAAGCATTTGGTGTCAAACAAAAAAATCCAACTATTAGTCTCCCATGCGGGAGTTAAAGAATTCCTTCTCAAAGAAAGTCCGAATGAGAAGCGTGTAGGATGGATCACCCATGTCATGGAATATGACATTGAGATTGAGGTCACCAAGCTGGTCCATGGGAAGGGGTTATGTGAACAACTAGCCTTAGATCAACAAGATGAACAAGACGGTGAAAAGGAGGTTGTTTTTGTTCTACAAAATCATCAAGAAGAAGGGAGAGATGATGTACCTACTCCTTGTTGGACCAAAGACATGGTGTATTTCCTTCAAAAACATGTATGTGCCCTCATGGGATGAATAAAGCAAAAATAAGGCATTTCGGGTTACAGCCATCCCATATGTTCTTATTGATGGTGTTGTGTTTAAAAGAGACATCAATGGCATTCTCATTGAGGTGCATTGGGACAGATCACGTGGAGAGAGTGCTACAAGAATTTCATGATGAAACAGCTGGAGGCCATTTTTCTCCAAGAGTGACAACACTCAAAATCATGAAAGTGAGATATTATTGGCCTAGAGTGTTTAGTGATTGTTTCACATGGATCAAAAAGTGCAAGAGTTGTGCATTCTTCAAAGGAAAGGAAAAGCTAGCAGCACTTCCATTGCACCCAATCTCAGTCAACCAACCTTTCATGCAATGGGGATTGGACTTCATTGGAGTCATTAATCCAAACTCAAGCCAAGGTCACAAATGGATCCCTGCGGTGACAAATTATTTCACTAAATGGACCGAGGCAGTGGCACTCAAGGAAGCAAATGAGTCTAGTATCCTAGATTTCTATGAAGGGATAGTGACCAGATTTGGAGTGCTAGCCACCATCATATCAGATAATGCATTAGCATTCATAGGTTCCAAGATCACAGGATGGGTTGTTAAGAATGGGAATTATTTGAGCACCTCATCAAACTATTACCCTCAGGGTAATGGCCAGGATGAGTCTACAAACAAGAACCTATTAAAGATCATTAGGAGAAATTTGGATGAGAATCAAAGGACTGGCACACAAATATCAAAATGGCCTTATGGGTTGATAGAATAACACCCAAGAGATCCAAAGACAACTCTCCATTCAATCTTGTATATGGGGAAGAGGCGAGTGTTGCCTATGTCACTTGAGTTACCGGCATTGGAGCTTTTGAGGCAACTAGAAATGTTTGAGTTTTGACCAATGGAGGCCAAGTACAGAGCTAGTAGAATTAGAAGAATCCAAAGATAATTCTCTCCAAGAATTGGAGAAGAATCGAGCTTCAATCAAGAAATGATTTGATAAGAAAGCAAAAGCAAGGACCTTCCGAGGGAAGGAGACTGGTCTTAGAGTGGGATGCGAACAAGTGAAACCAGTGGAGACATTCTAAGTTTGAAGCCATCTGGAGTGGCCCTTATATGATAACAAGATGAAAAATTAGTAATGATTTCCAATTGTCTACATTGGAGGGCAAAGAGTTGCCAATTCCAGAAACTGGATCTATCTTAAGCTTAATCGTTACTAAAAGGGAAGTCTCACTTGTACATATTAGTTTATTTTTCTTTTCTCTAAGTGCTTCTACACATTGTCTTACTTGTATTATAGATTGCTTTTCTCCTAAGTGCTTTTGCATGCTCTGCATGTTCCACTTAGAACATGTATGATTTCAATTTCATACATAGTCGTGGTGCTGTTTTGTTGCTCTTATGCAGTTCATTCAGAGAGACAAACGAAGCCCTAGAGTTGAAAAAATTTCTACTATCGAAATATTCATTTCGAGATTTTCTTATAAAATTTGAGAGTGCAAGTGGTTCAGTAAACCGAGAGGTAGAATTAGTGTCATATTTTTATTCTTGACTCCATGCCCAATGGATATGACAAGGCAACTGATCTCTTCATCTAGCAGACAGATGTCCCCGTGAGTCGCCAAATTGTTATCCATATTTTTCTCCCGAGCTAAATATTGGATCAAATCATGACCCTACATAAGAGGATCCTTAGAAAAATCAATCAAATCCTACAAGTTGGTTGAAAAAAGATTCAAAAATAATTGACGGAGGCCAAGAGGGATCAAAAGATCCTGTACAAAAATAAAATGACTCTGTCAGTTGTTTTACATCTAAATCCATTCTCCAAGTCACAGACAGAAGAACTATAAGATAGCAGGTCGAGATAAGAAAGGAGGATGTTGCCAAAGAGCCAAAAGCAATAAGAAGTAATAACGGTGAATATTTGAAGTCCTAAGGCTTCAAGATTCAGAAAAGGTCAAAAATGACTAAGTATGGAGGAGGTAGCAGAAGAGGCCACGTGTCCCAACGACGCTTCTCCAAAAGTAAATCCAAAAAAGGGAGCTCAAACTTACACCATCCCTTCACGTAAAGCAAATGGTCAAAGAAAGTCAAGGGGTGGGCAGAAAAGGCTCAAATTTTGGCTAAGTATAAAAGTGTAAGCGGAGAATGCCAAGTGTCAGCCTGGCGCATTTCCAAGAGTTGGTCCAAAGGCAGAGACCCAAATGAGTGCGAGATCGCCATGTAGCACAAAGTCTAAAAATTAGGAGGGATTGTTAAAAATTCCACAAACCAATGGAGGCCGACAAGTTTCAACTCGATGCTTCTCCAAAGGCAATTTTGGGTCAGGTTTTCAAGTAAGCGCGGTGCCTCCACGTGTCCTCAAAAGGGGTAGAATTAGTTGAATAGTCAATGCATGGGCCAAACTACTGGAAGTTGCCAAGTGTCTTAAGGGCACTGTTTCAAAGAAAAATGGAGAAAAGGTTCCCAAGCAAGTGCCGACTAACGTGTGTCCCAGTGGGAAAGTGGTGCGTCAGAGAAAAAGTTATTTTTTCACCCTTTGCCCCAAAAGGTGTAAAAGTTGCAAAAAGGCCCGCGACTCCGCCCAAGGAAAAAGTTAACATTTAGACCCGAGTCAAAGCCAAGGTGGGGAGTTGGGGAAAAAAGTAAAAGTTTTCCTTTCATCCAAAAGGCATAAAGGTAAAGATGGAAGCGCATTTCCCAGCCAACCAAAAGGAGCCACGTGTCCAGTGGAGCTTCGGGCTGCGAGAACTTTTAAGTCCTCGCATTTTTGCGTGAAAGAAATAAAAGGTAAATTATGGACCCATGGGCCCAATTTTTGTTCCAATCGCTTGCCACGTGTCCCAAACCAAAAGGGGGACCCATTTTTCAAATTGTTTTCCCGCCCATTTGTACGAACCTGATACAAACTTCGAAGGGGCATATCTTTTGACTCAGGGCTCAAAATATTGTGAATCTTACATCATTGGAAGCATCTCGATGTCCTCGGTGCCATGGGAGCTTAAAAATTTAATTTGAGGAGGTCGGGTGGGAGAAAAATGGAGAAACGTCTTTGAGATTTCAATATAGGATCATCGGTCTTAATAACCAGATTGGATTCGATCTATTTCCATTGTTTCTTCCTTCAAGGCATCGAACCAAGAATTGATGTAGTAAAAGTGGATTTGGGGGCAGATTTTAGTAGAAGCATTAACAATGGTGGTTGAGCTTTGACTCAAATTTTCCCACTTCTCTTTCCCTCTTTCTTCTCTACAATCGATTCTATAAATTTAAAGGGGGATTCATTATAAAGGGTTGGATATTCTTAGTTTTGCAAGCTCCCTTCTCCTTCTAGAAAAGAATTTTTGGGTTCAAGCCTTCCTTTAAAATTGTAATACGTTTCGCTTTCGCTTATTCTACGTAATGAATTGTATCAATCTATTAGAGTAATAAAATATGTTTGTGATCGATCTCATATCCTTCTTATTTCTTTTACCTCTATCCTGGTCTCTCATTATGGATTTGGTTGTCTCTGTGTTTGTTTATTGTAAGCATTTTATCGGTTTGTGTCAAAGGAAAACTAAGTGTTCATCATTCCTTTGTTGCATCACCCGGTAGTCTAGTTATTTCTTATTTCTATACTCTTTATCCCTTGTCTCCTTAGCAAGTTTTAGACTAGGTATAGATATAGATCCTCTCGCAAATCCAAACGTATGCACCTAAATAGAGGAATAAGGAACTAGCCTTTAATCTAGAGAGCTTTTCCAACTTGTAAGGTCCCACACCTTAGGAAAAGTTCCATGTTATGCAATCACACTAGATGATTACGCCTTAGAAAAGTAGATTATTTAGAAATCATTTGGGGTGCTATGGTTTCACGTTAACAAGTTCTTCCATCTCGGCCTTCAACATGTTCATCACCACATTGACCATAACTAAAAAGGAGGTTAGTTTTTTTGAGATGGTGAATTTTTTGCAACAGGAAGAATCCATTCAATTAGTACAAGAGGAGTTTGAGGACAAAGCATTGATCTCTAGGCAAAAGAAGACAAAGAATCCTCACAAAGGTCATCAAGAAAAGAAGACACAAAAGAAATCGCAAAAGAAACAATAGAAGCAAAAGTCTCAAAATGTTGATCGATCAGTATCACATCTGCTCCACGACTACGCATGACACTGCCAATTGTTGGTATAATGGTCGCACACAATGCAATTTTGAGAAGAGAGCACATCTAGATGAGGTGATTCAAATAAATCCAAGTGGCATCCTCACAAAAAAGTAGCAGAAAGGACATGTCGTAGCCCAACCAGATGATGAATCGATGATGATGCTCCAGAATCAAGCAAATTGTGGCACACACAAAGATGATTTGGTGCTTGTATCCCAAACATCACAACCATAAGATAATATTTGGCTAATTGATTCAGGTGCCAACAAGCACATGACTAGAGATAGAAAGCTTTTTGATTCCCTAACTAATTGACCCACTAGTGATCAGATTCGTATTGCACAAAATAAGGAGTATATGGTAGAAGGAATTGGCAATGTGACCATTCCTCGCACGACAAGAAAATGTGATCTCACAAAGCTACTCTATGTCCCTGGCCTAACCACAAATATCATGTCTATCTCTCAGTTGTTGAATCACAAGATCAAAGTGGAGTTCCTAGTTCAGAATGGCATCAAGTCCTGTTTGATATCTCAAAATGGTAAGATAATTGCTAGAGCATTTTTAAGGATTGTTTATTTGCACTAGATGAAGTTTCATCCTCTACAATTACATTATCTACCTCCGCGATGGAGTCCACTACATTCGGTATTATCAATTTGGACATATTTCGGGCAGCTCCTCTATCAACTCAATTCGAACAAAATGGTATGAGGATTTCCTCCTCTTTCTCATTCATTACCTCTTTTCCTAGATGTCTAGTGGGAAAATAACATTGGGATCCATTCAAAACAAGTACATTCCATGCTAATATTCATCTATTGGTTGTGCATACCGATCTATGCAGACCCTTGCCTGCATATTTTAAGGGATTTCAGTATTTCCAGTTATTTATTGATGATTATTCTGCAAGACTTGGGTGTTCTTTCTCCGAAAGAAGAGTGAAGCATTTGAAAAATTCCAAATCTTCTATCGGAGTGTTGTTTTTAGCAGACTGCAGAAGCCCCTTTAAGTCCTCTTCTCATATCAAGTGGGGAATTCATGTCAAATAATTTCTTGGCATTCTTAAAGGAGCACGGCATCACACAACACTTGACTTCCCCCTATACTCCACAAGTAGAATGGAATTTCAGAGCATCACAATAGGACTGTCATGGAGATGGCTCATGCATCGTCTCTACTACAAAGTTGGACAAAAAAATTGGTGGAAGGGGTCCACACATTTGTATATATTGTGAATTGAGCACCTATAAATATTTTGAAGGAAAAGACACTAGAAGAGGTATGGAGCAATCACAAACCTTCTATTTCTCATTTGAGAGTATTTGGTTGTACTGCTTATATGCATGTTCTAGATAAAAAGAGGAAGAAGCTTGATATAAAGACACACCAGTGCATATTTCTGGGGTATAGTACCACCTCCAAAGCATATCATCTCATGGATCCCGAGACAAAGAATATATATGAGATCGAGACATTGTTTTTGACGAGTCATCATTTGACTTGTTTCCACAAAAGGAAGATTCAACACTCGACCCCCTCTCATAAACTGCTCACACATCTAGATGATGAGCATGAGGATCCTATAGAAAATAATGATGAGATGCAAGGAGAATTTTTTGTTGATCTTGGAAATTTGGAAAGTAATTCCTCACAACAACAAGAACGTCAAACATCTAAAATGGGTCCAAAGCACCATAAGAGACTCCCACCTGAACTCACTTCCAAACACTTCAATAGGATTTTGTATGAGAAGTCAAGTGAGAATTGGATTAAATCTCACACTCATGATTTCAGTGGTTAACAGCACCGAACCTGGTTCAATTCATGAGGCAATTAGTCAGCCAGAGTGGAAGAAAGCCATGGATGCAAAATATGACTCTTTGATACAAAATCATATATGGGAACGTTTTGATCCGCCTCGCAGTAAGAATTCCATTGGCGTAAGTGGGTTTTCAAAACAAAATACAGGGCAAATGGATCTATCAACAAGCACAAATCAAGACTAGTTGCAAAAGGTTATGCTCAACACAAAGGAATTGACTATGATGATACCTTTGTACCCACCGTAAAGATCAAAATCATTAGGTTTGTCTATGCTCGACAAAGACAAAATGGATTAAGGCTTAGATAGATGGACGTTAAAAGTGCTTTCTTGAATGGTGATATTAGAGGAGAAGTATACATGAACTAGCCAAAAGTATTTGCCGATGAACAACATCCTCAAAAGGTATGTTATTTAATTAAGTCTCTTTATGGACTTAAATAGGTACCTAGGACATGGTACATAAAAATAGATGATCACCTATTGCATGCATGGTTTCACTCGTAGCTCCTCTTATTCAAATTTGTATATCAAAAATAAAGATAGAGATATTGTCATCTTGGTTTTGTATGTAGATGATCTTGTGATTACAAGAATTTCTGACAATCTCATCGAAGATGTTAAGAATGATTTGAAGAAATATTTTGACATGACAAGATTTGGGGCTACTTCACTATTGTCTTGGAGATATGGAAAAAAAGAATTATATTTTTGTCTCACGATGAAATACACCAAGACACTCCGGAAAATTATGGCATGACTGATTATAAACCTATATCCACTCCAATGGAAAAATGCTTGCAACTTTCGAGATTCCAGGATTCACCTCAAGTAGATGGTACTCTCTACAAACAACTTGTTGGGAGTCTCATTTACTTAACATATACCAAACCATATATTTTCTTTGTTTTGAGCTATCTTTCTAGATTCATGGAGGAGAATAAATGTCACTAGATAGCAAGGAAACATGTGTTAAGATATTTTGAAGGTACATTCGACTATGGTCCTGAGTATCATGAGAACTCCCAGCTTCTTACTTACAGGATATATAGACTCGGACTATGTTGGATCTGTTGATGATAGGAAATCAACTTCAAGTTACATTTTTCATCTTGGGTCTAGTCTTATCTCTTGGATTAGTAATAAGAAAATTGTTATTGCTCTCTCATCCATCGAGGCGATTATCACGCCACATGAGGAGCTGTGTTTCAAGCAATTTGGTTAAGTCACATTTTAACAAATATGGGAATTCCTAAAGAAAATCCTCCCATCATTCACTATGACAATCAGGGTGTGTTAAAACTTGTGAAAAATCTTGTTTTCCATGAGAGAACCAAACACATAGAGGTTGAATGTCACTACATTCAAGATCAAGTTTTGAACCACCATATCTAGCTCTATCTTCCAAAGACTACCCGGCGTACGCCGATTGTAGATATTCTCACCAAGTCCCTTGGCAAAGAGAAATTTGAACTATTTCAAGGGTACATTTGTAAAAACAATGTATTAAGGGGGAATGTTGGAAAATAATACATTGTTCTAGATTACTTTTACTATTCTCATCTTTTTCCTCTAGATAAGACCTTCCCTAGTTATTTCTTCCTCTAGGTTCTTCCTCTCTAGATACTTCTCCTCCATGTATAAATAGACGTAAATGTAAGCATTCTCCTCACCAAGAAATAAATCATTTCTTCTTGTGTCAAATAGCTGTCTTCATTTAGCCACATGGCTTTTTTTATTGTTCCTATCATTGTACTTCTATACTCTTCCTCAATTAGAATAAATGGATACTGTTGGATGCTTTTATTGTTCCAAGCAATGGCATCTCGTACCAAAAACTTGAACTCATATCTAGTATATTTATATTGAACACAACATCAGCATGGTTAGAGTCACAATATCCATATAGACATAAATATTTATTTATTTCACTTTTAACCATCTTATAAGTTAAACACTAGTTGTATAAAAACTTACATAACAATATGCTTAACAAATAACCATGTTATATTACAAATATGTTAAAAAAATTCAACATATTAATCTTGTAAAATATATATTAGATGCAATCAGTATTGGACATCTCCAATACAAACACAAAGGCGTCCCCAAGTGTCATTTGATATGCATATAATAATATTTTAGTAATCACATACTAAGAAATGTTTTATCAACAACATATATATCTTCATTATCTATTTTAAGCCCTTAAAAATGATAAGATTGATAGATAACATATCTGAAAAGATAACCAAATCATGCAAGAATAATCACAACATACATTGAATCAAAAAAGATCCTCTAACTGTGGACACATCCCATGGATTTATGTGGAGTTTGCTTCAAAAATAATCGAGGAAGGGTTTTTGGTGATATTTTACCATGTAAGCACCCTTTACACATTTCATAGGTGGAAAGATTAAGCTGAGACATGTCATACATGATCCTAAAGAAATGATCTTAGTATTTCATGCCAAAAATGAACAATAGTTTGAATAAACTACTAGGAAAAAATGAAGCAAAACTTTTAAACACATATAAGCCATTTTTGTGTGTTTTCATTATAGTTACTTCTAGTTCATTCTCAATAAACCATCATAAATTATAGTTATTCTGAGTTAACTATGAATGAAAAAAAACTTCTTTTCAATTCAATATCGTACATTCAAATAAAACATTTAATTTTCATTTAGAAGTGATAGATGTAGTTTATAGAGTTACTACATTAGATATATGATTATTCTCTTCATTTTCATCTTGATTTTGATATGATTTATTCCATTTTTAATTTTTGAAATTTGTTTTATTTTTGACTTTACAGTCTTCTTTCTTATGACCAAATTTACCACAGTTATAACATTTACCATCAAAACTTACTCTTAAGTTTCCAAGTTTTTATCTTACCAGGTGGTTTTGGTTTTTGATTCTTGTTAAATCTAGAAGGATTTTAGATTTCTGAGTGAGAAGTGCCTGAGTGGAATTCTCTTTTAAATCAAAATTAGTCATAACTTGCTCTTCTTGGATTAGAAGAGCACTTAGAGTTTACAAATCAGGATGTCCTACTCAGTTTGATATTTAGAATTCAATATTGAAATGAAATTCCTAAATCTTTCATGTATATTTAATTGAATAATAAAGTATAATAATTTATCATGAATTAAATTACAGTTACATCCATCCAACTGAGACTTAATATTCTTAATTTTTTCTAGAAAAATTATTACCTTTTCATCTCCCTTCATGGGAGTCATCATCAGTTCTAGAATCAACTTTATAATTTTTGATAATTACGTACCTTCATGCATTGATTCTAGTTATGTCCAAGCCTCACTCAAAATTTCTTGATTCTCGATGTGAAGAAGGAATTCATCCTATACGCTCCACAAAATAATAGGCATTGCTTCTATACCCTCTATTAATATGCAACAATATTGTTCGTGTCACGCTTGTCTTCTAGTTGGATCCTTCTCAATATCATTCACGACCGTCCAAAGCTTACATGCCATGAATTATACCTTCATTCTTATCTTCCAGATGTTGTAATTAGTTCCATTCAACATCTATGATTTTTCAATTGTAAAATTATTAGATCCCATTTTCACTTAAACAATTTTAACAAATAAGAATGAGTTTTTATAGTAACATATATTAAAAACTTCCCATGTATTGTTCGAACGATGTTAGTCATATTTTGATGGATTCACGTCAAAAAGAACCTATCAAACAAGTATTCTGCATATACAATATATTAGTTTGATAAGAATTTTGATTTGTTGAAATGTGAGTGAATTTTTTTTTAGTTTTACAAAAATGATGACTTAGTCATCATGTCATAAGAAAAAAGTATTTGATTGTCGAAAAAATATAATATACACGATACTTTTTTTAAAAAATCACTATTTGTTAAGAAAGAAGTAAAATAATTTAATAATTTGATTAAAAATCTATACAAAAACATTGGAGCATAACTCCTATGAGAGGTTATCGCACTTTTTTAGCTTTCAAATTGAGTTGGTTTTACCAACTCATCAAGTCGAATATATTTATCAATACTTTTGAGATGAGATCACTAATATTGTTATTCAACTAACCAAGATCTTTCAATTTACAACTCAATGCAAACTCCGCGGGTGAGTTAGGTATTGCAATATCCGACCATTCAATGTGCAAACTCATTACGGTACCCAATATGAAGGATCCGAGTCACAGTGCAATCACCATATTAGTCACTACAACAAAATCAAATGCCAAAATGTGACCGAGCCATGGATGACAATCCAAGTGTTTCACTTTTAAAACCAAACCATCACTCCCACAAAAGATACATGGGACTAAATTCCCTACATAAAACAAAAAAACATGGCCCGCGACCATATAAAGCAAACCTCTCAAAGAAAGAGGGAGATAGGTCACCAAGTTCAGAACACCTTTGAAAACCTGTTATATTTCTCTTTGCATAGCAAGTGTCGACATGTGATTTTCTTGATGTGGTGTGCTCCTTTTCTTGTTGAAAATCATGCTTTCCGTGGATAAATCATTTCGCTATTGGATTCATTAGACTCGAAATGATATGGCTTGCAAGAATCCATTTTCACTTCCGATAGGTGAGTTACAATCTGTTTTGAGGGTTGCAAAACTTATCTCTTTAATCGACTCATCCTGGATCAATTCTAGTGATCTAAGGAATGTTTTAAATCTCCTTACTAGGATCGAATGGTAAACTGACATTCATAGGTAGAGAGACGTAGCGGACTAAAATTTTGTATGTTTACAAATTCTTTTTGTCTTGTAAGATCGTGCCTGCATTCGGTTGTATGTTTTGTGCTTGGATCTTTGGGATTGACCTCTCAGACATTTATCGGTGTAAGTGGAATGAAGCACCTTCACGACTATAAAGGGAACCTAAGTCGTAAACTTATGAGATCTATCCTAGTGGTAATTCCTAAACAAAGGTATTATACCTACCTGTTACCTATATCTATTTTGTTGGGATGGCATCCTAACCTAAGTTGTACTAAATGGGATAAGGGAGAAATAACCTAAGGTAATGCTAGGATATTTTTAACCTAATACCTGATACTATTTGGTTGTAAATTTTGATCTAACCTAAGGTGGCAATTACTTATTGAAATGATTTTGATTAAACCTAAGGTTATTATTTCTAAACTAGCCTAAGGCCTTATCCTAAGCTAATGGTACCTATCCTAACTAATGAAAAGCAAAAAGGGGGCCTAAGGATTATATGGAAAATGGGAGGCTAGGCGGAGGTTCATAAGCTATTTATGAGATTTGATTTTTGTATTAAATGCCAATGAACTGCCAGATTAGGTGAAGCATGAAAACTAGTGGGACTTATATGGAGTCTTCACTAAAGTTGGAAATGCATGCTAAGTTTGAAATAGGTTTCGCCAATTCTAGATGACGGTGGCATGGAGAGATAGGTGGGAATTTTGTAATCAAATTGCATTAATGAACCTCGGTTTTGGTGGGCAAACCATCTTGGAAACCGTGAGGGAGGATTTGTTGGAGGTTGTTTGGTCTTAAATGCTTTGTGATTTTTCTCTCGCAGATGGAGCTATCTGGTTCTTCAAACCAGCAGTTTGACTTTCACTTTGTGGCTATTTTTGGTTTCTCTGGTCTATTTTCGATCCAAGGAAAGTATATGAGGCATTGGAGAAAGAGATGTTTGGTTTTTGATCTTTCTTGGAGGAGAAAAAGAGTTGGAAGCTTGGTTGGAAGTCTCCTTCAAATTGACAAGCACTATCAGGCATGATAGGATCTACCCATTAAGATTTCTTGCTTTCCTCTAAATGATTCATTAAAATAACTCTGCTCTCATGAGATAAATGGTTTCATGTTTTGTCTAGTTATTTACTTTCATGATTGAATGAATCTCTGTGATTTTTAGATATGAATCCATTGCATGATAATTTTAGTCTTTGGATGTTTTTCTCTATGCAAGTTCAATGTTGATATGTGTATGGAATTTTAGAGGCTTTGTGTTTGTTTGGAACTGGTATTTGGGACCTGCCTTCTCGAAAAGAGCTTGAGAAAATGGTTTTTGATTTGAGTTGATCTGGTAGTCTCTTTTGAGATCTTCTCCTTGATGCTTCTTGAGTTTGGAAAGGTTGTAGTACTTCCATCTGCATCGTGCCATTACTTGAGCTTATAATGGCATGTAAACATTGAGGTATTCTTCTCTCTTCGCTCTCTGGGTAACCCGTGTCTTGTTTGAAAGTCTTTGACTATTTTGTTAGAAGGATGTTGGACCTTTTATGGAACTGTATCTTGTTGTGGGGATATATAACCTCTGGTTCGATATTGTATTGTTACTTACCCTTAGGTATGAATTAGACTTCATTTGAAATTAATTGATAATGGGTTTGTGTAGTATATGGAAGTGTTGTGTTCGTACTTCAACTTGTGTTAATTTGACTGGAACAATTACCTTCTCTGCCTTGATCTTTATGTGCTAGATGGAGCTGTGAAAGTTATTTTGTTGTGTTTTCTATTACTATTCGAGTTCGTGAGTAATGGATAACTTTATTTGACTTATTACTTAGTGTTGAATTTTTGGTATTCTCTTTCAAATCCTTTTTAATGGATTTTTGGGTTAGAGTTGAATACTCTCGTAAACTGAATCTTGTTTGGGAGGATTTAGTACCTCTGGTTCGGGATTGTAGTGTATACTTTGTTCTTCTTCATAAACGCGAACTATATGTTTCTTTCAGACGAGCTATGTAAGTTCTCGTAATTGGGATTTCCATTACGGTTCAAGGCATGGGGATTGTGGAAGCTTTTTTGACTTAAACTTGTGTTGGGTTTTTGTTTTCTCTTTCAGATCCATATGAATGGATTTATTTATTTTTAAAGGAGATAGGAGTTGAATACTCATGTGGAATGTATCTTGTTTTTTCAAGATTTGTACTTCTGCTTTCAGACTGCATCGTTTAATTTTCTCTGTAGAATGAACTCGAACTTGTGTTTAAACAACATGGAATAGATGAACCAGGTTAGTGTTGATATTGTTGTTTTGATAAAGTTTGAATTCATAAGGAAAAAGAAGTGTTGTTTCCTATAAACCTGTGTGTTTGGTTTTGTATTCTCTTTTGGGAACTAGCAAAAGAACTTCTGAGTTTGAAATAGAAATGGGAATTCAATTGATAATACAAAGGGAATGAATTCTTGATCGGATCTTTTATATTTGAGTTTCCTTTAACTTTTGTAAAGTTAAGTTCAATTGTTCGAAATTCTCTGTAGATCGAATCTCTTCTATGTTGTAAAGTGATTACTATCTTAGGTTTGTTCAAATTTTTGAATTCAGATTTTCTGTCCTTTCTATCTTGTATGAAATAGTGTGAACTCACTCTTCTTGAAATGGAAACTTCCTTGTGGATTGTTAGTTTTATTTGTTGCTAGTCGACTGTGGAAAGTTCATGGAAATAGTTGTATGTTTAGACAACTTTGGGGCTGTCATTCTTGGTACTAGGAAAACCAAATCATCCTTGTTTGTTCTTTCTTGATCTCAGCTAATTTGAATTGAGTCACTTGTCATGTCGATGCGGAAAGTGTACAACTAAGTCTATCTTGTAGAAGGGGAAAACGTAGTCATGTTTAGACCTGATTGTTTTGATTGATTGAGTCATGCTTCATTTGGATATTGTTTTTGGAAGGACTCCTCTTTGTGCACTCTATAATATTATGAATCTTCCCTGGATGGACACGAGAAGATATTATCCTTGTGTAAGTCTTGCTTTGATTTTTGGAACGTATGGTTTCAGATATTTGAATGATATCTTCTATAATGTAGAATTTATTTAAGGCTTACAAGTAGACTGTTTTGATTCTCTCCCTTCTCGGATTGATTTGGGATTCTTGTATTAGATGTTGTCTCTTAAATGGTGAATCCTTTTATTGGTTTCCTTGATTGATGCAATTATGTAGGTAATCAATTATGTACTTTCTGAACCAGTTTTCTATCTTTCAGATGAATGGTGAATCGTGGATAGTCTGTATTGATTCTTCTTCTTATTTATTTAAGTTGTAGGATGAATCATCCTAAATATGTACTATGCTGAAAGTAACTCTTTTTGTTACATAGTAAAGTTAAATTTTGTATTTCAATTCAGAAATAATTATGAAATAATTAGATGACAAGATATGTTGTTTGTTTTAAATAAGTAATTGATTGGGTCAATTCTTATATGATATAATGCAAAGTGGTTGCTGATTATATTATGCTTTTTTCTTAAAAGTGAATTCAGACTCATTATTTGTACTTCTTTTATGGTTGTTATTACTTATGCTTATTTGTATGATATATTAATTATTTCATTAAAGCATAGTTGTTTTAATGGAACAATTAGTGGAATGCACTTCGTTTTAATGCTTAGTGCTTATCATGCTTAGTTCAATGAATTGACCCGTGCTAGCAATTTTTGCAGATGGACTTCGTAAGTGATAAAAGAAGGCAAAAACTTTTATGATGTATTGGCTTATTTAAGTTTGGTTCTTTTGTAAAGAATTTTGATTCATTCTTGAGTTGTATTGAAAAAGAAAATTTATGTTCTTTTATGATCTTAATGTTGATCGACATGTAGTATGCCTGAAATGCATAGTCTTGTAAAGTGTATATTTTATCATGATGAATTGAAAGGTTTGGAGACTGACTCCAAATTGTGGTGTAAATTATCTTGTACTTTGTATGAAGGAAATAGTAATGCTATCTTGTCAATATTCTTTATATCTGTTTGTATACTATTACTGTTATCAATTAATAAGTTGGATTAAGGGGATAATACAATCTCCCTTACTAAAGTGTAACTTGTTAAGTTGTAAAAGATGTCGTTTCTCTATCTAAACAACTATAGTATAATAATGAAATATGTATTGGACATATAATTAAACTATATGAGTGATGAATGATAAAAAGGTTATGTTAACCCTAACATCTAATCATGTAGAGGAAGACTCTTCCTCTCTCAAAAGAATGAAAAATAAAAGGGATGGTGGTTATGATCTTTAATCTTTGTACTTCATTTTATATAAAGTAAACACTAGCTGAACCTAGGTGGATGATACACCTTCTTTGGATAGCTAAGTTGCAATAAAATTAACCATTTGATGTTTGCTGCCTTGTTTTTGGGATAACTGCTTGTTATGCCAAGTTAATGAACATAAATGCAAACATGAGTTAATGAAGTTCTTAATACCAAATCAGATTAATTATGGATAAGGAGCTTAACAATGTTGGAATTAGGGTTAGGCATGGTTGCTTATGATTTGAATCTTAATCCAAATTTAATTATAAATTAATGACCACCAATGGGTATATACATCATGATGAATTAGTTCTAACGAATGTTGGCACTTGCCAATCACGAGATCTGTACCTTCAAGAAGACCAAGGGCTTCTCGAGGATACGATTTTATACTTGACATGTGGTAACACCCTTCTATATTTGTTCATCTAGATCTACACACATTTGGACTTGAACTTAGTTTCTCTCTAGGTCAAGTTAAGTAGCATGTTTAGAATAGGAAGTAGCTCTCTATGACTCAAGGTACCTTGGCACATTCAATCAACTTAGGTTGGTCGAGTATGCCCATATACCCTAAGTCATCGTGAGCGTCTTCCTATAACAAATTATGTTGCTAACTCCGGGTCAAGGTTAAACCTTGGGCAAGTGGACCGATGTAAGTCAAGTAAAAACCATTCTAGATAACAATGTGAGAGTGAGGTGAAGGACGTATTTCGAACCGACAAGTATGTTTTCTAGAATAGTAACATGAGAACGAATATGTTGAACATCTTTGGCCAAAGTATCGCAAGTTCTACTAGTGTGTTGTCCTATGTCACCTATTTTAAAGAAACGTGATGTCAGATGAATATTGGTAATAAATATTCAGATAGGTTCTTTAAATAGATCACTCAGTACTTGGAATAGGGTAGGAAAACCAAGTATACGTAGTATACATAAAGTATTCTATACTTTAAGACAAACATGAGAGATCGGTTGGTAACCGAGTCATGGAATGAGAGATCAGTAATTTACAAAATCATTACAACTACATATGGTTATCTCATGTTAGATTGATTGGCATGGAATGTGTGTTCTAAACGATGTTTTATTTAGAATAGAGAACATTGTGTAAAAAAAATTCCCTTGTTTCTAAAGTCTTAAATGGGAATGTTACACAAGTGGGGGTTGGAGGTTAGTGTGGGTGTGTGGTGGTAGTTTTTTCCACATGGAGCAAGGTAGTTGAACCGGGGTAGGGAATGCAGAGCTCCCCATGTGGGACCAAAATAAATGTGGATATTTCAATGGGGTTTCCTTTAAACCATAGGCTAAACTATGCAAAGGGCCAAAAATCATTATTTTTAAAAATTTATTCTATAGGTATAAGTAAATAGGTTTTGATATATAGAATTTAAATTATATAAGGTATAGTTTATAAAACTAGGTTTAACAAAATTTGATTATATATTTTATAATTCCTATAAACTATAGTTTGAAAATAATTTTTATAAAACCCTTGGGTCCCGAATTAAAGTTGGTATTCAATTTATAAAAACAAACCAATTTAATACTAAAGTTTTGGAAACATTCAAATGAAACTTATTTAAAAGGGGTACCAGGAGGGGACATGAACATTTGTTTTTGAATTCCAAAAGTAAATAGATTAACTTGGTGTTTTACCAACAGGGGGACAAGAGTTTTGTCTCAGCCAATAGAAAAATTGAATTTCCTATTCTGGTGGAACTTGTCTCCTGGCCTTTTAACCTTCCTTTTAACTTTGAATGTCACCTCGAAATTATTCCAACCTACACATTTGAAAACTATAGAGAAATGAAAGAATATTTAATTAAAATACATTTTTACCTTTGTTTTGCATGTTATGGTAATTCTTCCAAGTTCAAGTTTTCACGCGAGGGGGTAAAATATCTCGAAGGCCTTTTGATTATTTTCCACCTATGCACACTTATGTAATTATCTGTCTCGGAGGGGAGGGGTGGGTATTTATTAAATTTTTCCTAACCACTTAACCAACTGTCACCCCTGATTGGATTAAATAAAATTAAGATTAATTATGTACCTTTCTCTAGATACGATGTTATGACCAAGGTTATAAAAACTATATAAAAATTTATTAATCCAAACACAGTAATAACTAGACATTTAACTAAGAAAAATAAACAAAATAACACAATGACACAAATTTACGTGTAAAACCCCGACAAGTAAAAACCACGATCAAAAAGATATTTCCATTTATCAAAGAAACATTGTTACATTCCTCGTAAATCCCCTTTCCTCATTTCTATCCTAAACCATTCACAAAAGTGAATTTACCAATATGATCCACAATCATATTTGTTTGACCCCATGGGTCACGAACCATATCAAGTGACGGTGTGATAAAATGCACCCGATTTAATATAGATTGATTAGTTAATTAACCAATTACACATAAACACAAATTTTATATTAAATAATTAAGAATATAACTATTCTAAAATATTTAATTATAAAATAAGGTCTATAGAACTCAATATTACATTCTAACATAAATTTCTATAAAAACAACTTTAGTCGATATTAGGAGATTCATGGATTTTATTTACACCTAGAGTAAATAATGTTATAGAAAGTGAAAAATAATAAAATGATGTAAGGGTTTTGTTACAGATGATAAGTTTGATCTTATCAATTCACAACTATCCATACATAATCATAATAATGCATTAATACTTGTAATAATTATAAATGATAAAATGATAGCTCAAACACATAAGATGATATGAAGACTTAGTTGTAAAGGTCGGGAAAAATAAGATCCAAATGTGCAAACAGTGGAAAAGATAAATCAAAAACTAGAAATATTTTGGTATCAATCATGGAACTAGAAAATGAGCTCATAGTACTATAGGAACAATATACGGCCTAAAGCTAAAGGTGTATTAGTGAACTATTGATTCAAAATCACAACACCCCCAAATGGCCTGGGATCTGAGTGGGGCATTCGGTGTGATTGCACAACATTGGACCATATCTCAAGTTGTGAAAATTACTGAGGACTTGAGATGGACCTCCTAAGAAGGTTAGTTCCTACTTCCTAAACTACCTACCACAAGCTACTCCAGTGCAGGAAAAACTAATCTATCCTAATCTAACCATTCTAAGGAGACAGGGAGAGAGAGAAAGTGAATGAGAGCCTACACTAAAAGTGATACACCAAAAAAGAAGTGATGAGATACTCTACCGAGGGAGAATCAAAAAGGGAAAAGGGGACCGAGGGAGGTTAGACGAAGTGACACAAATCCAGATCCAAATCCGCTGTGAGACTCCATGAAACATGACATATTACACTGCAAATGTGAAAATACATGCATAGGAAGCAAACATGAAATGGAGAGGCACAAAGAAACAACAAAACAATGTAAAGGGTTGAAGAACACGCAAAACATGATTTTACTACTCTAGAAGGTGCACAGACCATTACATTTCTACTCAAAGGCATAAAATCCATTTCCTTAGACATAGGAGAAGGCTTACACTCAAATGGAGTTTGGAAACAAATTTTACAGAGTTTCCCCACACCCAGAATGTCTCTCCTCTCTAAAATGAGAAGTGTTTACAATATATAGACGATGAAAACCAGAGAGAAAGAAGAGAAACTTGATTCTAATCTAAAAGCTCAACCATCAACCATCAATGCCCTAAAAATCACCTATAATCTATCAATTTTGGTTCCTCATGCCTGTTTGGCATGTTGGAGAGAAAATATGGCAAATCGAGATCGATCCGGGTAGTTGAAACAATCGAGATCTTTCATTAATGGCATGAAAGACATTTTCCTAATTTACACCACAAATCCTACTAAAAATAATATTTTATGCTTTCATGGCATAGAGGAGGTCAATATCTTTCCAACGGTACCAAATTTGTTGAATTTTGAGCACTGGATCGAAAGATATGCCCATTTGAATATTTGAATCGAATCTGTACAAAATGGCAAAAAACCAGTTTTGCAAAACAAATCCACGGGCCCAAAATTCACTTTGGTGCCTTTTGCGAAAAAACACAAAAATTAGCCGCAACTCCGCAAGCCCTGAAATTCACTTTTTTGCATTTTTCATCCCCAAACCCGTCGGCTCGCTTTTGGCAAAACTCCTTCCAATGCCTACCTCCCACATGTAATTTAGGCACGAAACGTTTATTCTCTGGGTGTTGGTGGAGGTGCGGCTTACTTTTTATACTTTACACCTTTTCAAAACAAAAGCCAAAAATTCAAACTACCTCCAGGTAACCCACCTTCCCACTTTGACTTGAAACATGGCCACGTGTCTCTTTGTGGGCCTACTCTATAATTTTGTGTTTTAAAGCCCCCTGTTTAGCAGAGGTTTTATGTCGACCCGAGACACGTGGAGGCTCAAAGGCACATTTGGGGTCCGCTCTGAATTTTCCCTTTGAAGTTGTGTTGGGTCACGTGTGGAGGCTTCTACTGATCCTTCGATACTTAGCCGATTCGGGCCTACTCTACCCCATTTTTGACTCTGACCATGTGGCGAACCTGCGCTCATTTGGGAACCCGCTCTTGGTTCTTCCTTTGAAATTACGTTGAGATGACACATGGAGAATTCCACTAGCTCTTCTATACTTAACCGATTTGGGGCTGGTTCAACTTTTGGGCTCTGACCACATGGCGGGTTAGTGCTAGTTTAGGGTCCTTCTTTGGGCCACACCTTTTTATGCCGCACCGATGAGACACATGGGATATTTCAATGCCTTGATACTTTTCAATTGTCGACATTGTCTCTTTTGACTTCTTCTTTTCGGTCTTGGATATGTGGAAGCTCCACACTCATTTTAAGGACCACCTTTGGCTTCGACCCTTGAAGGTGCGTCATTGAGACACATGGAGGCTTTCGTCGAGTCCTTTCATACTTAGTTGATTTAAATGGTCGACTCTGTCCCCTTTTTTAATTTTGGACACGTGGAGGGCTAGCGCAAGTTTGGGGCCTCCACTCTTGATCCTTCCTTTGAAGTTATGCCATTGAGACATGTGGGGCTTCCACCGACCCTCCTATACTTAGCTAATTTACACCCGCTTCCATTTGACTTCTGTTGGACCCTAACTACATGAGAGAGCGAGCGCTAGTTTGAGTCTCCACCTTGGGCTCTCACTTTTAAAATTATGCCAAGTTGACACGTGGTTCTTGTTAGTGCAAAATCACAAAGCACCAACAAATGAGTTCTATAGGTCTCTTTTCTAAAATGATTCATTTAGTTGATCTCGCATAACATTGAACTTTCCCAAGGTGTGGGACCTTGCAAATGGAAAAGCTCTCCAAAGAAGGTTGGTTCCTCTTCCTAAACTACCTACCATGAGCTATTCTAGTACAGGTAATCTAATCTAATCTAATCTAACTATCCAAGGAGACAAAGGGAGAGAAAGAAAACAAGAAAAATGGAGCCTACACTAAAATGGTGATACACCAGAGAAGGAAAACTACTGATCATCTAACTAGACTACCTGAAATGAAGAGAGGTGAGAAATGGAGAGGATGGACAACTGCATCATAGGCCAAAGATCATATTCACACAAAAACATTTCAAACCCATCAAACACAACTCCCGGATCTACAAATGAACATCAAAACATGCACATGTACCCTGCAATGAAGAGAGGCAAGAAGAAACAACCAAAAATGAGCAAGGATGGACAAATGCATCACAAAACACATTTTTTATTACTTCAGAGTTTGCATAGAACATCATTTACGAGAAAGAGGAAAAAATGCCATTTACAGAGTAGGGAGGAGGATCAAACTCCATTTTTGACCCGAGGAAGAAAAGAAGGGGAGCAGAGAAGAAGAATGATCAACAACTTTATAATAAGCCCCGAGCCTTCTTTTATAGACTCAGTACAGAGGGGAGAAAGAGAGAAGAGTGGAAAAACTAGTTCGAGCTCAACCACTGCCATCAATGCCTTCCACAAATTATGTCCCCCAAATTTGTCTTGACTGCATCATTTTCTTATTCGGCACCTCGAAGAAGGAGGAAGCAACAAATTAGATTGAATCTGATCGATTGTTGAGGCAAGAAGATCTTGCATTAAAGGCTTGAAGAATTTTCTCCATTTTTCACCTACTAATGCTTGCAAAAAATGATTTTTTATCTTTCCATGGTGTAGAGGACGTTTAGACATTTCCAATGGTGTAAGTTTTGTAATATTTCGATCCTGAGTCGAAAGATATACCCCTTTCGAAGTTTGTATCGAAGTCCGTCTAAAAGGGTGGGAAAACAGTTTGAAAAATGGGACCCTTCTTTAATATGGGACACATGGCACCCTTTGGTTGGCTGGGGATATGTGCTTAAATTTTCATCTTTGTGCCCTTCGACAAAAGGAAAATTTTCACCTTTTCTTCCGACTCCCGCTTTGACCTTGACTCGGGCTCAAATGCTTGACTTTTTCCTTTGGGCAGAGTTATGACCCATTTTACAACTTTTACACCTTTGGAATAACAAGGGGCAAAAAAACCAACTTTCCCCAATGGCTCGCCTTAGCGATGCTAGTTTAGGCTTGCCACATGGCACTTCCTCTTCACCTCGCCCAATTTCTATTTTTTGGCTAAGTCTTTGCTTAGCGGGTCATATTTCTCCGACTGACCGGGACATGTGGCAGTCCGGGTGCTCATTTGAAACCCTCTCTCTATTCGATCCTTGAATTAGTGCCATTTAGACACTTGCAGCCTACTGCACCGGCCTGCCCCATGCATTGACTATTCAACCGACTCTGCCCCTTTTTAAGACTCGGAAACATGGAGGCACGTGCTCACTTGAAAGCGTGATTCAAGATTTTCCTTTCAAGGAGTGTCGAGTTGACACTGGCAGCCTCCACGTGTCGTGGACTTTTCAATGGCCCTTCTTACCTTTTTGGACCCCTGGGCTACGTGGTGAGCTCATGCTCATTTGGGTCTCTGCCTTTGGACTAGCTTTTGGAGATGTGCCAAGCTAACACTTGGTGACCTCCACTTGCATTTTATACTTAGCCAATTTTTGAGGCCCCTCTATGCCTTTTGACTCTGTTGACCATTTGACCCTACCTCCGTTTCGGCCTGGGACACATGGAGATGCGGCACTTGTTTGAGCCTCCTTTTTAGATTCATCTTTGGACAAGCATCGACACTTGAACACGTGGCTCTCTCTCTGTTGGATCCTCCATACTTAGTAGATTTTGGACCCTTTTTCAACTCGCTTGGGCCCAAAAAACTTGAAATCTTCACCTTTTTTTCCTTTCTTGCTCTAGAGAAGCGGTTTCTTTGACACCTTTACCACCTCGCTTCGACTCCTATTATTCTATTTTGAGCCCATCTCAGTAATTGTTAAATGGATTTAGGACATAAAATGGTTTCAAAGCCATTTTCTTCTTGCATAGGTTCATTTAGTCCTTCTCATCCCCGCCACTCCATTGTTGAGTCCTTCTATGACATGTTAAATAGATTTAAACATGGAAACGCTTTGAAAGATCTGTTTCTTCTTGTTCTTTCCCGTAAGGATCGGATTTGACTTATTTCAACCTCTAGTTTTCCTTTGCCTCATTCTAGAATGTGAGCTCGTAGGTCTGAAATGTTTTCCCTTCATATTTTCTCTATGTGCGGGGTTTATTCTAACCAAATTTTCAAGGGAATTTGGGATAACAATTGGCGCAACTCACGGGGACATCTACTGCTAGATGAAGAGACCAGTGGCCTTGAAGCATCCATTGGGCATGGAGTCTACCTGATAAACATGAAACTGATCTAAACTTCAAAGACTTGATCCTGAGCCACTCACGAGCCCTTTGGGCAAGCTTTTCTATGTTTTGTCTCGACTCGAGCCTACCCCACATGTCACTCTCAATTTTCATAAGAAAATCTTGGAAATGGAGTTTCTGAGAGTAGAAAATTGTTTTGACCCAGGGCTTCAATCTGTCCCTCGAATGGACTATCTTGAAATGAATTTAGTTTCTCTACATTTGTTTTCTTTTTTGGAATTTGCAACTGCTACAGGAAAATATGAGTCTTCCTACCTTGAATAGTTAAGAGCCTGGCCTTCATGCCCCTTTGAAGCAATACAAACAAAACTTATATACAAAGACCAAATCATACATGCCTCAAATGAGACATGCAGAGTGTGCATAAGCACTTCTTCTGCTGAAAACAAATCTACTCCTACTCCTAAACTAATTAGAGAGAAAGAATGCTAAACAAAGCACCTGCTATAGGCGAGAGAAGTAGCTTCCCTTTCTCAAGAGAGGCAGCCATGTAAATGATTTGACACTAAATATAGTTTCTTGTATGAGTGAAAACTGACTCTAAGCCTATCCTCCACCCAAATCATCAAGGTATCAACATTAATGGGAAATACCTCCTCAAGCTGACTTACATTGGACTCCTGGAGGTGTTGATGATGACCCTTGGTACTTTGATGCTCATCCTCATGCCCTAGAGTAGGCATGACTGGTTTGGCTTCTCCCTTGGCTCTAATGAAGCCAAGTACCTGATTGGGCAAGGTCTGATCCTTTGGATGTGCCCATAACTCTGAATTTCTACTCCAAGAATGGAGTCTTCTTGTAGACCTTCTTGAATGGATGGTGTGGAAGCAATGGTGGAACTTTTCTGCCCTTTCTCTTCTTCCTTTGTGAAGAGCATGGAAGGTTTAAATCTCCCAAACTTGATTCCAAAGAGCTGCCATAATATGCAGGTTGTTGCAATTGAAAGTTCTCCTCCATGACAGCATAGGCTCATGTGCTTGGAAGGTGGATGATGAAGGAGAAAACAATAGAAACTCAACCTGGTTCTTCTCCATCAAAATAGTCCTCCAAATAGACAAATACATTGCCTCATTGTTGTCCTGCTGCAAATGTTCAACCTCTTTCATGGTGTCTTCTTGATCTGTAATTTGTTCACCATGTTTTCCTTCATCTCCAACATTGAGTTTGAAAGATCAAACTCTTCTTCAACATTAGAGTTTGAGAGAGATGAGGTGAGAGGAAGAACTGAAGGTTCTTCTATGGCCTATTTTGTGCTCAAAGCTTTTGGATCTGCATTTTTCTCCTTCACAGCTGGAATGCACTTCTCTTCTTTTAGATTTGGAGTAGCTTCTCTTTCCTCTGCTGCTTGAAGACAATCTTGCCCTTGAGTGACCTCTTCCTCTAGCATGAAGTTTGACAATCAAACTCTTCAATTTGCTGCTCTAGAGGACTAGTTGGGACTACAAGATCTCTTTTAGAGTTTTCCTCCATGATGGATTCATTAACCAAATCAGGCCCTTCGAATGAAAGCAAGGAATCTCCAATGATGCCTTCTTCTTCTTGACGCTATAAACTCGATTTGATTTCTTCCATCTGCTCCTCTTCAATGGGACTTAGAGCTGATTGTTCATCTTCTTCCATGGTTGATTGTGCAACTTGAATTGGATCAGCACTTTCTTCAAATAGAGTGCCAACATGGACACTACATTCTGAGAAAACTGATGACTGATCTTCTTTCTCTTGTTCTGCTCTTCTCCTACTATCAAACTCAGCCTCTAGCCACCACTGGCTCTTCAACCTTGACCTCCTCTATTGGTTTGACCATCAAAGGGATCTTTGTAAACCCAAATTTGGTAGCCCAACTCTTCAGATTGTCTATCATTTCTTCTCTATTGGGCTCCTCTTCTTGTTGTTCTCCTTGATTGGATTCTTGAGTCTCTTCCCAACATGGACTTGGGAGAGCAAGAGGAGTGGCAAGTTGGGGTTCAACCAATTTTGTAATTGTTTTTGGTGTGGAGGGAGGAGATGAAACTTCTTGTTTTTTTGGAGGGAATATTTGTATTGGATCTTGTGGAGGGAATTTAGATTGGGAAGAGAAGAGGGTAGAAAAAATGAGATGGGATGAAATACTAGGAGATGGAGGGATGAAATCAACACTTGGAGCAACATATGGGAAGCTTGAAAATTGCCTCTAAATTGCAAATGATAAATCTTGAGGAGAAAAATAAAGACAAGGAGTTTTGAATGACTTACCCATTGACAAGGTTGATTCAAACTTTCCAATCATGCTTTTATCTCCTTAGTCCATTGTAGAGTTGGGGAAGCATTCAATCATGAAGTCCAGCTTCTCCTAAGGGCTGTAATGTCTTGGAAAAGGGCCTTCCCATGGACAAGGTGCCCTACAACCAATCTTGAATGCCTTCATTTGTGTTATGCCCCTTGATTGAACCATGCCAGCCTCCATTTTTTTAATTTTCTCCAATAAACCAACATTCTCCACATAGTTGTCACCATTGTATGCATCCCCTTGTTCTTGATAAGCTCCATGGCCAAAATGACTTTGACCCTGCTCATATGGGTAAGCATAATGGTCCTGGATCTGATTATAATGCTGATTTAGAGGAGTTGGGAAATGCATTGGAGGTGGATTGCATTGTTGTAAGTGTGAGTTCCATGAAGGGAATGAAGTCATGATTGCACAACCTCATGGAATGGGAGAAAATGAAAGAGATGGAAGAAGAAAATGGATGAAAATGAGTGGAAATGGATGGAAAAGGTTTGCAACTCAGAGAATGGGTTTTTGACTAGATGGAGTCACCAGATGTGCTTGCATGTGCCTCAAAAGGCTGAATCCCACCAAGAACACATCAAATTGATGAAATAAAGTGAAGACCTCTTGTCCCACCGGGCGTGCCAAAACTGTTAGTGCAAAATCACAACACCCCCAAATGAGTTCTATAGATCTACTTTTCTAAGGCAGAGTCATTTGGTGTGATCCAGCATAACATTGAACTTTCCCCAAGGTGTGGGACCTTGCAAATGGGAAAGCTCTCCAGAGAAGGTTGGTTCCTCTTCCTAAACTACCTGCCACAAGCTATTCTAGTGCAGGAAAGCTAATCTAATCTAATATAACTATCCAAGGAGACAGGGAGAGAAAGAAAACAAGAAAAAACAGAGCCTACACTAAAATGGTGATACACCAGAGAAGGAAAACTGTTGATCATCTAACCAGAATGCCTGAAACGAAGAGAGGTGAGCAATGGAGAGGATGGACAACTGCATCATAGGCCAAAGATTAGATTCACATAGAAAATGTTTCAAACCCAATCAAACACAACTCCCGGATCTACAAATGAACATCAAAACATGCACAAATACCCTGCAATGAAGAGAGGCAAGAAGAAACAACCAAAAACAAGAAAAGGATGGACAAATGCATCACAAAACACATTTTTATTGCTTTAGAGTTTGCACAGAACATCATCTACAAGAAAGAGGCAAAAATGCCATTTACAGAGTAGGGGAGGAGGTTGAACTCCATTTTCAACCTTGAGGAAGAAAAGAAGGGGAGGCAGAGAGAAAAATGAACAACAACTTTACAATGAGCCCCGAGCCTTCTTTTATAGACTCGGTACAGAGGGGAGAAAGAGAGAAGAGTGGAAAAACTAGTTCAATCTCAACCACTACCATCAATGCCTTGGACAAAATCTTCCCCCAAATCTGTCTTGAGTCCGTAACATTTTCTTATTCGGCACCTCAAGGAGGAGGAAGCGATAGATTATATGGAATATGATCTGGTTGTTGAGGCAAGAAGATCCTGCATTAAAGGCCCAAAGACATTTCTCCATTTTTCACCTAATAACATCTCAAAAATGATTTTTTTATCTTTCCATGGCATATAGGATGTCGAGATCTTTCCTAATGGTGTAATATTTTAGTATTTAGAGCCATGAGTCAAAAGATATGCCCCTTTGAAGTTTGTATCAAGTCCATTATAAAGGGGCAAAAAACAATTTGAAAAAATGGGCCCCTTCTTTAATATGGGACACATGGCACCCTTTGGTTGGTTAGGGAGATGTGCTTCAATTTTCATCTTTGTGCCCTTTTTGACAAAAGGAAAATTTTCACCTTTCTTCCGACTCCCCGCTTTGACCCTAACTCGAGGCTCAAATGTAGACTTTTCCTTTGGGCGGAGTTGCGGCCCATTTTGCAACTTTTACACCTTTGGAATATGTCAAGGGCAAAAAACCAACTTCCCCCAATGGCCCGCCTTAGCGCTGCTAGTTTAGGCTTGCCACATGGCACTTCCTCTGCTTCACGCCCAATTTCTATGTTTTTGGCTAAGTCTTTGCTTGGTGGGTCATATTTTCTGACCGGGGGACATGCGGCGATCTGGTGCTCATTTGGAAACCCTCTCTCTGTTCGATCCTTGAATTAAGGCTACTACACTCGATGTTCCCTTACACCGGCCTCGCCTCGCCGTACGATTAACTAGCAACACGTAAATTGAAACGAAGTACAAC